>CM050323.1:68995503-69072950 GCA_027475135.1 Bactrocera correcta | reverse complement strand
AGTATTGAAGAACAGGAGGAGCGCGTTAACTCGATTTCTGACAAAACTACTAGCCCTATAGAAAAAAGTTTATTTATTTATTTATTTATAAAAGGAAATACAATTATGAATAATTATACTACCTATAAAATATAACAGCACTAGCGACAGGGCCTTCGGCTGAGGGATTCAATTAATTTGTAGATTTAATTATCAAATATTAGTTATGAGTTAGGGTTATGATGTTGAAGTATTATAGGTACATATATACGTGTATTACAGATATATTTCATGAGTTATAAATATTACAGTCTCCAAAAAGTGTATATTCATATATATACATTCCTACATATATATATATATAATTAGAATCATTATATGTACAAATGCTTCCTCTAATATTTACATACAATGTGAGGTGCTTATGATTAGAAGTAGTTATGTGCAGAAATTTACTTAATTTTAAGTTGCAGTGTATGAAATATGTACAAAGCTGTGATAATGATATTAGGTTGATTTTAGATAAGGTGCTTTAATTGGGCTCTGGAGATGAAGTTGTAGATATTTTTTATGTTGTAAGTTGTTGATTCTTGGAGAAGTTTCGAAGGAGATGTGTCGATGAAATCTCGTCGTACGTTACATAGCGTAGGACAGAGGTTTAATATGTGTTCTACGGAGTTTGGTGAATTGTTGCATAGCCGGCAGCCAGGAATTATGTTCCGATCAGGAATATGTTGGTGAGTTAAGATACAGTGTCCTAGGAGAAGTCGTGTGAAAATTTTGATCTCTGGGATGCTGCATGCGGAAGAGTATGCTGCTTTTTTATGATCGGGGTTATGAGTCAATAGCGGTTGTCAATAGAATCCCAGGCCGCTCTCGCTTTAAGCTTTAAGGAGTTTCTTACAAATCGCAAGATGTCATTGCTTTCATAAGTTGGCACGTAAGTGCATGGACTACGAGTGACGTTTTTTGCTTCTTTATCAGCGAGTTCGTTATAGAAAAAAGTTATATAGCAAAGTTAAAGGTAATGAAAAGGTTTAAAACTTTTGTAATCATCCTTGTTTTCCCATAGTCTCAAAAATTGTGTGAAAAATTCAAATAACAAAGATTTTAGGTTTTTTATTTTTTCCTGCCCGACCTCAGATCAGCCGTAAACTATCTCTCTTTTCATTCTTGATATTTTATCTTTAACTTCCTATGGATTTCAACTATTAAGTATAGAACTCTTTCACTTTTTATCGTTTTTAAATGTTTCTGCCCTGGTCATTATAGAAATTAACAAAAAAATCAAATGACGTCTTCATTTTGGAAATTTTAACTAATTTCTCTATATTTTATTCACTATCCATTTGTTAAAACGTAACAATGCTGCAATATGTACCTGTTATATACATATATAATCGATATCACGTTATCGCGAAATTCAGTGCAAACGCAGATAAACACTTACATGTGATTCCCTGAGCATATGTGTGCTGGGAATGTGATCGAAGCTCATTGAATAAGTTAATTGCTTTCGCAAACGCTCCTTGAAGTTTTGAGATTAATTTTTTGCCATAAAACCAAGATTCGCAAGCAACAAGCTATTAGTTAGCATTTTAAACTGTGCCTAAATTATATTTATTTTCAAATGTATATAACATGGGATTTTTTATATGTATATGCATCAATCGAGTAAATCTAAAACTTTCACAAAAATCATATTCTAATAACTTTTTTGTTCCACAAATACATAGATCTTTTTATAAATGTTTTGCACAGTTAAAGTTATACCATACATCAAATGTACTGACCATTCATACAAGAGATCTTTACATTCTGTGTTGCTCATACGACATGGTGTACTATGAGAATATAGCACATACATAACCTTATCTGCATATAACTATTAAAGAAATGTTTTGATGAAAAAAAAAAACATCCAGTCCTTCTTATCTGTTTTAGAAATAAAAAATTATTGGAAAAATCCATTTAAATACATGAGAAAAAAATCACTAAAATACAAAAAACTAGCTGACCCCGCAGCCGTTGCCCTGCGTGAATTTATGTGTTTTGAATTTTTATTGTGTTGAAAATCATTTATTTTTTTTTTAATGTAGCGCAGCTTGATAAAAAAATTTTTTTGTTTTCTGTTCTGGTGCGTAAATATACAGAGAAGATGGGTTTCCAACTCGTGAACACGCCACGTATATCTGGTCGTGTGAAAAACATGGCTTTTCTAGGTTTATGCCACACTTCTATCTACCTATCTTTTCGTCCTGCTGATTGTCATCACAAATGCAATTTTCTCTGGAAACGGAATATGTTTGAAATGAAATTACTGTCCCCTTATATTCGGTAACTGCGTCACAATTATTGGGGTTCTTTACACAGTTTCGGTGAATAAATGAAGATTGTGAAACATACTAATGGCAGATCTAACTTTGAAATGCAAATTATGCTGCGGTATACCAAGCCTATCCAAAGAATTTAGAAATTCCACTGGATAATTCATTAACATAGGTATTTTTGGCAACTAAAATTGAGTGGGCTCTCAAGCAATCGCAGTAATGACAATTTGTCATTGTTGGGATAAACGTGATGAGTTCTTCTTTCGCTGAAGTGAATTGACAATAGGCTTGAAAAATTTATATCAAACCAATGGAAGTATCAATCGAAATTTGCCCATTTCCAATTATTAGCAATTACAATGCAAAATGTCATCGACAATATCATTTTTTTCGTATCCCTTAATTGACGTATCGTCATCATTTGATTCCAGCTTATTATATGTTCCAGTAATTGTACTTGCTGGCTTGCAAACACTCAACCATTCCAGTACGCAATGACTTAAATAAGTTGAATCGCGGGCGCACCATAGTCGGAAAACTTTCATGAAATGCAAATGATATCCTACAAAGCGCTTTATTGCAGTCACGTATCGACCCATTTGATACTTACTGATCTCATCTCATTCAAGGCCAATAATCGCAATTTGCTTAGTTTGGTGATGTATTTGCAAACGTATTTCAGTGATTTCACCAAACTGTAATACTCAAGTTTTGATGTGAATTTGAACAGTGGCGAATATAATACGATCCATGTGTTGTCAACTTCGATATTCACTCCTCTAAATTGAATGCTAAATGTTCTGCCATTGTCGTCTGGTGAGCGACGCAGATACAGTGGATATCCATCATTTCCAGTTTGCGTTTCCTAAAGAAATGCACGTGGATAGTGTTTCGTGCATTTATTGTCAGACATACAAATCGAAGAAGGATTGTGGTGTTCGCAATATTCATGAACCATATTGGTTTTTACCACTTCGTATAATTCTGGAGCTATCTCTGGATCCGGAATTTCCGCAAAAATTATTGCATCAATTTAATCTAATGTAACCACCATCCACCATCCAAAAAAAAAAGAAGCGGCAAACCTAATTTTTGCCCCTCAACAGAGTACATCCAGCATCTAACAGCACGTTTATTTAACATAAAGTCCATCAATCATCGTAACTGTTGATTGAAAAGTCGTATTGTGACATCGTGACGATCGCTGAGTAGCTATCGCGGTCCATAATTCAGCACGTACTATATGTCATCGCATCCTGGGAGTACTTCCTGCATTGCCTTGCCTTAGGCTGCCATAAACTGATGCCAAACAGAACGCCGACCGATATTAGCGCGACCTCTTCGTGGCTTCGTAAAAATTTCAATCTGTAATTGATCTTTTTATGTGAAACACGCATAAAGTTTTCACTGAATAATTTTCAAAAATTTTTCTTTTGAATAGCTGGATTAAAAAAGCAAGCGACCGAAATTGAACGATTCAAATAATTTACAAATCAAAATATTGAAAAACAAAAATTTAACAAAAATTATATGAAAATAAGTTATTTTTTGGAATTGTCCAATTTTCCGACTCTTACTAATTAAAAGTGTAAGATATTTTTATTTCTAAACCTTCCCCGATACACAACGAACACATTAAAAAAACAATTATTAAATTTGGTTCAGTAGTATGAAAGTTATGAGCGTACATACATTTTGGCGATTAATCTTTTTTATATAGAAGAAGAAACAGATTCTGTGGAGGAAGTTGCAAAAATGTAATCAGCCTTGGAAATAACGGATGCCCCAATACATGAATGTGAGTGCAACAATTATTTAACCATGCAAAAACTATTATATAGGTAAGGCATGTGAGTCAGAAGTGGGCCGACGCTTGTATTTCGTCTGTGTTTAACTGTATTAATCTTTATCGAATTACCTTTCACTGAGCACAACACTATACGTTTGAACGTACGCAACTATATATAGTAGATAAGTATTATATTGTATGTGAGAATTAATTTTAGTGGGAACGCGCTTTAAGTTGCGCTGAGTTAATTTGATTGCCGTTAAAGCGGCCCACTCACGACAAATTTGTTTGACAAATCTGTTTGAAGACGGTTGAGCACTCACGACAAACCGATTTGACAAAATTTATTTCCATTGTGTGCTTCGCGGAGTGAACATGTCTGATTATAACGCGGATGATGTAATTGCGCTGCTAGTAATACACCAGTGCATGAAGCGAAAAAAGCCAAATGCAAAAAAAACAAAATATTGAAGAAAGAATGGATGAAAGAGTGGTTATGTGAGGCATATAACCACTCACATGTAAAACTGTTAAATTCAATGGAGCTGACTGCTCCTGACGATTTTAAAATCCATCCTGAAGAAGGATTCCAAAACGTATATAGATCTCCTTACTGCAGTCACTCCTGTAATAAAAAAGGAAGACACAGGAATGTGTGAAGCGATTACTGCAAATGAGAGACTCTCCGCAACATTGAGGCAATAAGGCCGGTTCATTTTTAAATACTTCAAAAAGCTCTTCCAAAAAATTTTTGCTCACGCTTGCCATTTTTTTATCCGCTGATGTTTACTCTGCAAAAATTTCAACCAACTTAATAAATGTTTGCAAACCACGCCACTCACGACAAACGAATCCACAAATCGGTTGTTAGTTTTTGAAATTTGTCGCAAACCTTCAATCCGTTTGACAACATGCCTACTCACGACAAAAACCACTTCAAACTCAAACAAATTTGTCAAACAAATTTGTCGTGAGTGGGCCGCTTAAGTTGAATAGATTTTGATGTACCGCGTGACACTAAACCCTATGAATTGAGAGATAGCGAATTTCCGTAGTGATAATATTACCATTAAAATTTATTATGTCGTCTGTTGAGTTTTGGTGTATGTTTTGTAGTTGTATGGAATCAAGCGATTTGCAACCAACTACTGTATGCCTTAGACATAGCGGAGCGGAGGCGGCCATTTAAGTGCATTTGCCAATTTTTATTGATTCCACATATAAGTTAGCACCCCATACATTCAAAAGTATCATATGATGCATTTATATCATATGATACAAAGTAAAATAATATGACACCACTAAACCGCTGAGACTGCGACACGTGTAGTGGCAACCCGTGGGAAGCGCAACGTCAGCGAAGTGCCAACCTGTGGGAAGCGCAGCGTCAGCAAACTCCGTACCTGTCGCAGTGGCAAACATAGGTCTAGAGTTAGGTATAATAAATTGTAAACTTTAGTTCTTTAGTGGAATTCAATAAAGGAGCATAGCTCCAAGAAAATATTTTTTTACAAAAAACAACAAAACGTTTTTTTTAACTTATATACTGCAAACACAGAAAATTACACAAGTGGATGTACATACTTACATATGTGCATATCCACTTATACTCATACGCTCATGCACTCGCTCTCTATTATCCGATTATGCCACGCCAATAAATGCTCGTAATTTTATGGATGTGAAGTATCTCAACAAATGTAATCGGTAAATTTATTCATTGTATACGAATTTGTCGCCATTTTGTCGCCCATAAATGTGAACGAATTAAACTATAACGGCGTTAGGCGAAGCGCATGCAATAAGAATTGCAAATGTGAACGCACAAAAACGCAATCGGATGGAAGATTTATGAATGCACAATGAGAAAATATTTAGTTAGTTATTAAGTTAGATAAAAAGATTTTCCAGAGGCTCAAATTCACTAATAATAACAATTCAGTTTCACCCAATGTCACCTCCAATTTCAGTCTCAATCTCAACCTAAACGCCACATTCAATATTGACCTTAACCTCAAACTCAATCAACACAACTACCCGTTACAATCCAGGAAGTAAAATTTTCGGTAGGCAAGTGATGACATTTCACCACTGTTATTTTATATAAATCTGTATTCATATATTTTAAATACATCTGGATTCATATATTTTAAATGAAAACAATCCATAAACTATAGAGAGCGTCGAAATTATTAAATATAGCTGACCCCGCATGTGTTGTCCTGAGTGAAATTGTGTGTTTTGAAATGAAAAGAAAGTTGAATTTACGTTGTGATAAAAATAATTTATTTTCGATTTTTCCAATTTTTTTCAATGTAACGCAGTTTGATAAAAAACATTTTTTGGTTTCTATTCGGCTGCGTAAATGTACAGAGAATATGGTTTTCAAACTCGGGAACACCCCACGTATAGCTGGCGCGCACTCATCCAATTGTAGTTACGATAATTTGACAAATATTGGCATAAACACTCGTGATGAATTCATATTTCCTTGAAGTGAATTGATAAAAGGCAGGTGGAATTGATATCAAACGAGTGGAACCGAAATTTGCCTATTTCCAATTCTTATCGAATACGATGTAAAATGCCTTCGGCAAAGTAATTTTGTTCGTATTCCATAATTGACGCGGATTTGAAGGCTTATGTGTTGAAGTGGTCATCGCGAAAACTGTGCGAACTTCAGCGGCATGCGAAGCAGCATCGTTTGATTCCATTGGATATCATGTTCCAGCAATTGTAATTGCTGGCATGGTTCTCAAAAAGTTGCACACACTCCACCATTCACAGTACGCAATTACTCAAGTGAAATTGAACCAGGTACATTTATCAATAGCAACCGAACGTATAAGCAATCGTCGTTTTTCGAGTGGATTATGTAAGTTCGTCCTAAGAAATTAGTTGAGAGCACACTCTGCTGGTTGGCCTTGCTTCCTGCGTAACTATTTCTTCGACGAGGCATTCCTTGTATAATATCAAGATATTTCCAAATAGAGCAATGTTCTCGCAAACGAATCACTGACGCAGGTTGAAAAAAAAAAAAACTATTCAATGTCAATTTCGTTGTTGGAAGTATTTCCACTGGCTATACTGTATTCTCTGGGTTGAAAAACACTCTTTGGTCATTCTCCAAATGAACTGCGAGACGCACAATAGTCGGAAAACGTTCATGAATTGCAAAAGTAAATACCCTACAAAGTTCTTAATTGCAGTTCACGTATCGACCATTTGATACTTGCTGATCTCATCTCCTTCAAGTCTAATAACCGCCATGTTGTTTTCTTTGGTGATGTATTTGCAAACGTATTTGATCGATTTCACCAAACTACAATATCAAATATTTACATGAGTTTTGAGTGTGATTTAGACAACAGTGGCAAATATGTTACGATCCATATGTTGTCGACTTCGATATTCACTCCACTAAGTTGAATAGTAAATGTTCTGCCATTTGCGTCTGTTGAGCTACGACGATGGAGTAGATACCCATCATTTCCAGTTTGGGGTTTCGAAAGAAAAGCATGTGGATGGTGTTTCGTGCATTTATTGTTAGACATACAAACCGAAGTGGGATTGTGCTGTTCGTAAGGTTCATGAACCATATTGGTTATCATCACTTCGTATAATAATGGATCTTCCTCTGCATCAGAAATTTCCCGGGAAATGATTTCATCAATTTGATCCGGTGTAACCACCATCTAGCATCTAAAAAAGAATATGTGCGTCTTTTTTTGCAACTCAACAGAGTACATCCAGCATCTGACTGCACCATATATACAAACGTTGCTTCAAGAAAAAGTCCATTAAACATCGTAGCTGTTGTTTGAAAAGTCATGCTGTGACATCGTAGCGATCGCTTGCTGATTGACCGCGATCCGTAATTCCACACGTATGTCATCGCATCCTGGGAGTACTCGTTCATGTGCCTTGGTGTGCCATAGACAAAAGGAACGCCGTAGCCGCGTAACAAAATTTCAAGCTGTAGTTGATCACTTCGTCTTAAACACACATAAAGTTTTCAATAATTTTTTTTTTTAAATAGCCGGAATAAAGAAACAAGCGATCGGTCCAGCCATTTAAGCGTGATGCCGTGACCAAGGTAAAAAGGGATTAATTTTTATATATGTATATAGATTGAAGAAATTGGTATGTGTAGACTTAGGAGAGATTTCTGGTAGTGACATTAGGACAGAGAGGGTTTGCCACTGTGTTGAATTAAATTTTGCGGCAACGTCTTTAGAGTGGACGGATATCAATATACGGTAGATTTGCCAAATAAAATTTTTCAAGCTCATTTAGTACTCTAACAACTTGTGGTACTTTACTTGTACATGGTTTACATTGTTTAAATAAATTCAGCGATTTCCCCGACTATCGAACTTTCATTTTCGCCTAAAATGAAACGAATCGTGAATCAGCAACCACAAGTGGGGGCCACACAACAATTTTTTGTGCACATTGCGCGAACTTTTTTCCATTACCGTTTCATGGAGTGGCGCCCCCCCTCTCGTTTGCACGTGTGTTCTTGTGTGTGTTGCAGCTACTTGTAAAAAGTGACCGAATTTCGTTTACAGTAATTTTTGCATTATTGTCGTGGCAGACATTCTCATTTTTCGCACCTAATTTTTTCCACTTTATTCAAGTGTATTTATGTTGTAAGCTCACAACATGAAAACCACATAAATCCACTCATACACCTGCAGTTGACCTTAAAATCGCCTTCAATAAAGTGGTAGTGCCTCAAGCGGCCGTATTCGGAGTTATCCAAGTTTAAATTGGACACCTCCCGTTCAATGTGCAGGCTTCAATGTTGCAGCAGTACCGATTTTCTCGCTTTGTTACACAAATTCACAAACGCCGCACCGCACTTAGCCTTCACTCTTTTTACAGCGAAGCATTCGACACATTTGATTTATTTGATGAGTTGATGCTTGCTGACTGTCGTGTGCGCGTATGAACTATTTGGTTACATTATTTTGCACCCTGTCTTTTTTATCTTTTGTCTACAATTTTTATAGCAACAATTTGATTGACACATTTTATTACGAATACGTGATGAGAGCGGCAAGAGGGAGACAAAACGATGCGCTAGTCATCGTTATATTTGCAAATAAATACAAATTTTTTTCGTTTTTAGGTGGTGACAACATCCACGCGTTAATATTGCGAAATGTCATTGCTCAAAGTAGAAATGACAGGATAGTGATAGCATATCGCCAATTTTGAAGTGGCGGCAGGTGGCTGGTGCCGAAAAAGTAAGTAACAACCTCAGAAACGGGGTTTGACAGGTACGGTAACGCTCAAACTGGTGTTATATTTATGAGCTTAAAGCGAAATAAATTCGAACCACGATAAATATTCGCCCAAATCCATACACATCCTTTATTATAGTTATTAAAAAAAAAATACAAGAAAGTAAATGTGTGAAGCTATTAATGCAAAACACTGGAAATTTATCACATACATTTTCACATACTCAAAAAAGTTATAGTCAACAGGAAAACTATAATGTGAAGTTTTTAAATATACAAAGGGAATGGATTAGAAAGCCGAGAACTACGAAAACACAATCAACCAACGAGGGATAAGATTTTTTTTCACTTAATGAATCTCAGATTTTTAAAGCAATAAGGACCGTTGGCAGCAGGCAGCTCCTCAACAAAGCTTAAAAGTTACATAATCCGAAACAAAATAAATAGACCATAAACTCATTTCAGCACCTACGGTGCCTTTTTGTGTTTAGAGGTATGCCAACGGGAATAAGATGAGGTTTCCAATGAAAACGGCACCTACAATTTCTTCAATAATGTTGAATAATATGTTCCCTTTTACGGTTTCATACAGGCAGCGATTGGACTGCCGAATATTCAAGTACATATCTGCGCATCTTCTAGAGACTTTGTGCTCGTGGACACGTACACTGAGGGAAAAATTAATAGGGTATTTTAATTTAAATTTCGCGCGTAAACTCATTAGTCAAAATATTCTTATCTATGTTGGCATGACTGTCAGTGACATCTGAGCCAAATGTCATTTCACAATAATCATTAGTGTTTAGTATACACTTGTTTTTCTGAACTAGGGTACAGAAAGCGGTGATGACGAACCACGTCCATCAATATCAACTGATAATCAACACGCCAATAAATTAAAAGAATTAGTGCTTATGAATCGACGGCTAAGACTTAGAGATCTTTTCGTTGAAATATCGGAAGAATTAGTGAAAAGCATTTAAAAGTTTCACGGTAGGTTCCAAAATCAGAAAAACAGCGTCTCGCTAACGTCTGTGAAACAATGCTTTTTGACTACCAGGGTGTCGTGAAACTTATTGTTACTGGCGGTGAGTCTTGGGTCTTGGCCGGAAATAGAGATCGACAACACTTGGTCTTTGCTCCACGATAATGCACTGTCGCATACTGTATATATTCTTCCTGAGCTTTCAACCAATATATGTAGTTCCGCAACCTCGACTTCTGGCAATTCAGCAAACTTAAGCGTCCGTTCCCAAAAACCGTTCTGAGTCAATTGAAGACATTAAACGTTAAATAACTTGAGCAACTATTTCGAGTTTTGGAAAATAGTGAGCCCGGGCGTATTGGGACTAAGGGGATCCCTTTAAGGTAGATAACATAAACTTTGAAGAATACATTAAGAATTTTAAAATTTTGAATAAAGTCGTAGTATTTTTTACTCAAAATAATGTCGTTCGCTTGTTTTATTCTACAAGTAAAGCAACATCGAATAGGTATCTGGAACATTAGGATGCGACTGGAAGAAAACCAACGGTCAAGAGACAAAGGAACACGATGGGTAAGCCTCTCTTGATAAAAGACCGCAAACAGAAGCTTCGTCAACTTTTATTGAAATCGCTTAACTCGGTGACTCAATAGAGTTTCTGCCATCTCCCGAGAAAAATGATAGTGATTTATTGAATGTGATCTGAAGAAACCCAAGTCTACTCCCAAGTAGATAGGTTAGGAAGAGATGACCAAACGATAATGGAGAACGTCCCGGTCCCATCGGCCATAACGAGCTCTTTGTCGATTAACCAATCCATTTGTAGTCTGGATTGACGGTATGAGAGCTTGCACGTAAACGCTGAACTGGAGTTTCTGAAAGGAAGGGTGAAATTCATTCAGGTTAATATTCAACATGCCAATGAGGTATGGAGCCATACGGAGCCAATATTGCCCTGATCCAGAAACTATAGCTTAGTTGTAACGATATGTGAAAACGAACTAACAGGGTCTAGTTGGTGCAAAATGAATTTAAGTTATTTATTTTACCTAATTTCATCACGACTAATGTGATGACGGTAATATTGGATTGCGGCACCGGAGAAATCAAGAAAATCTCAGCATATATACAACCGAACTATAAGATGGACCACCCTCCTTATTGCTGAGGAAGTTCTTGGCTGAGATGTTGTGACAAGCAACCGGTTTAATAATTGGTTCCGACACCAGTTCACGAAACTCAATTTGATACAGCTCGGATATTCATCACTGAGGTGAAAATGTACTGTCAACAAAAATTTCAATTATGATCTAAACAGTCTTGTTGTAAGGATAGGTCAGTGAACACTGCCTACTTAACTACCTGTTTTCGCATCAGCAGCCGTCAGATGTGAACTATTTATGACTCGCTCTAAATAGGACGCGCTGCGAAAACATAGCCAATGTTTGGTAAAGGAAACACCACACTTGCAGGGAAGCTCGAAAGTGTTCAACGAGCCGCGTTCATTAGCATATATGGCGTATTAAGGAACTCACCAACCATGGCAGTTTTGTCATTCCGCATTTACGCAAAAAGGGTGTGGTCCCGACAGTTGCTATCAAACTCAGGGAATATGCATTTCTAAACGAATAGCTTTTGCTTTGCTCATATACTTGCAACACTTCAAATTTGGCTTGAATCCAGCGCTGTCACAAAATGTTCTTGGCCCAAGATCGATGGTAAGGCATCCAGTTAACTCTTTTCCCACAGAAAGGCTTATCTCTCTCTAGTTTTAGGGCTTCTAGCATACCTTTGCCGCATCAGCGTCTACGCTGTAAGGTTAAGAATCCCTTCGAATGTCAGCTGCAGAAATGTATGGAAGAACTCGGAGACAGCTCTACTCTTCCTTCTTGACTAATCCAGCTTACGAGATCAAGTTTTAAACACTTAGGTGCTCACACTTTTAGATATCCTGGGAAGCTGGTGAGAATGGCAAACATAATAAACGTCTAAACAAATTTTCATTGGTTTCATGCAGGACTTCTATTTCTACATCTTCACAGAGGCTGCATATAGCAATACAAGTGCTACCCTTTAGGAGCCATCGAGTCTAACCTAAACATAAATATTATATAAGTGCAAAATATGTAAAAGCATGCTTACACTGTGCCACAAACTTGAGTTATTTGTTTGAATTTGGAATTTTGGTCAATATATTTTGCAGCAAAGTTTGATACCGCTTCTGAATAGCTTGGACCACATTTCTGAAAGTTTTATCTGTAGGTGCTCAGAAATTGTCAAACACTCCAGTGAGAACGATGCAATCGTAAAGAATTAAGAAATTTGTGACCAAGACTATTTTTAGAACAAATCTGTATTATAGCTAAAAGTAACTTATAGTAGCAACGTGAAGAAAATCTACATCTTTCGAAAAAATAGCATATTATACTTAAGTACATAACTGTAAATGCATAAGAAGTTAAGGGAACCATTTTATTTAAATATAAAACTATATAAAAGCTTATACATATATATGTATGTATATATATATATATATATTCATATAAGTATATATGTGTATATAACTTTGTATCTGCCTTTTTAATGCATTGCCGTTTTAAGGCTTGTGGTTTTTGTAATTTGTTGTTATTTATCGTTCTGTTTATTGTCGCCTTTCTCGCTATGCACTGTATTCGCTGCTCTTAATGCAGTCAATTCACGCACACTAACACACACACAGAGGGCATAAGTTATGTTCACACAAATAAATAACTAACAACAGTAAAAAATGTTGCTGCAGCAAAAGCTAACATAATCTCCCTGTTTGCTACGCCCATCCTTTGCCTAAGCCGCTGTGCTCGCTGCGTCCCCCTTGCTTTTTTGCAGCTGTTCAGCGGTGCGTCCTTTGATTTTCAGTACCACCACTGAGACGTAGCTTCCCCACCACAATATTTTAAATATTTTTAATTACAGTTATAACTTGCTGACTAGTTGGTTTAATAGGCTTCGCTGCGCTCGGTTGCCAAAAAGTTATATTTCATGTACAGTATGTCAAAGAAGTATTGTAACGGCGTGGAAATATTAAATACAGAAAATAAGATTGAAAAGTTTTCAATGTGTGATATTCTCTCTAACCACTCAAAAAATTTTCCCGCTTAACGGGTTAGGAAGCCACTATTTCCTTCTGTACTCCCTAGAAAAATAGCTTAGCATTTTAAGTTATCCTATTACTGCATGTTGCTTGTTTGATAGAGTCAAAAATTGTTTGCGTTTCAAGTTCTAACATCAATTACGACTGAAGATTATTTTCCTAAATATTGTCCAGCAGACTCTTTAATGATATCTTTTTGGAAATGGCACATCTGCTCATACCAAGCTTTACCTTAGAGCACAGGTATTGAATTCAATCGACTAAGTGGCTAGTAAGAAGACTTAAAGGTCACATGTGGGATATTTAAGTCCAAAACTATTATACAAGTCCTTAGATCTGTGAAATAATTAATTTTTCGCAACAGACGAAGCACTTATAGTCTAAAACACTAAGTTCTATTTTCCAATAAATTGCTATCCTATTTTTCTCGTCAACACACAAAGAAGACATAGGATTCATAAAGTCAGTATTAGTAACCTAGTCTATAGCAATCTGCGTCTCCAAGCACTCTTTCAGCTTGAATTTCTCACTAAAGACTTTAATAAAGCCTTTCATACACACTGTAAGCGAGCGTTAGAAGTGTTTTTACATAACTTCGTTTACACATACATACCTTATGCGCGATTATATAAACACTGTATCCCAGTGTGAACACTATGAAAGATCAACAACAAACGCACTTGCTTCTAGTTGCGACATTACTACATAATTTACGGTTATATTTTAATTGTATATTATATAAGTTTATTGTTGACGTCTTGGCCGCATGCATATATACTTCTATATGTAGTTATGTAATTCGCGCCACCACCGTCAGCCTTCAGTAACGGCAAGACTCATATTTTTCGCGAAAATAAACCGTAGTGGAAAATGCAACGCTGCTAAGAGTGCACTAGGTCAAGCGGAGAGGGAGGAAAGGAATGGCCAGTTGGTAAGCTGGTTTTAGTTAGGTGCATAGTAAAGCTAGCAGAGGGCGTAAGCTACCAGCAATAACAGCAGGAGCACTGCAATATTGTTAGCGAAGCGCTAAATGAATTAGCCTCTAGTTTTTTGTTTTTGTTTTTAATTTGTTCATGCATTGTGCTACTGCATTACTGTCATAGTTGGGGGAGAGGCCGTTGCAAATAAGTAGCAAACAAGCTGACACTGATTGACCTCAATTAAAGTATGCCCACTCTTACAATTGTATATATTTCAATGTATAAATGTAGGTATGTGTTAGTGCAGGGGTGGTGGAAATGCAATTAATGCGGAATTAAATATTGGAAAAGTTTAAGAAAGGGTTTTGTAAAAAAAATTAAACCGAAATATGAAATTATAAAAAATATACATATGTACCATCTATGCATCACAAAACCTTGAAAACCATGTAAACGTTGCCAGCTTGAGTAAATATTCCAAAAAGCGACTCGCCCATATAAGCAAATATCATTTATTTGCCTACATATTTGTGTTATCGCGCTATCGGTTTATGTAAGCCACAAGCTACAGCCGTAAAATGGAACAATAAGCTACAAACTTCAGCTGTTGATCATTTTTAGCTTGAACAACTGCTCACTAACCCAGAAAGTACTTATAATCAGCATTAACTTTGCTTTAACGCTAGAAAAATTTAGAATAATTCATCGCTCACACTGCTATTGCGTCAAAATTTCGAGTTTATTGTTAATTTTAATCTATTTTTACTTGGCCGTAGACCCTTTAAAATAGCTCACATTGCGCATCAAACTCAATTTTTCTAAGGGGTTTCATCTTAACTGCTTACAAACGTTGGAACTACCAAGATTAACCACTCTATTATAATATAAAACGATCCACAATTCGAGTATGGTAACTTTACGCAAAAACTCGAGTTTACTAGCCGTTTGAGAGTTTGACATCAAACAATGCCCGCAAGCACGGAAAATGCAAAAATGTACATTTAAATTCCGAGTAAAAAATGATACTTTTTGGGGGGTTCTTAAAGATACAAGCCCCTTTTGGAATAGCATTTTGCTCTACTCTTGAAATAATACTGTAGAATGGACCGCTTCGGCAGTTTTCCATATGTAACAATATATCTGGGGACATCTGCCAAGAAACTGAAAATAAATTCGGTAAGTAGAAGAACACTGTTAACAGAAATACAGCCGACGCTCACAAATAAGAACCACTTTGTTTTAAAAGTGATTATATTTTCTAAAAAAATGCTAATTACCGAAAGTTTTTATTTGTCTATTAATAAAAACCAGAAGACAAAAGCAGTCCCATACATATCACACGTTTTTGTTTAACTGAACATACATTCTGACAAAAAATCTGGACGACCTTCGACCTCTCCAACTAATGAAAATATTTAAAATTTGAAGGATATGGTAATATCCTTACCATAAAATAGACAGGGGAGATGTCTAGAGTGCTCGAACACTTTCGCGAGTCCGTTCGAATCGATTTTGGTATAAAACGCCTTTTTGCTCAACTCGTTCCGATTAAACTGCTTTTGCGTTTAAAATGACTACCGGTCTCTTTGGACGTGCTAGATGGTACACATTACCAATCAATTTCGAATTTTGTGTTTTGTTCAAAAATTATTTATTTATTCATGAATATCTATTTTGTCCCCTTCCGCATGAGATATTATACACTTGTGCCAACGGTTTTTCCAATCTTCGAAGCACTTCAAAAAATCATTTTTTTTTTTGTCTTCAGCTCCTCCTTCGATGCCGTCTTTATCTCGTCAAGAGAAGTGTAACGTCGTCCTTTCATGAATCTCTTCAGTTTAAGGAACAAGAAAAAGTCACAGGGGGCCAGATCTGGGGAATACGGTGGCTGCGGCATCATTAGTGTGTTGTTTTTGGCCAAAAAGTCGCGCACAAACAACGATGTGTGTGAGCAGGGGCGTTATCGTGGTGCAAAAGCCAATTTTTGTTCTTCCACAAATCCGGGCGTTTCTGGCAGATTGCTTCGCGCAAATTGCGCATAACTTGCAGGTAATATTCCTTATTGACCGTTCTTCCTTGTGGCAAGAACTTATGATGCACCACGCCCCTGCAATCGAAGAAAACTGTCAGTTACGATTCGCGATACTTTTTGAACACACCTTGTATACCAAGCAATTTTTCGCTAATTATTAAGAGTTTTGAAATATTGCTTTTTTTCCAACGATTTGTTTTAAGCGAATTAAAAGTCCATTTATAAAAAATGTTCACAAACTTAATCTAAAAAAATTAAAAATACAATTTTCATTGAAAATAGTTCGTGTTTTGTATACTTATTGTTTTGCATAAAAATATAATATAAGGTCATTTCCGATGTATATTGTTATAACATATACAAAGTCCTAAAAATTACTATTCAATCAACATAATTTTCCTTTTTAACAAAAAAAAAAAAACAAAAAAGACAAAATTTTTTCATTCCCAAAAACATAAAAGAATAGATTATAATTGTTTTAAAGTTCTAAACAACTAATAAATGAAATATCATAGAAATATTGTTAAGAAAAATATAATCAAAATTGCAATGAAATATTTAACTTTTTTGGAATTCTCGAGAAATTTGTACTACAAAATCGCTTTTTACTAATTTTAAATATTTTTAAAATTTCCGTAAAAAGTTAATTTAAATAATATATATTTGCTCATTTTACATTTTCTATACCTCGAACAGGGTTGTAACACCGAGGAGGAAATATCGGACTCCCTTCAAGATATGCAACTATATGTACGTACATATATAAATGATAAGGATGGCGAACTGAGTTGATTTAGCTATGTCCCTGTGTCTTTACGTTAGTTTCTCTCCAATAAGCTGCTCTTTGGATGGAACTGCCGATATTGGGCCACTATACATATAGTTGTCATACAAACAGAACTATCGGAATAATGTGTTTGTATGGAAAATTTTTAATTCGAAGAGAAATCATAAGGAAATTCGAAATGATTTATTTTCTAAAAAAAAGCATATAGTTGCAATACAAACCGTTTAATTAATTTATAGCAAATAAATAACAATCAAAAACTATTTAACTTTAAAATATAAAAAAGAAATAAATTTGTAAGTTTAACTAACTCCAAATAGCTTTCACCTACCGCCAATATGAATATTTAGTAAAAATTTATGCAAAACAAGAAAAAACGTTAACTTCGGCTGCACCGAAGCTAAATACCCTTCACAGGTGCATTTCTGTTAGTAACTATGTGTTCAGTTTGGAAGCTATGTGCTATAGTAATCCGTTCTGAACAATTTCTTCGGAGATTACATTGTTGACTTATAAAATAATATATACCAAATTTCGTGAATATATCTTGCCAAATGTGAAAGTTGTCCATACGAGAATTTGATTCCGATTTGTATGGCAGCTACATGTTATAGTGGTCCGATATCGGCCGTTCCGACAAATTAACAGCTTCTTGAATGACAAATTAACAGCTTAGAGAATGACGTTTGCAAAACGATATCTTAAAAACTGAGGGACTAGTTCATATATATACAGACAGACGGACGGACGGACGGACAGACATACGGACATGGCTAAATCGACTCAGCTCGACATACTGATCATTTATATATATACTTTATAGGGTCTGCAACGATTCCTTCTGGGTGTTACAAATTTCGTGACAAACTTAATATACCCTGTTCAGGGTATAAAAATATTACTGAAACAACTTTTCAAATTAAGCAAAGAACAGAAATTGCCGAAACTACTAAAATTTGTGTGGAGTATATTTTAACTTTGCTGAAAGCCCATACAGGTCGTTTACTATTATATTGTTGTTGTATGAAATTGTGAAATTGCGCTTGAGCTCACAATAGTTTCGAAAAACTAAGCTTAACAACACCATTCATCAATATGATTGCCGGTATGCACAACTTGCACACATTGTTTGCATTGCACACACACACTCACGCAGTTCATGATAGCTCGATTTCTCAAAGCGCTCAACTCTATGACTGCCACTCATCCACAGTTTTATTTATTTGCATGGCATTTATCTATTTGAATATTGAAATTGAAAAATTATTGCACATCTCTGCTCCAAGGCATTAGTTTTTTGCAAAGCGCACACAACGAAATTTAAATGCCATTGTTTGGATTTCTGTGCGCACAAGCAGCAAGTAGTGTTATGCGCTAGCGCCTGGCATTCGCAGGCACACATTATGCCGAGATAGCTGCATATATACACACAAACAAGAGCAGACTTTGCACACGTCCAGCATACTACCTTAATTCTATTCGATTCCCCTTTTATTGAAGCAATATTGAGAAATGAAGCAGTTTCAACTCTATAACAGCTTAATTTGAAAGGATGTTGAATGTATGCGTTCGTACGTGCATGCGTGTGTGTGTGTGTGGTAATGGAACCATGCTGAAGAGTTTGTGTGTTTTTGGTTTTTGAATATATAATTATTTAGAAGAAAGTAAACAGGTGAAAAAGCGTAGTTATATGAAAACCGTACTGCATAGTGCGCCTGGAAGTAGACAATGTATAGTATGCGAACTACATACTTCGAAATATATATATTTACACAATATAGTAAAACTTAAAAAATAATTTGCAAAATTTATTAAATATAAGCTTGATATTTGAGCTCTTAATATCCTATAACCTCGGAAAGGCATTTAGAATTACACAATTGCATTCATTTCTATTCATATATGTGAAAATATTTTATAAATTTTATTTTATCTTCCTTTCTTATGTTGAATATCGTCAAAATGTGTTTATTAGTGTTTCACTTCATAATTTAAATGAAGGTACCTGCAGCTAAATTTATCGTTGCGGACAAAAAAAAATATTTCTAACATGCAGAAGTAATTTAAAATCATACCTAATTATCAGTTATCTTCAATTAGTAGTGAATTAGCGAATGTAAAAATCATTTAACTTCATAATTTATTTATATACTGTATTTTTGCGCTACTTTTCCTAAGATACTTAGAGGACAAATGAAATACCCATATTAAATACCCTTCTGAAACCTTTCATTAACAAGCTTTCCCGTTCAGTATTTTCAAAGAGCGCTCAAACATTCAGACTGTACTTTCATTCGTTGCTTCTGTCTCAAAAACTATGTAACGGAAAAACACGACTCCAAGTGTGTGGTGAATTGACTTAGGGCGTGGTATAATGAAGATATAGTACATGCAAGAATAAGAATCTTTGAGTAACTCTTGAATGCACCACCTGCCTACCTTTGTCGAAAGCAATGCTAAAAGAAAGTTCATAAAAACTCAATAACTGACAAAGTCAAATTACAGCTTCTTTTTCATATACTTATATGTATGTATGTGCTAGCTTTACGCAGGTATTCATACTATATGAGAAAAACCATGAAACCAATTCTGCGCGGAGCCTAAAAATTCCTTGTTTCAAGCAGCATCAGCAATCCCAATAGAAGCAGTGTGTGCCGAATAGTTTGAGGACTTGTGTGAAAGTAAAAACGTCAGCGTTTCAAATAAAATTTTGTATAACATTCAGTTAGTTGTATACACGTTATTAAATAAAATTTAATGTATTAACATTGTACCTTTGTAACACCCTGAACTTGTAACAGAACTTATGGCAGAACCAAGCATGCGATCCAACAGGACAGTTCTAATTTTGCATGCAGTTTCGGCGAAAAGATGACGCTAGAAACAATAAAATAAGATGCATGACTGTATTTAAACCAAAACGGCATATCTATATTCAAAAGCCGTTGATATACAGACTACTTAATACAAAGCATTAACCTTCAGATCAACCAAATACCATCAACCAAAGTTTGATGAGGGTTAAAGGAGATTGTAACTACTCAATCAGTCTGGAATTGCTGATTTCATATGTAGTTCAATTTCAGTCTTATCACTATTTTCATTATTTTATTACCTTCAAAACAAAACATAAAATAAACAGTTTAGTTTGAACCATAAATTAAATAAATAAATTTTTACTTGGCTATTTTATGGTGTTACATACAATGTTCTTTTCTAATTTAAAATTCAGCGCAGACGAGTAGCCAGTAGCAGGTTTGCAACAGAGTAAAAGGCCGATTAACTAAGCAATTATTTTGGCTACCTTGCCAATTTTGCAAAATAAATAAGGGAACTACATGGAGTTGGAAATATACAATGTACCTCCATTTGGGCGTCAATATTAGCATAACTGTGTGTATGGGTGTTCGTGTAGGAAATTTACGTACTTAAAAATCCAATATCGCCCAGTAGTGCACTGTGTTCAATTCACTTGCATATACTTTAAAATTATATGTATATTTCTGCAAAATACACTAAACGTACGCACTGTACTACGCAGCACTCTTGACCTTACATACATATTATTACTTATTTATATATATATATATACTATCTGACCCCGCAGTCGTTGCCCTGCGTAAAATTATGTATTTTGAATTGAAAAGAAAGTTAAATTTATCATTTCATTTTTTTTTTTTTTTTTTTTTCAATGTAACGCAGTTTTATAAACAACATTTTTAGGTTTCTGTTCCGGTGTACAGAAAAGATGGTTTTCAAACTTGTGAACACGCCACGGCCGTGTGAAAAACATAGCATTTCCAAATTTATGCCTCACACTATATACATATATATCTTTAGGTCCTGTTGATTGTCATCTCAAATGCAATTTTCACTGGAAACGGAATACGTTTGAACTGAAATGGGAAATCGTTATAACTCAAAGGAACTCGTAAAATCAAGTATTCTCCCCCTTGTATTCTATAGGTGCGGCACAATCAGTCGGGTTCCATTACACAGTTTCGGCGCATGAAGATTTCGAAACATAATAACGACGGAGCCTACATTGAGACGCAAATGATTCGGTGGCATACCAAGCCTGTCCAAAGAATTTAGAAATACCACTGGATAATTCACGGCGTCGTCTTTATTGTCAAGACGATCGATCGATTTGTATGAGCGCAAGTCTCCCGGAATTTGACTTTGAATCTTCCAGTTTAAGTCAACAACATCGGTACTTTTGGCAGCTAACATTGCGTGTGCACTTAAGGAATCGTAGTTACGGTAATTTGGGCAATGTCCAAATATTTGTTCATCTTTCGTGAATTGATAAAGGGAAGGGCAGTTGTAATTGCTGGCTTACTTTTCCAAAACTTGCAAACATCGAATTATTCACAGTACGCAATGACTCAAATAAAGTTGAACCGCGTACCTTAATCAATAGCAACCGAAGGTAAAACCTATCGTCGTTTTTCGGGTGGATTGTGTAAATTCGTCCTAATCCATTACTTAATAAGACATCTGGAGGTCAATCTACTGGTTGGCCTTGCTTTTTGCGTAACTATTTCTTCAACTATGCATTTCATGCATAATATCAAGGAATTTTCGAATAGAGCAATGTTCTCACAAACAGATGGCGATGTTTCCACTGGCTATACTGTATTCTCTGGGTTGAAATACACTCTTTGGCCATTCTTCAAATTAACTGCGAGGCGCGCAACGTCGAAAAACGTTCATGAATTGCAAAAGTAAATATCCTACAAAGCGCTTTATTGCAGTTCGCGTATCGACCTTATCGTTTAAGACCAATAACCGTCATGTTGCTTCCTTTGGTGACGTACTTTCAAACGTAATTTATCGATTTCACCAAACTGCAATACTAAACACTTATATGAGTTTTGAATATGAATTAAACAATAATGGTGAATATCCATGTGTTGTCAACTTCGATATTCACTTTCCTAAGTTGAATGCTGAATGTTCTGCCATTGTCGTCTGGTGACCGACGCCGATAGATTTGATATTCATCATTTCCAGTTTGTGTTTCCGAAAGAAAAGCACATGGATAGTGTTTCTTGCACTTATTGTCAGACATACAAACCGAAAAGAGATTGTAGTGTCCGCAAGGTCCATGTACCATATGGGTTTCCACCACTTCATATAATACATATGTATATAGCACCACATATACGTTGCTTCAAGATAAAGTCAATCAAACATCGTAACTGTTGTTTGAAAAGTCGTGCTGCGACATCGTGACGATCGATAATTTCGCACGTATATTGCCACATCTTGGGAGAACTTCTTGCCTTGCCTTGCCTTGGGCTGCCATACTTTGATGGCAAAAAGAACACCGACCGATATTAGGGTGACCTCTTCGTGGCTTCGTAACAAATTTCAATCTGCAATTGACCTCTTTGTGTGAAACACACGTAAAGTTTTCACTGAATATTTTTCAATAATTTTTCTTTTGAATAGCCGGAATAAAAAAGCAAGCGACCGAAATTGAACTATTCAAATAATTTACAAATCAAAATATTGAAAAACATAACAAACAAAAATTAAAAAAAATGTTTATGGAAAAAGTTACTTTTTGGAATTATCCAATTTGCCGACTTTTCATGAAAAGTATAAGATATTTTAATTTCTAAACCTTCCTTGATCCACAACGAACAACCTCTTAAAATTTTATCAATATTGGTTTAGCCGTCCTCTTAGCGTTACTAACAAACAAACATTGATTCGTTTGTATGGGAAATCGAAAAGGGCTGTTTTTAGGGGTTTTTCGCCAATTATTCGATTTTTTTTCTCCGCAGAAACCATCTCTGAACCTCAACGAACAATTTAAAAAAAGAATTATCAAATTTGGTTCAGACGTATCAAAGTTATGAGCGTACATACATTTTGACGATTCATTTTTATTTATATCCATACATATATATGTATGTATGTAGATAGATATACATAAATCAGTATTCAGTTTAAGCGCTTAGATTTAGGAAGGTTAGTTTATTTGTATGAATTTCCTTTGCATTTATGTTTGTTAAGCTTATGTGCGCTTACAGCTTATGTCCACAGAAAAACACTAAAACTCGAAAAATCAGAAAACCACCTTTTTTTCTTTTGCGGTTTCCTACACTGTCACATTATTGGCAAACACTAAAATTTTCATATGCATTTATGTGTAGCAATACTAAACTTTTCTCTTTTTTCATTCGTATATTTTGATATTTCTCCCTCTCTGCCATTAATTCCAGCGTTCACCTCTAATGCCGCCGCACGTAACGTACACGCCCTGTTGTGCCATTATGCCGACTATCAAACACAGTTGGCTTAATCTTCATATATTTGGCAGGAGCAATCCTTAAACTGTAATTGCTGCTTATATTATAGTATTAAGGTTATAGATATGCTTTTGCTGAATTTGCAAAATTTAGAGTATAACCTCAATGGTAAAAACAGAATGAAATGCCGAGATAATCATTAGAAAAGTTGTAGTCGAAAGACCAGAAAAGCGCACAAGTACTCTTTTCAGCAACAATTATCGAAATACCTCTGCAATTCACTAAATAAGTATAAAGACGTGTTTTATTCGGAGTATTAGAGCATATGTTTCATTGTTTAAATTATTTTGGATCATGACATCTGTAATAGAGGCGTCAACTTAGACCCTTGATGTATAGTAATACATCTTACTATAAATACCCCAGCAAAACTTCCGTGACCGAAACTCCAATACTTTTACACAATTTTTACTTGTCACTAACGCTCCTTCACAAATCTTTGATATGAGTAAGAAGTCAATCTATTGTGTCTTTTGTTGGTTTTGTATTGTAACCTCTTCACTCAACAGATGTTAAGCAAAAATGAAACAAAAGAAGACTAACAAATGTTTTAGCTGTCACCGCGTATTGAAAACGATGGATGTGAAAGCGTACAGCATGATACCGTGAATTTGACGTTTGCTTGTTCGTTGTGACAAATTGAATTCGAAGGAAAAAAATTCGGTTACAAACGCGTCGATGATTGAGAATTGTGCAGATTTGTGCTTGTGCATATTATGCAAAATTATATAAAATAAATATTGAAATCTCTTCGAATTGTGTTTCGTTAATATTTGTGAACATTTTGTGTCTACAAGTACAATAATATTTGGAAAAAAGTTGAGTGGGGAAAATAATAATTCAATATGAAGAAAAATACATTTAGTACATATATGAGCGGGGAAAAAAAAGGCTTTTAATCTAAGTGCATCTAAATTTGTGAAAATTTGTGGAAAAGACATAAATTTTGATTGTGATACTGATGTGGAGGGACTTACATCATCTACTATATTTCTTTAATTTTCAAATTAGTATTTTTCACAGTAATAATTGTATTGTTCCGACGGTATTTTATTATATTATATTAAGTTATTTAAAATGAATTATGATGCTGCGAATTTATTTTTATTTTTTAATCAGATGGACTCACCAGCGCTTTTTGATGACACCTATTTAGAGGAATGCCCAACAACGTCTTCGACTCCCGTAAAAGGTACATGTAAAATTGTCATTTTAGTTTTCAATTTATTTTTACTCATTTGTTATTGTAGAACAATTGACATTTAAAAGGAAAAAGTTCAACATTCAACAACAGTAGGGGAGGCAAGCAACCGCTATCAAAATTTCTGTTGTCCAACATATTATATGGTAAATTTAATATATAAATATTTACTTATAAAGATGTATTTTAAATTGATTTTTCATTACATATTTTTTAGATTCTTTCAACACTTGTGGACTTGCAAATTTCGAGCAACAAATGCGGATGTCCATCGAAATGAGCCACCATGGATTTAAGAAAAAAAAAAAAAAAAATATAGGAAGCGAAAAGTCTAAGAATGATAATATAGTAATAATTTTTTAGATGTATGTACATGTATGTATATATTGTTTATTGTATGTATATAATAATTTATAGAAATAGTTTTTATATTATTAAAAAAAATGTGAAAAGATGAATGAAGTGAATTTAATATAAATCTAAATAAAATTATTTATTATTAAAATTTATAAAAAAAATATTTCATAAAAAAAAAGATCTTTACATTTTTGAGTTTCAAACTTTAGGTCGAAGGAATGACGAGCGAGTGGTTTATCCACTAGGCTATTGTAGAATGCACTGTCATGCTTTTCTGAAAGTAGTTTTGCTGATTTGTCCCAAATTTAATGAAAAGGTAAGAAAGAAGTTTTATTAAAGCAGAAAATATGTAAGCGAGAAGGTGATAAAATATCACATGTACACAAAAGTTTTGGGAGCTTTTTTGATTCGCCCTTAAGAACGTGATAGGAAAAGGTGAGAATTAAATCGGCATGCGTTACCGGCATGTCACTAGGTAACATGGCCATCACTGTTCTAAATGGGACACATTCAATTCTAGTACACCAAAACAACGAACGTTTTCAAGATTTTCGAAAATATATAGTATCGTTTTAGGCTGGAATATGCTATTTAGGAACAAAAAACGTTTTGCATTTTAAAAGAAACTTTGATAGACTCAACCAAGTTTAAATTAAGGCAAGTAAAATATAAAAAGTAATTAACGATATTCAAGTACGAAAAAAGTTAAAAGAAAAAATTCGAATTATTATAGAGCTTTACATATAAGTTCTTATTAATGTATAATAAGCTAGTGTGTATACCTTTAAAAAAGATATTGGAAACAAGTAGTTTTGGACGAAAATTTAAACAAAGAAATAAAAAGTTTAAATGTTTTTCATATACCTAAGTTAAACCGAGAGAAATAAAGAATAAAATTAATTTGTACAGTTTCCGTTTCATATTTTTGAAACATTTTGGTAGCTCCCAAACAAATATTTTTATTTTAATTATGGTTTTAAATGCAAGCAACTAAACATAAGTAATATTATATAAACAGTCTCGTTGAATATTTTTAATTTCATTGCATATTAAAGCAAAAACAAAAAACATTTTCCAATAGAAATATGCTTTGAAACACTTGTAGTAAAATGAAAAAGTTCAAAACTATCAATCGAAAATTTTACGCACATATAGTACATACCTATCAGAGTTTTTTATTTTCAGCACTCTTACAAACCAAAATGTTTCTAAAAGCATATCCTTCTTTATTTATACCTTAGGTGCTATATCAGCCTCTCTTTTGTTCTAAAATGAGTTCAAATCCGCTTTAATTATTTTTTTATTTAAGTTTTGGAGGAAACTCCTTATGAGCCAAAGTACTCCACAAATTTCAGAGCTTACATTTTGCCCCAAAATATTAAAATAAAAACTAATAGAATTCTAGTACAAATTGGTATTTTAAATTATCCTAATTATGACTAAATTTTTCTAAGGTAAAATTTGTTCTCAATTTGTACTAAATTTTCTATATTGTTAAGGCAAAAATATTCAAAATACAAAACAACAGCTTAGTTTTCAAAATTCAATATGGAAAAATGTCTCGACAATTTATTTGGCACACAAAATGTTTGCTACCCTTCAAAAGAGTCTTAAAAATTGCTAAGCGCGGCATACGTTGTGCGCTGCAGCTTCGAAATTGTTGGTTTTCTCTGCGATTTCCTGCTTTAATTTTTCCCTACAAAATAGTAGAAAGAGAGTCAAAGCAATGGGTTAAAGAATAAACAAATAAGAAATGTATACTTCAAGTATTTTTTGCCCACAGTTATGTATCTATATGTACACATCTATGTTGATTAATTTTAGGTGAGTATAAAAATAAAAGAGTAGAAAAATGTAGGCTGAAAGGATTAAGCAAGCGTGGATGCAATAAGTGAAAACAGTATTTAGAAATATTATTTCATTACCTATTCTCAAATATATAACTGCTGTTTTTCCAGCTCTGTTTCATTCTTTTATTTTCTTTGGTATTGCTTTCAGCAAATTTCTGCGTAGTCATTGACTAAGTCATTTCGACAAACATACACACACAATATACTTGATCACATGTGTTCGCTTGTCCTGACCTGTCCGCGCGTTGTCGTATCAGTTTACTGAATCTAATTATCTAAATTACTACTTTGCAGCACTTTCCGCCAACATACAAATTTACGTGAGATTGTTGAGTCACTTTCACCACTACCGTTACTAAAATAGATGAATATGTAGAACGGTTGACGCGCACACAGGCACACGAAAAGCCTATTGTTGTCAGCTCGAACCGATTACGGTAAACGTGTGTGTGTTTAGTTGCCATTCAGCTCTTTTGCAAAAATCAGTCACATTCTTGTATTTTTTTGACTACACAAAAATACGTTCGTTATAACTGCAGATGCATCATTTCGATTTCATGAGTTGGTTCCGATTTTACGAATTCACTTTCAATGGCCAGGTAATGAGAAAAGTTTCCAGGGATCGTGATGTAATTATTTAGAAAGTTAGGTAGATTATATATATGAAATGAGCAATGATTACAACAACATTTGAAAATTAAATTAAATAGCCACACACTCAAGTGGTTTAGGAAAGGATAGAGGAACCAGAGCTCCCCGAAATACTCTCATGGGAACCCAAAACAACCGCTGGGTAACCGGAACAGAGCTGACTTACTTTTCTGGTGCAATAGCATACCCCAAACTAAAATAGTGTACATACGAGGCAAGTGGAACCTTCTTGGACTTGCATTTGGGTGGGGAACAACAGTGGCAATAATTGTTTAGTGCGTTTGCAAAAACGATTACTGGGGTGATTTTGGCTCCGGCACCTTCCTCGGACCACCTGTAAGATCCAAATGTCATTTTTGGAATATAAAAGTATTACTAGGTACTGTCTGAAATAGAAATTACGTTTAAGGAATTTGTTTGAGAGTTAATCTTTTGAATGAAAACTAAGTATATCACTAGAATTTTTTAAGAATAAACCACTTTAGCAGTAATGCCCCATTAACTTAAGTAAAATATATTTTTACAACTTGTCTGATCAATATTATTGACAGAAGACTCAGTGTGTTACCACGGGAATAAACTAACGAGTTATTTCTTATTAAAATATTTTTAACTAAAGTATAATAAATAATTCTTTCTCATATAAAATCATTCAATTTGTCTAATATTTTATTTAGTTCCACTTTGTTACAGAAATATTTATACTTACCTGCGAATAGTATATAGATAGGTTTGGCGTTCAATTTTATATTAATTATTTAGCGTATACTCGTATTGGAAAGCATTTTTTAACATACCTGAACGAAAGAGAAATATATGTATACAAACATTTCATAAATATTTGGGCGGTATTTGCTCACATATGATTTCAAAAGCCTAAACAAAAACTAATAATTATATTCTACGACATAATATGCTGACAATTTCAATTTAAATAAAGCCAATTTTATATATTTGCTACTATTTATACTTAAGCGCTTTCTGTGTTATATATATACTATATTTTCCCGTAGTTCCTAGATGGAACATATGGCCTCTGTATTACAATTTATAAAAAAAATATTACAAAATAAAATTATTTTTATTAAAACATCTTCTAAGTTTATATGATTTTTATTTTCTTATTGAAGCGCAACACTCATGAGAGTAATCTTGATAATTCAATCGAAAATTCGAACATCAAACTTTTTAATTGGAATTGTGAACATATAACCCGCTGAGACCCTCTTGACACTCACGCGTCGAAAACCCGCAGTCGGTAAAAGCACAGAGCGTGAAAGAAGAAATCAATTGCTTTATCGAATTGCTGCGACTAGGGTGAAGAGGGAGAAAAATGATGGCTATAATCAAATGAAAGCAGAATAAGCTTGAATTGTTGAGCTCTTGCGGGCAGTTTAATTTTTTCAAGCGCAGTCAGCTGACTTCTGGCATTTTTGGCGGCTAACAGCTGCAATAACAACAACTGTGTAAAAAGAAATAAACGAAAATATATGTACATACGAGTATATTCTCTTTCACTATAGTATTAGTGTGTGCGCTTAAAATGTCGTGTTAAGCGTGCAAAGTTGCGGTCGTTTCGGTTTCGGGGCGAGAGGCTGTGGTAAAAATAGCGCTTTAAGCTTAACGTCAGCAGTACGCAGCATGTACTATATACATATGTATGTAATTGTATTAGGGCTCGCGCTTTAAGAATATGTTTGGTCAGCGAAAAAGTCCGCAAACCGCATGCAACCACTCAACCGCATAAAGTGGGTGAACATGGAAAGGTTCAGGCGCAGAAAATGTTGGAACAGTGGCTGGCGTTATGTAAAGGGGACTCCTGCACACAGACATATGTATATAATAATGTGCTTATAACGAGGAAGTGGCCGCTTCGCCGGAACAAGTGAAACATTAAGATAAGCAAATGTTTTTGTTATTTTTTTCACTTTTGAGGGCACTCTTTGGTCAACGATGTGAGTGTGCCGTTGTTACTCCATATACTACGACATTTTTTATTTATTTGTAAAAGCGTTTTTGCCACTTTACAATAACCGTGTGTGATGTATACTACATTAAAAAGGCACATTTTACTAGCGCAACGACACATACTTCTACAACGCATCGCAGGAAGTTGACAGTGTTCGTCTTTCAGCTCGTAAAATGCCTAAATACCTTGGTAAAGTCAGCTTGTTGAAAAAATAAATAAAATTATTATCCCATAATAGTTAGAAAGGAGGAGGATGGAGTCATGTGTAGAAGTTCACGCAAGTGAGGAAAGTTCTCTGATCGCCATTCACTTGGGAGTGGCCAGAAACGATTCTTTTACATATGACTCAAGCAGCTCACTACTTCCGGTCTTTGACCAAGTATCCTCTGGGTAGCCTAAGAACATCCGTTTGAAGGCGTGCTAAAGTGAGAAGGCGAAATATTCCCTACTTAGGGTTGTGCGCTGGGTTTGGAACCCGCCACGTAAAAAAACACCCCTATTGAATAATTATAATCAGCCTCGGATGAGAGACCCCCCTTTTGATGACGACCATGGCAAACGAATTAAGGACTATGATTTGAGGGCATGCACCTGGAATATCCGGTCCCTTAATTGGGAAGGTGCCGCTGCCCAGCTGGTAGATGTCCTCGTAAAGATAAAGGCTGACATCACCGCCGTCCAAGAAATGCGATGGACGGGACAAGGACAGAGACGAGTAGGTCCTTGTGACATTTACTACAGTGGCCATATAAAGGAGCGCAAGTTTGGTGTTAGATTTGTGGTAGAAGAGAGACTCCATCGCCGAGTACTATCATTCACTCCGGAGAATGAACGTCTAGCCACAATCCGCATCAAAGCGAGGTTCATCAACATATCGCTGATTTGCGCCCACGCCCCGAGGGAAGAGAAGAACGATGTGACCACAGATGCCTTTTATGAGTGCTTGGAGCGCACTTATGAGAGATGCCCCCGCCACGATGTCAAAATCGTGCTTGGCGACTTCAACGCCAGGGTAGGCAAAGAAGATATCTTTGACACAACGGTCGGTAAATTCAGCCTCCACGAGGAAACATCTCCAAATAGGTTGAGGCTGATCGACTTTGCCGGGGCCCGAAATATGGTTATCTGTAGTACTAGATTCCAGCATAAGAAGATACATCAAGCTACCCTGTCTCCGGATCGAAAAACCACCAACCTGATCGATCATGTTGAGATAGACGGAAGACACGTCTCCAGTGTTTTAGATGTGCGTGCGCTCCGAGGTCCTAACATCGACTCGGACCACTATATTGTTGCAGCCAAAATTCGCACCCGCCTCTGTGCAGCAAAAAACGCACGCCAACAAACACAAGGATGGTTCGACGTCGAGAAGCTGCAATCACAACAGACAGCCGAACGTTTTTCTACTCGGCTTGCACTCCTGCTCTCTGAGAGCACTCGTCAACAACTCGGTATAAGGGAACTGTGGGACGGCATTTCAAACTCCTTTCGTACAGCTGCAACCGAAACCATTGGTTTTCGGAAAGTGCAAAAGAACAGCTGGTACGACGAGGAGTGTCGTGTCGCAGCGGAGAGAAAACAGGCTGCCTACCTCGCAACGTTACGATCGACCACAACACGTGCGGCATGGGATAGATACCGAGAGTTGAAGAGGGAAGCGAGACGCATTTGTAGACAGAAAAGAAAGAGGCCGAAATGCGTGAGTACGAAGAGCTTGATAAGCTGGCCGACAGGGGTAATGTACAGAAGGTTTCAAGTCCGGAGCATACTCTTGTAGAACCCCCAAAGGTGATCTAGTTACCGATGCCCAGAGCATACTTAAATTATGGAGGGAACACTTATCCAGCCTACTGAATGGCAGTGAACTCACAACACCAGGAGAAAACGAACCCGATACCCCAATCGATGACGATGGAGCAGACATTCCATTGCCCGACCATGAAGAAGTTCGAATAGCAATTGCCCGCCTGAAAAACAACAAAGCGGCAGGGGCCGATGGATTTGCCGATAAGGTGCATGCATCAGCTTCTTTGTAAAATATGGTCGGACGAAAGTATGCCCAACGATTGGAATTTAAGTGTGCTATGCCCAATCCATAAAAAAGGAGACCAAACAATCTGCGCCAACTATCGTGGGATTAGCCTCCTCAACATCGCATATAAGGTTCTGTCGAGCGTATTGTGTGAAAGATTAAAGCCCACCGTCAACAAACTGACTGGACCTTATCAGTGTGGCTTTAGACCTGGTAAATCAACAACCGACCAGATATTCACGATGCGCCAAATCTTGGAAAAGACCCGTGAAAGGAGAATCGACACACACCACCTCTTTGTCGATTTCAAAGCTGCTTTCGACAGCATGAAAAGGAGCTGCCTTTATGCCGCGATGCCTGAATTTGGTATCCCCGCAAAACTAACACGGCTGTGTAAGCTGACGTTGAGCAGCACCAAAAGCTCCGTCAGAATCGGGAAGGACCTCTCCGAGCCGTTCGATACCAAACGAGGTTTCAGACAAGGCGATTCCCTATCGTGCGACTTTTTCAACCTGCTTCTGGAGAAAATAGTTCGAGCTGCAGAACTCAACAGAGAAGGTACCACCTTTTATAAGAGTGTACAACTGCTGGCGTATGCCGATGATATTGATATCGTCGGCCTCAACACCCGCGCCGTTAGTTCTGCTTTCTCCAGACTGGACAAGGAAGCAAAAGAAATGGGTCTGGCAGTGAACGAGGGCAAGACGAAATATCTCCTGTCATCAAACAAACAGTCGTCGCACTCGCGACTTGGCACTCACGTCACTGTTGACAGTCATAACTTTGAAGTTGTAGATAATTTCGTCTATCTTGGAACCAGCGTAAACACCACCAACAGTGTCAGCCTAGAAATCCAACGCAGGATAACAGTATGGCAGGTGCTACTTCGGACTAAATAGGCAATTGAGAAGCAAAGTCCTCTCTCGACAAACAAAAACCAAACTCTATAAGTCACTCATAATTCCCGTCCTGCTATATGGTGCAGAGGCTTGGACGATGTCAACAACGGATGAGTCGACGTTGCGAGTTTTCGAGAGAAAGGTTCTGCGAAAGATTTATGGTCCTTTGCGCGTTGGCCACGGCGAATATCGCATTCGATGGAACGATGAGCTGTACGAGATATACGACGACATTGACATAGTTCAGCGCATTAAAAGACAGCGGCTACGCTGGCTAGGTCATGTTGTCCGGATGGATGAAAACGCTCCAACTCTGAAAGTATTCGACGCTGTACCCGCCGCGGGAAGCAGAGGAAGAGGAAGACCTCCACTCCGTTCGAAGGACCAAGTGGAGAAGGACCTGGCCTCGCTTGGAATATCCAATTGGCGCCACGTAGCGAAGAGAAGAAACGACTGGCGCGCTGTTGTTGACTCGGCTATAATCGCGTAGGCGGTGTCTACGCCAGTAAAGAAGAAGTTAGAAAAACAATTATCAGAGGGCAGAGTTGTGTTGTATTTTAATGTTGATTTCTTTAAAATTTGTAACTCTTAAATAAAATAATATAAGCCGATAAGTTATATAGTTAAATACATTATCTCATAAAAAAAAATTAAAAATTATCACCCGCGAGCTCCTCCACTTGTGATCCTTACTCAATCATCGTTTGAATTCTAAGCAGACTGCTCATTTGGTTTATTTAGACAAGTACAATATTGACTAACGGCGTTCTGATGTATCAGAATAAAATATAGTCTACATATGGGTGTTTCCATAGTTACGCACGCGACATTTGTACACGTTTAATTGCGTTTGAATGTTGTAAAAATAGAAATATAATGGGAGAAAGTCATATATTTTAGGATCGCTGCATTGTATGTGATGAGTTCTTTCCAAAAAGTATTATTATTGGAAAATTGAGCAATGGGTACCCAAGTTCCAGACAATCAAAGTTGACTTACACACGTGACAAAAATGGAAATCGCTTTCAGAGCAGTAAGAAAAAATGCGAAAGTAAGCGAATTGTAGGAGATTTTTATCCAGGAAAAATTTTTTTTATAAAGGTTAATAATGGAGCTTCATAATTCATGCTCGCTTCTAAAACAACTGAGCATGGTTTAGCTAAGACAAAAAAATAAATTTATTACTCACGTGACATTACGTACGTGACACTTTTTACCTTCATACATACTTTAGTAATTTTACATATATTTTCAGAAATTTTGACAACAAAATTAAACTTTTATTCAAAAACGAAAAATAAAAAATCAAAATAAGAGTACTATAAAATTATTCTAACTTAATTTTTTCCTTAAGTGAGTATCCTGTTCGAGCAACATTTATATATTCGTTATCTTGGTAGGAAAAGCAATGTATTTTTTGTATTTCTGGAATGCCGCGGACAATTTCCCATTTTTCAATTAATGGTGGAGAAAAGTCTTCAATCTCTTTTGATGAGATATATAGCAGATGAACTCCGTCGATGATTTTGCCAGCACATTCATAAAATGCAAAGGCATCCGGTAAAATAATATTATTTGCCTTAACCGCTTGCCAAACTTTCCGCTTCACCCCCGCGCCGATTCCATCGACTGCGCCTTTGCCATGCGAAGTTGCAAAGAAGTTCCACTCTAAATGCTTTAAGCCAAAATCGCTAACAAACGAAGGAATGCTGGTGAGAATATACTTATTTTTGAATTGACTGGTGCTGCCATCAGAGAATATAAAAACCGTAGAAATTTCTTCGAATTGACTTTGAATTTTGTGCAAAATTTTTGAAAGGAAACAATAGACGTCAAATTTGTTGTGGGTAAGTTTGTCACTAATGACAGCGAAAGATTCAGTTTGATCTCGCATCCATGCAACGCAAGTGAAAATAGTAACTTGTTGGTAGCTGAAGTGAGCTTCTTGGACCTCATTCCGATTGATCAATCGATAGTTTTCTGCAAAATCGATTTGCAAAATTAATTCATCATCACATAAATTATTCTTTTTGTCCTTAAAATATCTTTGCTGAGCGCTCTTTATAAAATAATGAAGTTTAAATGCTGGCAGCTGAATTTCCAGTTCATGTAACAAATCCGATAATGGCGCTATGGCCATTAACTTTCCTCCAATAGCTCCAATTAACATTTTCTTCCATTTTGAATAGAAAATATATAGGCACCAAATCATGTTTTAAATCCCGTATACATTTATCACAGTCACTAATCATGCACTTTTCGTTCAATACATTGCAGCATGTTAATTTCAAAAAAGATTCAAAATGAGAAGGAAACTGAGGCATAGCTTTATGACATCCCTCTAACAAAAATGCGAAGTTCGCATGATATTTACATACACACATATTAGGCGGAAGTTTCTCCATTAATTTAACGTTTTTGGGTCGATGGTGAAAAAATTGGGATTTACAAAGATATTCTGCAGTGACCTCGCTTCTGTACAGTTGATAAGCTTCTGATACAGATACAATCATAAAACGCTTTGCAACTACTAGCTTATTGCAGATTAAAGTATCCTTCCGGCCGGCAGCTTGAACACTTATGTCATCTCGGATATAAAACTCGTGGACTGATTTAATGTTTTCCGGCATATTATCATTTGAACATACTGGTGTCTCAGTTTCATTATTCGAGAGCTTGGGATACTTTTTATATAAAGCTTGTAGAACTTCATCTCTCTTTATGGCGTTCATTGGTAACGCCCTCTCTACCTTCTTTATAGCTTTGGCTAGTGTTTGTTTACACTTGTAACCACTTTTGAAATGGGTATTTGAATTTTTTTTCATTGCTCTACACTTTTGTTGTCGAACGCGATCTCTATTTCTTTTTTCTTTCAATATTTTTGAATTATTTTTGGCCTCGCATGCACGCATTCTTTCAGCTTGTTTTTCTTTATGTTCCTTAAGCTTATTTCCATCTTGCTTAAGCCTCTCCCGCCACCGATTTTGATGTTTAGCATTCCGTGACATCTAGGTGTAATATGTATTGTAAAAGTAAAATAATATTTATCAAATGAACTTTAATTAAGAGCATTAAATTTTTCGTACTTACCATTACGCACTTGACAAATTTCAAAAGTTAAGAAATTAATTTTTGTAGAACGCTATTTGTATAAACAAATTTTTTTAGCAAATACTAAACTTGCTTTACAAACTAAATAGAAAAACACTTAAACAGATAGTGCGCGAATAATGGCACCATGTGGTCCTATTGCATTACGCACGTGACATACGAATGTTGCCGAAATAGAACTGAAAAAAATACCGTTATCGATGTGCAGTTTGATCTTTTCTCTCATTTTTATATACATTTGGAGTTGTATCAATTACTTATGTATATACCAAATTGCGATATTACATATATATTTCTTTCGTCAGCAGCGATTAAAAGTAATACATTCTACAGCTTTTAAAGTGAATAAAAGAACCATAAGTTTTGCATACAATTTCTTTTATTTTAAAATTATAATGAGCTAAATTTTTTTTTTGCATAGTAAAATATCAATAATTTTCTTCCATTTTCTGTGTCTAAAAAAATTCTGCGAGCGTTTTGATTTTTTAAGTCACGGTGGACCATTTCATGGAAACACCCATATAGCAGCAAAATGTTAAAAATTCTCCAAGCAAGAAAAAATGTTAAATAATATGTTGTACATAAATTTTTAAAATGTTTTTGTAAAAGAAAAGCGAGTTCAAAACACTGTAGCGCCCTAACCAGATGATATGTAGAGTAATAAAAATAAGATGAAAGCAATAATAGCTGAGCACTAAGAGGAAGTAATCATAACACAGCACCGCGCCACCCGATAGTATCAAGAATACTTTAATTTTTTTCTTTCAAATTTTTTGTTTTCATAATTTTTTTGTACACACAATTGAAATTTGTTTGCATCAAATATTTATTTTTTTTTATACATAAACTCTTAACAGGGCATATTAAATTTGCACGAAATTGCTAACAACCAGAAGGTAACGTACAAAGCCCACTAAAAAATATACGAGGTATGACAATTAAGTAATGAGATTGATTCCATAAAAGCCGTATATTTGAAAATTATTCTTCAACTCTGCCATCTTCTTCAAAGTCCCCTTGGACAGCTATACAGTGATTCCAGCGCATTTTCCATGCTTCGTAAAAATTCTGGAACGCTTCGACTGGGATGTCCGCGAGTACCCTCGTCACGGCCGCCTGGATGTCCGTAATCGACTCAAAATGGGTTCCTTTTATCACATATTTTGTTTTAGGAAACAAAAACAAGTCACAGGGTAACTTGTCGGGCAAATAAGGCGGCTGTTGTAACACGGCGATCTCTTTAGAGGCCAAATACTGGGACACGCTGAGGGCGGTGTGGCACGGTGCGTTGTCGTGATGAAGGATCCAGTTACGAGCGATGTCTGGGCGCACCCTGTTGACCCGTTTTCGCAATCTTTCGACTACTTAGCAACAGTAGACTTGATTCACAGTTTTCCCCGGTGGAACGAATTCTTTGTGGACGATTCCACGGTTATCAAAAAAGGCAATAATCTTCGTTTTCACCTTCGACTTGCTCATGCGAGCTTTTGCGGGCGGGGGGCGCGCGGAGGCAACCATTGTGAGCTTTGGCGTTTGGTTTCCTGGTCTAAGAGCACTATCACCATACACTCGTACAATTTTAGCTTACGTTTCCGAAGCTGTTTCGCCCAATCTGGCTCAAAATTTTATCGCGACGCGTTGCTTTTGAATTCGTTTTTCCATTTTCGTGACGAGCACTACAAACACAAGTCTACTCAACTCGACGGAGCAGGCGAACTAAATAAGCCAAAGTGATGATACATACTATATATCAATGGAGAGGGGAGAGATGCCAAAAAAGAGAAAGATAATTTGAAGGTCGCAGGTTTGTGTTTCCACAAGCGCGGCAATAAAATCAGTCTCATTACTTAATTGTCAAACCTCATATATTTATAAAAATATATAAATCATCAGCATGACGTGAAGCTGAGGCAATATTTCACCAGTGAGGGTATATAAGATGATCGGTCAATTGCTCATTGATTTATGATGTCAGCATTTCTGAAAAATGTCGTTTCGATAGAAATGCGTTAAAGTTTCAACTACCGGATTATACCTGCGAGCGGTCGCTCTTTAGAATGCTGCTATTCAAAAACTGTTCAAGATACGACCTTGCTGGTTTCACAAGATATTTTTGAATAGTCTATGAAAAAAGCAAAAATATGATTGTTGAAAGTTTGGTATAGCCCCTTAAATGCAATTAATTCGTCAGAGTAAGATAGTAAAAACTAAGTTTATATTTCCATGAAAAATGCCCTAAATAAATTTTCAAAACTTTGATTGAACTACTACATCTGTTTACTTCACCACACCGTTCTCTGCAAAACTTTAAATAGTGCATTGTGCACAAATAAATTTCGTTAATCTCTCAAAAATATTTATAAATATAGATCTGTGATCACATTGAAAGCATGGTAGTACTCTTAGTGACATTTATGCTAAATTTCACTTCAAAATATTTATATTTTGCAAGTGATATGATGACTGAAAACAAGTTTATTGCAGCGGGAGGGGATTATTTTGAAGGAGATGAAATGGACAAAATTCACTTTTCAATTTGATCACAGTAGTGGTAAATATACAAAATATTTTATTAATCACAAAAATATGTTTACATTTAAACCGCTTTAGCAAGTCACAAAAAAAATGGCAACAAAAATCCTATTTAATCTATTTGACTAAGAATGTTTATGAAAGCCAAATATTTGCAAGCTGTAACTTGAGTAAAAATTGAGATATCATGATGAAACTTGGTACACATATTTCTTGGCTTCATAAGAAGGTTAAGTTCGAAGATGGGCAAAATCAGCCCACAGCCACGCCCACAAAATGGCGAAATCCGAAAACTATAAAGTGTCATAACTAAGCCATAAATGAAGATAATAAAGTGAAATTTGGCACAAAGGATCGCATTAGGGAGGGGCATATTTGGACGTCATTTTTTTTGGAGAAGTGGGTGTGGCCCCGCCCCTTACTAAGTTTTTTGTACATATCTCGGAAACTACTATAGCTATGTCAACTAAACTCTATAGAGTTGTTTGCTTCAGGCATTTTCATATACAGTTTAAAAATGAAAGAAATCGCCCACCTCCTATACAAAGGTTGTGTTGAAAGTCACTAAACCTGCGTTAACCGACTAACAAAAAACGTCAGAAATACTTAATTTTACGGAAGAAATGGCAGAAGGAAGCTGCACCCAGGCATTTTTTTTAAATTGAAAATGAGCGTGGCGTCGCCCACTTATGGACCATAAAACCATATCTCAGGAACTACTTGACCGATTTCAATGAAATTCGGTATATAATATTTTCTTAACATCCCAATGACATGTACGAAATATGGGTGAAATCGGTTCACAACCACGCCTTCTTCCAATATGACGCTATTTTGAATTCCATCTGATGCCTTCTCTGTATAATACATTCATTTCAATGAAAATACAATTCAATACTCAAAGTACACAAATTGATCTAATCTAATTAATTTTACAGCAAAATAAAAAAATATATAAATGACGGATAATGAAATCTGGATTATCACTTTATTATGCGAGAGTATAAAATGTTCGGTGACACCCGAACTTAGCCCTTCCTTACTTGTTATCATATGCATTTGCTGCTTATGATATTTTCAACAAATTTTCATAAATTTTTTTTCAAATTTTTGCGCCTTACTTATATTTACTTATTGATTTAGTTAGCAAATAAATCCTCTGTCGCAAATGTTTTCTGTTTTATTTTTTTTATTACAAACATTTTTAAAACTTAAACAATGTTTGATATCACTACAACTAGTTTCAAAACTAACGAACAGTTTGATTTGAATAACTTAAAAACAAATTACATAGAAATTAATAGTAATATTCATACATAGATGGTAAATAATTAATTCCTTTATATTTTAGCTTCCAACTAAGCTATGTGGTTTTTTTCGACATAAGCGACTAGAGCGGCATGTGTCTAAAAGAAGATTTCCCGTCTCCTCGTTCACATATGCATTAAGCCTTTTGTAGTGGGCATCTGCCTGACTCCTTATTTCTTCGGCGACTGTATTCATCTTTAGGTCTCGATGAATATCCGCATTTCTGCAGTACCAGGGAGCATTTACAATGCCTCTTAGCACCTTGTTTTGAAAATGTTGTACGAGTATAATATTAATACTACCATCATTGGCACAACAACACAGTTGCGCACCATACGACCATACCGGCTTGATTATTTGTTTATAAAGAAATAATTTGTTGTATATGGACAGGTTTGACCTTCGCCCAATTAGCCATTTCATTTTCGACAATTTCAGATTAAGTTCAATACTTTTTATTTTAATATGCTCTTTCCAACGTAATCTAGCATCAAGCGTAATGCCAAGATCTTTAGCTGTATTTGCGTATGGTATGCAGACATCTAAATTACTTATGGGTTGATAAGTGATTCTTTTGTTTGTAAAATTTACATGAACCAATTTGCCACCGTTTAGTTTATTCTCCATTTTTTAGTCCAACTTGCTACAGAGTTGTTTTTTCGATGCATAGTATTACGCTGTCATCAGCAAAAGTGGCAGTCATATTGTTTGGTGCTAACGCGAAGTCTCTTGTATACAGAATATATAAAAGTGGACCTAAGATACTTCCCTGAGGAACTCCTGCTTCAATTTCTTTAACTTTGGAGAATTCATTTCCTTGTTTTACACGGAAAAATCTCATGGTGATATACGATTCTAAAAGAGCACAATACTCAACCGGAAGACATGATTTTAGTTTTCGCATAAGGTCTTGGTGCCATACCTTGTCAAACGCTTGTGTAACGTCAAGGAATGCAGCTGAGCATACGTTTCCCTCCTCCAGGGATTTTTCAATTTCTGATGTTATTCTGTGAATTTGTTCTATTGTGGAATGCTTATTTCTAAAACCGAACTGATGCGATGGGATTAACTGCTTTTCGTCGATTATAGATTTTAATCTTAGATAAATTAATTTTTCAGATTTGTGGAAGTAGTGAAATTGGTCTATATGACGAGACTACGTGAGGATCCTTTCCTGGCTTAGGAACCATATCAACTTCAGCAACTTTCCAAAGGCTTGGAAAATGTATCAGACGGATTGCTGTATTGTAAAGATAAGTGAGCTTCCGTAAATATTTGTATGGTAACTGCCTTAACACTTCAGCTGTAATTAAATCGAAATCAGCTGCTTTCTTAACTTTAAGCTTTTTAAATTCACTTTTAAGTTCACAACTGGTGATTGCTGGGATTGTTGCATGATACTGTTGAATACTACTGAACAACGCGATTTCACTGTCCTCGTTTGGACGAAAACTTTCAGCTAGGTGTTTTGCAAATGCATTAGCTTTATCACAATCACTTCTAGCCCATGTATTGGAAGCAATTTTTAGTGGTGCAACGTGACTTATTGGACGTTTCAGATACTTTATACTTTTCCAGAGTGAGTAATCATCTTTTTTGTCAGCGGATAGTTGAGATAAATATTTATTAATTGACTCATTCTTAATATGAGCAATTTCTCATTTTAGTTCTGCTGTTGCCATATTAAGGTTGGTTTTGTCGAGAGGTGAGTGGGTTTGTTGCCATTTCCGTCATAACTTTCTTTTCTTAATTAGAAGGATTTTTATTTCTTTTGGGTAATTTGAACCTATAGTTTTCCGCTTTATCTATGGAGCATTATCCCAAGCTGCTTGTTGAATTTCTTTGGTAAATGTGTTAATTTCTAACTCTAGTTGTTCAATTGTTGTGATTTTCGAATTATTTATGTTAGTCTGCAGTATTTGTTTGAACGAAGTCCAGTCCGTATTTTTGTTGTATAACTTCAGACTAGTATCTCTTTTAATTACTGTTTCACTTACTGTTAAATATAATGGGGAGTGATCAGCGATTAGATCTAACCCACCTTCCATTTCTATGAAATTACGAGATATTTTCCTGGTTATAAAGAAGTCTATAACATCTGGTAGTTTTTTGGTGTCCTTTGGCCAATAAGTTGGTGTTCCGGTCGATACAAACTCACACCCGGTTTCTTGAGCTGCCTGTAATAAGTCTCTCCCTTTAGCTGTCGTTAGACAGAAAACATGCTTAGCGTTAAAGTCGCTTCTCATAATAAATTTGTGTTTAGTTCTTTATATTCTTCAACGAGGATTTTGTATCTCGGTGGGCAATATATTGAAGTAATTGACAAGGGTTGGTTCAATGCTTTTAATGTAACACTTGTGGTTTGAATATTGTGCGTATTGATTTCTCTATCCTCATAATGTTTAATGCTGTTTTTAACAATAATAGCAGTGCCTCCCCTCGCACAATTAATAGGGTGGATTGTATGATAGATATCATAATTTTGGAAAGTTATATGGCTGTGTCTCGTAAAATGAGTTTCGGATATTAGAAATACATCTATTTTCTCTTTTTGTAAAATAAGTAGAAGTTCTGCTGGGTGCTTTATTAGTCCATTTGCATTCCATGTCATAACTCGGAGAGCACCATTCATGCCTTAGATTTTTTTTTATTTTTATTTTTTTCGAGGTTATCCAAACGGCTGCACAGATCGTCATTGAATTTTTCTTGTTTATTTAACTTCTCAAGGATATGAGTTAGTAGGTCTTCGGTAATCTTTGTGTTTTGTTTTTCGTTCACCACGTTTGAGTTGTTTTTCAATAGTTCAGAAAAAGTGAGCTTACTCGTCTGTACACGATTCCGCTTGTTGACAGTACTTTTATTACCAATGGGTAGATTACTGGGCAAATTTGGGGAAACTTTTTGTTTCTTCAAGGCTTTGTTACGAATACTTTGAAGCTCCTTGGCAACAATAGATCCTCTGTAGTTTGCCGGATGGCTTTCGCCACAGTTACAACATTTTGGTTTTTCTGAGTTTGTTTTTTGGCACTCGATGGCTTTGTGCTTACCACCGAATTTAACGCACATTGACATTTTGCCACAGAAGTTCTTGGTGTGTCCAAATGCCTGTCAGTTTTTACATTGTGGAATAAGTTAAGAATTCCTAACAGGCTCGATGAGAACAACGGTGTGAAGAATGTGTTTGATTTCAGAAATTTTCTTGATGTCTTCATTAGAATCAAAAGTATCTAAAAACATGTTTAAAGGTTCTCGTGTTTTCCACTTGATATAACATTTAAACCTTGTTCTTTTAAATAAGCGATAATATCACTAATGCTACTAATGCTGCACGAATGGTGGAGAGTTTTAATCATAACCTTTATTGGACGCGTTAGTTTGTCTTCAAAGGAATACCATGAAGCTCTCGATGCAGGCAACATTTTTGTCACTGAACTGTAGTCAGCACTTGGTGTAACGCTTACCTTATGAATGTCGTTATTTAATAGTTTAAATACAAATGAACCCTTAGCATTATCTTTAATTAGGTTATTTAGTTCTTCATTTTTAACTTTGCGGTTTTCAACGCTTGATGAAAAAGTATTTTCTTTTAAGATCACTTCTGGTGAAGCTTCGCCCTTACGCTTTTTACTAGGCCTTTTATTTTTCTTCAAAATCCAGTCTGTTTCCATAGCTAATTCTTCTTCATCACTTTCGTATTGAGATTGACTATAATTAGGCACAAGTGGACGATTATTTTGTTCTTTAAGCTTTTGATTTTCACTTTTTAATTGTTCGCATAATGGTTCTAAATCTTTCAATTTTTGTTTCAATTCGTCTATTTTGGAAACTAATTTTTTCGGTTGGCTTGTTGTTATTTCCTGACCCCCACCAGGGGCGGGGTACGAAGCATAATCCAGCTATATATTATATGTTTATTGTATAAGGGATTATTCGTAGCTAATGTTGAGTTAGTTAGCCAATAGTTAGTAAAAGTAAGTAAATAAATATATATGTGGCAACTACCAGATGAAACGTTTACCAATTTAGCTGTATACTTTTAAGCCAGCCTAGTACAGGTAAAAAAGCTTAACTTAAAGAACGCAAATACAATTTGGTTCTTATATTGGATAACAATAAAGCTTATACTATGGTAGTGACTTTTCCAAATTCCTTTTTGCTGGTCAAAGTTCAATAAGAAACAATGGTAAGGAAAGCAGGTGCGACAGCCTATCAAATCAATCATCTTACCGGACTTCAACTTCCAGTCGATCTCCGTGAAAAGCACTTTCGTAAAAAAACGAGTTGTTTATTTTAATTATTGTCAATATTTAAAATTAATTAATTTATTGATTTTATTTTTTTCACACTTTATTTTTCTCCACTTCTCTCCAGGGATGCCAGATTACAATATCAACAAGTAAGCAAGGGATAAGCCTGGGTGCAGCTTCCTTCTGCCATTTCTTCCGTAAAATTTATTGTTTCTGACGTTTTTTGTTAGTTGGTTAACGCACTTTTAGTGATTTTCAACATAACCTTTGTATGGGAGGTGGGCGTGGTTATTATCCGATTTCTCCCATTTTTGAACAGTATATGGATATGCCTGAAGGAAACGACTCTATAGAGGTTGGTTGACATAGCTACAGTAGTTTCCGAGATATGTACAAAAAAACTTAGTAGGAGGCGGGGCCACGCCCACTTTTCCAAAAAAATTACGTCCGAATATGCCCCTCCCTAATGCAATCCTTTGTGCCAAATTTCACTTTAATATCTTTATTTATGGCCAAGTTATGACACTTTATAAGTTTTCGGTTTTCGCCATTTTGTGGGCGTGGCAGTAGGCCGATTTTGCCCGTCTTCGAATTCAACCTTTTTATGGAGCCAAGAAATATGTGCACCAAGTTTCATCATGATATCTCAATTTTTACTCAAGTTACAGCTTGCACGGGCGGACGGACAGACAGATATACGGATTTTAACATCACCCTGATCACTTGGGTATATATAACCCTATATCTGACTCTTTTAGTTTTAGGACTTACAAACAACCGTTATGTGAACAAAACTATAATACTCTCCTTAGCAACTTTGTTGCGAGAGTATAAAAATGGCAAACAAATAGTTGTTGTTATGATTAATGTTTTCTCATCTCCCCATAGAACTGCTGCGTGCGTCGAAGCTTTGTAAAAAATTAAATTAATTGTTACGCCAGCGGCCAAAAAAGGAAGAAGAAGTTAAAACTTACTACCGGAAAATAAATATACTAAACCAAAAAAGTGAACAAAATACAAAAAAAAAGTTAGAGTCGTTAACGTTTATTATAGAAAATATTTGCATTAAAATATTAAAATTCGTGAAATTTTTGCGCAAATTAAAAATTCAGAAATACAAAAAAAAATTGTAAACTTTTTAAGCAAAATATTTACGCCAACGCCAGAAAATAGCAGCACAAGATTTCAAAAACTGTTGCCATGTGAAGCAAATAAATTTAGTGAAATTCCAATGCAACCATGTGTACACACAATTGTTTGACATGTTGAATTAAATTACGAAAAAAATTGGAATAAATAAAATATATACAATAAAATTAAAAACACAAATGATCAATAGAAAGAATTACTTAAAGTTGACAAGCAACATAAACAAAAAATACTTAATCTACGCCATGTCAAAATGTGACAAATTGGCGCAGCTGGCCGCCGATAACCAACAGCTAGTAAAGGATGCTAAGCTGCCAGCAAAGCGCCTGGACTCGCATGACTTAAATGAGCTGCCGGCTAACAAAACGATTTGTTGCTAATCAACTTAAATACCGCCAACAACGAACACAACCCGGCTTCGCTAACCCGTTCGGTAAATTCTGCTATACATATTATATATGTATGTTTTCGCTTTTCTCATGGGCGTGAGATATGAAGTTTTCATAACCGAGGTAAAACAAAGTCACAAGAAAAGTTAAAATCATACTACAGAACAAATTGAAAGCATAACCGATAAAATGGAGAGTGAAGCATCGGAAAAAAATAAAATCCATGAGTTATAAAAGTTAAAAAATTGTACTGAAGTTCTTGAGTTAAATCACGGCCGTTGCCTCATGGTCACCGAAGCAGCAAGAGAAATGTGAAAATTTAATCAAATTATTATTTTCTCTGTATCCTATAAATCTTATGCGATGATATTCCGAAATTAAGGAAACTTGGAAGGATATTTGGCTTTAATTTTTTAAACACGTTCATTCAAAGTTTATTCTAAAGTATTTCATGGGCACATAGCGCTTTTCTTTAGTTCTTTATTAATTAGACCTACATTCTTTAGGTGAGAACTTTCAGAGTAAAGCTTAAAAACCGTTCGAAGAGTTTTCATTAGCAAAAAATTGAATTTATAACTTTAATTGCTTAAAGTAAAGTAGAGTTAAATTTCTTTAGTTTCCACATCATTTACGGCATGAATATGTTTTAATCAACAGTTACACCAAAATGACTTGAACAGCTAGTTGTATGAGACGATGAAATTAAAGGCGGAGGCGGCGAAACTCAGTCGCTATTACTCATGGAGCTCCTGTGAGGTCGAAACTTTTCTGATTGGTGTCGGGTTTTTATTATATATAATATCCTCATAGTGTATTAAAGAAACAACAATCTATAGTAGACAAATGTGCCTTTTTTTGTTGTACTTTTAGTATGCCCCCAGTAGACGAATTATTTGGAAAACGCTGAGACCATATGCAAATTCTCTTTTTTTCCAAAAGCAAATTGTTTACTATTTTTTAAGATTCCCTACAATGTGCATACATATTCACGAGTACATATTTTTCTGCTGTGCTTTAGAATTAAAATGCGGATTTTTTTGTGTTTCCTATTTCCTTTTCTATGCTTTCTAAATATCACCGCGATATTTGTTTAGACGGGATCGTAAAGAACACGCGAAGTATGTGTGAGTTCGAAAAAATGCAAAGAGAAAAAAATCGCCAGCTTCGGAGAGATAGAGCAATCACCGTGGTGGAGTAGTGAGTGAAGAGTGGAATATAAAAAATAAAAGTTGTGTCTAATATTTGACAACGAAATTCTCAGAATTGCGAATTTTTCAAACAACAATTAGAAATTTCTTTCTTTAATCTGAAAACTGAATTTGGAAAATGGAAGTTTCATTTTTAATCTAAAAACCAAAAAAATTATGAAAACATTTTAATTCAAAAATTGGAGCTTTGATACGAAAAATAATGTGTGGATGGAATAACACATTATTTTTCATATCAAAAGCTGGAATAAAATCTGTTAAAGAAAATTCACATATTTCTAACTTAAAGCTATAATTAAACGTTTTTGAGTTTAAATATGACATGGGCGGTTAAACTACTTACATATGTACAGTAGAGGCCCGCTAATCCGGACACTGCCTAATCCGGATTCCACTGTAATCCGGACAGGGTTAAAAAATTCAAAATTTCTATTATGTCCCTTGTACTCCGGACCGACTTCTCTATCTGTATTCTCTAATCCGGCTCACATGTTTATTATTCACTACATTCGCTTTTAGGCTTTGTTTGACATTCGCTCAGACTCTTTATTTCGCCACTTATGCGTGCGCTTTGTTTCATACTTGTGTGAATCCGCATTATTCTGAAAATTACTTCCTGATCAAACATGGGTGTCTGCTGTTGAAAGAAGTGCTCCAGGGAGAAAAACCTCTAAAGAGAGAGTAACATTTCTTGCTTGTGCAAACGGTGATGGTACACATAAACTTAAAATGGTGGTCATTGGAAAAGCGGAAAATCCCAGAGCTTTTAAGAACTGTAGCGATCTTCCAGTTGAATATTACTCGACAAAAAATGCCTGGATGACTTCAACTAATTTCGTAAAATGGTTCACGAGTCGTTTGCCAAACAAGTAAAGGATTTTCAAGCGGAAAACAAAATAGATGTGTCAGGAGACCTCGTTTTAGTTTCAGTACCGTTTTATTTATTATTATTTTCGTGTTTGTCACATAAGTTTCAATATTACAAAAAAAATTATGAATTATAACAATGTTAAAAATATCTGTTGCTTGTGCTAATATTGTGTGTATCCGAACGATGCCACTCGACGACTGACTTCTCGTATCGATGCCACCTCTTGGCTATTGCTGTTTTTTTACCCAGGTTGCCAGATTGCTGACAGATGGAAAAGCTATTTTACTAGTTGATAATGCTTCTTCTCACACATCGGTTGCGCAGCTTACGAGCGATAATGGTAAAATTATATTACCATATTTCTTCCACCCAATTGCACAGCTCTTATCCAACCAATGGACCAAAACGCAATACGTTTAAAAAAATTGTATCATCTCAAAAGCCTCTTGGTGCATATCCTGTCTTTGGAAGAAAATGATGTTTCCAAAGTCATTAAAAATCTCACAATAAAGAATGCTGTTTTTTTGCTTGCGAATTCTTAGGACAAGCTGTCGTCTGATACAGTAGCAAAACGTTGGCAAAAAATTCTTCCCTATTCAGGGAATAACGATATAGTTAATACCGAAAACAATTCCGATGTTGACCAGGATCCAGATGATAGCGTTTTTCTGCCTGTTCTCAAAGAAAGGACGTCACGGCGTGAAGATGCACAAGAAGTAATAAAACTCGGACCTTTGTTGCATAGAATGAATAATAACACAATGCCCACAATCCCACAATCTAAAATTAGAGAATGGCTTATTGGAGATAACGACCATTTATCCCTCCATAGTGGCAACGATTCCTCCGTTGAAGAAGTCGAATACAATGAACCAAAAGCTATTGAAAGCTTCAGCACCTGTATACAATAACGTTGAATCGGACAGTTTGTGTATTCTTAGAACGCAGCGAGCAATGGAGGCTAAACAAAAAAGCATTCGCCAAACAAAATTAACCGATTTTTTCAATTAAATTTAGAATTTATATTACACAGCTTAATACATATAAATTTCTAAAGTTTATTTTCAATGGATTGTTTTAAGTTTTTGTTTTTTTTTTGGAACACGTGTATTATTTGTTATAATAAACAAACAGAAATTTATAAATATTTTTTCTTAATAGATAGTTCTGATATTTATGTCTTTGGTAATCCGGATTCCCTTATATTCCGGATAGGGGTAAGTTTTAATTGATCCGGATTAGCGGGCCTCTACTGTATATACAATTATTATACATATAACATCCATATTAAAAATAAATTTTCCTTATCAGAAGATAATCAAAATGGTAGGGCAAGTGTGTGTTTCTTTTCTTCAAAATGATTTTATTTATTGAATTTGCTTTTTCTTAAAGCCTTACAATAAGTTATAAAATCTTAAATCTATTTAAAAACAAGTAAGGAAGGGCTAAGTTCGGGTGTCACCGAACATTTTATACTCTCGCATTATAAAGTGATAATCGAGATTTCATTATCCGTCATTTACATATTTTTTTATTTTGCTGTAAAAATAATTAGATTAGATCAATTTGTGTACTTTTAGTATTGAATTGTATTTTCATTTATATGTACATATGTATTATACAGAGAAGGCATCAGATGGAGTTCAAAATAGCGTCATATTGGAAGAAGGCGTGGTTGTGAACAGATTTCACCCATATTTCGTACATATCATCAGGGTGTTAAGAAAATATTTTATACCGAATTTCATTAAAATCGGTGGAGTAGTTCCTGAGATATGGTTTTTGGTCCATAAATGGGCGACGTCACGCCCACTTTTTCCTTCCTTCTTCCATTCTGCCATTTCTTCCGTAAAATTTAGTGTTTCTGACGTTTTTTGTTAGTCGGTTAACGCACTTTTAGTGATTTTCAACATAACCTTTGTATGGGAGGTGGGCGTGGTTATTATCCGATTTCTTCCATTCTGAACTGTATATGGATATGCCTGCAAGAAATGACTCTATAGAGTTTGGTTGACATAGCTATAGCAGTTTCTGAGATATGTACATAAAACTTAGTAGGGGGCGGGGCCACGCCCACTTTTCCAAAAAAATTACGTCCAAATATGCCCCTCCCTAATGCGATCCTTTGTGCCAAATTTCACTTTAATATTTTTATTTATGGCTCAGTTATAACACTTTATAGGTTTTCGGTTTTCGCCATTTTGTGGGCGTGGTAGTGGGTCGATTTTGCCCGTCTTCGAATTCAACCTTTTTATGGAGCCAAGAAATATGTGTACCAAGTTTCATTATGATAACTCAATTTTTACTGAAGTTACAGCTTGCACGGGCAGACGGACAGACGGACGGACAGACAGATATCCGGATTTCAACTCTACTCGTCACCCTGATTACTTTGGTATATACATATAACCCTCTATCTGACTCTTTTAGTTTTTGGACTTACAAACAACCGTTATGTGAACAAACCTATAATGCGAGAGTATAACTAGACAGGCTCAAGCAAGTGATTGAGCTGTTTTGGTAATACATTGCTCCTTTGTACGGGGGCAAATGTACCAAATGGTAAGTATTAGCCAAAGGGTTTGGGTGATCTCGGAGTTTATATATATATTTAGATCTGCTGTCTTCTACTTCTTTCTTTACCATAGTGATACCAAGTTCTTTATGGATATTTTCGTTACACATGTACCGTGGTGAACATGTAATTGTTCTAAGTATTTTAGATTGAAACCTTTGAAATATATCAATATTAGTTACACACCAGGTCGTACCATATAGTTAAATGCCATACATCCAAATCGGCTTTATGACCGCATTATATAAAAGCACTAAGTTTGGAATTTTTTTTAAGCCAATTTAAATTTGCAGCTCTAATCTTCGTACATGTTATTTTACTAGATATATATTTTCTTCACGTGAGCCTTCTATCTAGGTGAATACCATATGTTACTTCGTTCGCTTGGGGTACTAAAATATTGTTGTAACGACTGTAACCGGATGCACGGATGCTATAACTATCAATACTTTACAATGTTATTCGTTTGTTATGTTAATTATTAAAAGCTCGACAATGTTAGAAGCTACATTATGTTAAGTTTACATTTTTGCTCATTTTAAATTCACCACAGTTTTACTCAATGTTTGAATAGTTATAACTGTGATCCCTTTATATTAATTTTGCTCAATTTAATTATTTAAGTACCCTGTTAGTTTGAATTCAGGTCATTCGAACTGCGACCAATAAAGAGTACGAATCTAAACTCTAAGCTGCGTTTTATACTTTTCTGTGGAAGCTGCGATTAATATTAAACTTGACACAAGTAGACAGCATTGGCTCTTGTGGCTAGTTTTATTGATCAAAGTCAAGTAGAATCTCCTTAAGGATTAGCTACTTCCCTACAATTGGCACACAACGTGGAAGCTACGATTAATATAACGTGGACACAAGTAGACAGCATTGGCTCTTGTGGCTGGTTTTATTAATCAAAGTCACGTAGAATCATCTTAGGGATTAACTACTTCCCTACAATTGGCGCCCAACGTAAATCAAATAAAGTTTGCTTAAAATCAGAATAAAATTCAGACGCTTGAAGACAAATTTTGGCTCTTGCGACTAATTATAAAAGCAGAAACGAAAATAGATAACAATAAACCAAAAATTCTTCAACAACAAATGTTCAGCGGTGCATTACTGTGGGTTTCGTTTTGCTGAGAAGATCACCTGATTCGTATGTTAAATTGTTGCTGCATTCAAGTATAAGTTGCTGTTGTTATCCCTCGAAGGTCCCGCAAAAGGCACATAGTTGTTGCATAGACAACATTGCTTTAAAACTAGGCTTGGCAGTACTAGTTGTTAGTGTTGTTACTTTGCCAAACTACCGTTGCATACTTTGGGCTTAAGTGCATTGCTGCTATATTTTCCTTTCTTTTGCGTACTGTGACTGATCCTGTTAATAAATCGGACAATATCCACCTCAACAAGTGATTTCGATTAGCACAAAGGTTTTGATTATTTTAATGAGCAGGAAAAGGCAAAGGCTTAACACGGAAATGGAGACTAGCGCAGATGTTGCTAACCGTAATGTTAATGGGGATGTTACAGAGGATGTTAACCAAACAAATCAGCCTTCTAATGTTACGTTAACATACAATCAATTTAGGCAGCTGCTAGGAAATCTACACGTACACGTAGATACTAGGGCTACTTTTAGTAAATGTAGCGTGCGTTTTAATGGTGGGAGGAATACCAGCAAAATTGAAGATTTTATAGCTACCGTCCTAGTATACAAAGATGCAGAAAATATCACGGATGAACGCGCTTTGCTGAGTTTGCCTCTATTGCTAGAAGGTTATGCGTCTTCGTGGTGGCAGGGCGTAAAACAAGAAGCGGAAACGTTCAACGACGCCATTGCTTTGCTTCGAAAGGCTTTTTCCCTTCCCCCGAAACCAGACTGGCGTATTTTTTCTGATCTAAATCAAGAAAAGCAGAAATTTGCTGAATCAACTGATTCGTTTGTATGCAAGAAGCGACAGTTATTTGCTCAACTTTCCAAAAAACTTAGCGAAAAAATTATGATCGATATCATTTTTTCGCAATTGCTATTAAAAATACGAGAAAAGGTGCCTCGTGAAAGCGTAAGAACTTTTAACGAGTTGCTAGACAAAGCACGGGAGGTAGAATTTTTATTGGTTGAAAACAAGGAAATAGACACCAGCAAAATTAGGGAAGCAACAGACAAAATTCCTACTCGTTGTTCTTACTGCAGGAAGAAGAATCATTCCGCAGTAAATTGTTTTAAAAAAATTGAAGCAGAGAAAAGAACCACCCAGAAAATGAAAGAAACCGTCTTTAGCTGTTATGGTTGCGGTACACCAGGTTACTACAGATCAAACTGCCCAAATTGCAACAAGAAAAACCCCCCGTAGTCCCGAACAGCTCGACTTCAACACAGTTGTAACCACCGTAATAGGTAGGAATGTGCCAACCGTCGACATCAATATAAACGGTTTAAAAGGTGAAGCATATTTAGATACTTCTGCAAGAACCAGTGTTGCAAGTACACAACTGTATAAAAAACTCAAAGAAAAAGATGTCGAATTTCAAAAAGCTTTTGCGGAAATTAAATTAGCGGACGGAATAGCTCGTCAGGAGATGGTTTACTCGACGATCGTCGACATTTTAATTGGCAAACGTTTCAAACGTATACGATTTATTTGCTTAGCGTACGCTAAAAACAATCGAACGTTGTTAGGTATTGACTTTCTCGAACAAGCATGCATAGTTATGGATCTTGCACAGGGCACATGGCATTTTAAGGATGACCCTAATACTGTTTTCGAGTTTAAGATGCAAGAAACTCAAATTGCGTATCTATAGCAACAACGGGCGCATATACACACAACAGCGAGTATAAGGCAATAGATGAATTTATGTCCTGTTTCGAAAATACCAGTAATAGTGACGCTATCACTGCAGACAGTTATGTGAAATCGTCATACGAATACTCGCCAAATGCAATAAACGACATATTCACAGGTTGTATACCATCAGATTTCGAAACACCAGAACAATTCAAACTTATTTCCACCTATGAAAAAACTGAAGAAGAGTAATAAAGCTGAAGCGAGAGTAGGATCTATTATCGAAATCAGATCCTTTGAAATAAAATTGCGTCCTGATGAAGGTGTGCTTTTAAAGGAAGATGAAAAGAATATTCTGGAGACTATGTTGTATGAGCATAAGAAAATTTTTGAAGATGCCGTACTACCAATACCGCATGTTGAACATCACATAAAAACAGTGGCGCATGCACCTATTTCGTCGCAACCTTACCGAATATCGCCGGCAACGAAAAATAAATTAAAGACTGAATTAGAGGATATGCTGAAAAAGGGCATAATAGAGGAAAGCGAATCACCGTGGTCATTTCCGGTTGTACTAATACCGAAAAAAAAATGGCGGAGTGAGACTTTGCGTGGATTATCGGTGATTAAATGCAATTACCACTACAGATACATATCCACTACCGCGAATGGATGACTTTTCTTCATGCAGCAAAAGCAACACCGTTCATGTCTACGATCGATTTGAAAGCCGGATATTGGCAAATAAAAATGGCAATTGATGACAAGCCGAAAACTGCATTTACAACCCCTTTCGGAATTTTCGTTTTTAATAGAATGCCTTTCGGACTAAAGAATGCTCCAGCCACGTTCCAGCGACTGATCGACAAATTTCGATCCGGATTACCACATATTTTGATACTTGCATATTTAGATGACATAATTATATGCTCAAATGATTTTCACTCACACATACAGAACTTACGACAAACACTCTCAAAACTGGAAGACTATGGCATTCAGTTGAATAGAGCAAAATGCGTTTTCTGCCGAGCGGAGATAAAGTATCTTGGGCACATTTTGACCACAAAAGGACTAAAGGTTGACAACGAGAAAACAGACGCTATTCTCAAACGACCATACCCGAGAAATCTGAAACAACTTATTTCCTTTCTGCAAACATGCTCTTGGTATCGACGGTTTATTCCTAATTTTGCGGATGTGTCAAAACCTTTGTCTAAGTTGACGAAGAAAAACGTACAATGGAAATGGTCGTCAGACGAAAAGAATGCGTTCGATAACCTTAAAAAATTTGTTTCGTCGCCACCGGTACTGCAACAAGTTGATGAAACCAAACCCTTTGTTTTGAAAACTGACGCTAGCGATTATGCGCTCGGAGCTGTTTTACTGCAAGGGGAGAACGAAGAAGAACACCCAATTGAGTATGCCAGCCGTCTTTTACTTCCGGCAGAGAGAAATTACTCTACAACGGAATGGGAAGCACTGGCCGTAGTTTGGGCCATAAAGAAATTTCGTGGCTATATTGTGGGAGCAGAAATTACCGTATTGACTGATCACCAGCCGCTTAAATGGCTTTTTAGTTTGAAAACTCCTACTGGACGCCTTGCCAGATGGGCTTTGCAACTATAAACGTATAATTTGAAGCTGGGGTACGAAGCAGGCAAACAAAACATTGTTGCAGATATGTTATCACGTCCACCGTGTTTGACCGAAAACCATTCTAACATAAATGCTTTTGAGATAGATTTTCCTCGCAAAAGCGCTGAAGAATTTAGAAAGGAGCAGTTAGAGGATGACGGACTGAAGGGCATCATCGAATCGTTTGAAAAAGACGATGAAAACGTAACCAGACATACTAATCGTGGATACAATATGGCAAATGGCGTGCTGCACCGATTCTGTTCAGACGAAGATTCAGAAAACGGTCAACTTGTAGTACCCAAAACTTTAAGAGAAACGGTTTTAAAGAAAGTTCATGCCGATCCAACTGCAGGACATTACGGGATTGATCGTACTATCAGTCGAATCACACAACTTTATTTTTGGCCTGGAATGCGTACGGAAATTGCTCAATATGTAAAATCATACATTGAATGCAAAAAGTACAAGCCAACAAATCTGAAACCAGCAGGTCTACTTCAAACAGTTTCAAGTAACCAAAGGTTTGAGATCATCGCTCTTGACTTATTTGGTCCTTTACCTCGTACTGCGAACGGAAATCGTTGAATACTAGTCGTAGAAGACGTATGTAGTCGCTCGGTTGAGCTATTCGCACTGAAAGAAGCTTCAGCAGAAATTTGCGCAACCAAAGTTTTAAACGAAGTTGTTTTGAGATTTGGTGTACCTCGTCGTATACACGCAGACAATGGCAGCCAATTCATTTCCGCTGTAATGCAAAAACTTTCTTTCTGTCTGGGAATCAAGCAAACGTTTACACCACTTTATCACCCTGAGGCTAACCCCGTTGAAAGAAAAAACCGTGACCTTAAAAGTCAACTTTCAATATACATCGACAAAGATCAAACTTCATGGGATGAATGCTTACCAACCATAAGATTCGCTATGAATACGGCAAAATGTGATAGCACTGGTTTTTCACCAGCCTATCTTACATTCGGCAGAGAATTAAGAAGCCCTCTCGAAGCACACTACGATTTAAAAAGAGTAATCGAAGCAGAAAACTTTATACCACAAATAACTCTGCATTTAACCAAACTTGCCAATATACTTAAATTAGCAGGAGAGGTACATGAAAAACAGCAAGACCGAAATAAAACTTACACCGATAAGAAACGGCGACCGCAGCCTTCATTCAACATTGGTGATACAGTCCTTGTTACAACGCATTTTTTAAGTAAGGGTAGTGAGAAAGTGACGTCAAAATTTGCGACACGAAGAGATGGCCCGTACCGCATCATAGCAAAAAGAGGTGTATCATGTTACGTGATTGCAACAATTAATAATCCAGATGAGCCTATTGGAACACACCATGCAACAGCACTGACGCTGTATGAAGGGCCAAATGCTAACCCGAAATATCTACACAGAAGACGAGGACGACCAAAAGCTGCATGTTCATCTGCAAACACAACGACTAACAATAGCATGCAACAATCTATGTCACACAACAACAACACAATAAATGCCCATCAATTAGAGTTCTACGTCCGCGAAAATAATATTTGCTGACTCCATCATCGAGACGATTTCTGAGTCAGAGGGGGAGGATGTAACGACTGTAACCGGATGCACGGATGCTATAACTATTAATACTTTACAATGTTATTCGTTTGTTATGTTAATTATTAAAAGCTCGACAATGTTAGAAGCTACATTATGTTAAGTTTACATTTTTACTCATTTTAAATTCACCACAGTTTTACTCAATGTTTGAATAGTTATAACTGTGATCCTTTTATATTAACTTTGGTCAATTTAATTATTTAAGTACCCTGTTAATTTGAATTCAGGTCATTCGAACTGCGACCAATAAAGAGTACGAATCTAAACTCTAAGCTGCGTTTTATACTTTTCTGTGGAAGCTGCAATTAATATAACTTGGACACAAGTAGACAGCATTGGCTCTTGTGGCTAGTTTTATTGATCAAAGTCAAGTAGAATCACCTTAGGGATTAGCTACTTCCCTTTCAATTGGCACACAACGTGGAAGCTACGATTAATATAACTTGGACACAAGTAGACAGCATTGGCTCTTGTGGCTGGTTTTATTAATCAAAGTCACGTAGAATCACCTTAGGGATTAACTACTTCCCTACATTGTTTATTTTTATTGCCGGGCACATTTTTGGTCTAAGCGAAAATATAATATGCTTACAGTATGCGTGAAAATAATTTAATTTCCAAAATGTATTTTTTTATTTTTGATTTGCAAAATAGAAGTTTAAGAATTACGTATAGATAAGATTTTCGCACTTACAAAATAAATAAAAATTTAATTGAAATTTGAATTGAGCTTGTCATATAAGTTTCATTCTGCATTTTTAACTCAGATGGAGCCTTTAAAAACTTTAAACCTAAAATTATTGTTAGCGTTAATTCCTCTTTGCAACTCAAAAGTCGCTCAAAAGAATCTCTGATATCACTAACTTTTTCATCACTGTACCACCAACAGTTAAAATACCCTCTAATCGTCTAATGTCGCTATATTTCAAAACGAGTTTCCCTTTCTTTTTGAAGAGCTTGGATAATTTAGCGAGAAGACATAACAGTGCCTAGTGTAATAGCACTTTCTGGAATCTGGGTGAATTATACATAAATAAAATATATTGTATAATTTAATTCTTTAAATTCTCAATTTCAAATCTTTAGGTACAAAAAAAAAATATTTCTAAAGTTTTTTAACAAGATAACCAGAAAAGCATGTTTATGGCGGCACTTCTATTGTAAATAACGTAAAGACATTAAAGCCGCCACACACCATTGTAATCCGCAAACCCTACGTTTTAGCAAAATACCTACTTTAAGCTTTGAATCCGGCCACAACCACAAATAATCAACAATAATTATGAAGAATTTTCATTAATTCACATAAATACAGACTTTTCCTTACTTAAATTTCAAGTTGTCGACAAACCGTTCATGTCTTGCTAGGAGCCAATTATTTACGGAAAATCGAAAATTTACATCCGACGAAACGAATTTCTTTATGCTAAGAAGGTGGCTTTAGTGCACAGTATGCCGCATCTACAGAACGCTAAGCAGGAATGGAGAAGACCCGTGAATGCATACGTATATATATGTGTGTATGTGTTTGTTTGGTACCAGTGGATTGTTGCTGTGCTGCGTTGTTTTTGGCAGTTAGCAGTTGGCACAGTTTTTTCTTTTAACTTTTATTTACCTTGCAAACTGGTAATCTGCTTACTTACAGTCACAAGTGGTTGTGGACATGGACGTGGTAGCCCTATTTGTGGGCTTATTGCCAAAAAATGCACCTACGTATATTATTGCGCATACCGGTTTGCTGTTATTTTGTGCATACACATATGTATGCTGTAGAAAATATGTGTATTTATAAGTCAGTATGTGTGGGTTTGTATGTTAAGTTGCGATGTAGAAAACTAGCACAGGCCAAGAGGAATAAAGGTCAACTTAATATGCACATATAACTGTGTGCATGTGTTTGTGTTTGCCCCAGCCAAAGCAAATAGTAAATCGCCGACAGGAGCAACAAAAGCCCATACACACATATACACACATACACAACCGTACACGCATATATACAAACATATATTGACAAATATTCTTCTGTTGCCTTGTTCGGTTTTCATTCACATTTCTCTTATGAGGTTGTAAGTGAACGCTTGTCTATGCACCATACGTATATGCTCTGGATATGTGTTTACTTATTTCCAGCATCCGGTTGGTAAAACTGTCAGGTGAACAATCGCAAAATTTGTGCGTAAAGTCCTACAACGAAAGTTAGATAGCTGTTAAATCGTACGAGTATTGGTTAACAAATGATCACTTTTGCTTAACTTGTAGCCGAAGCGAGAGAGTATTCTTTCCGCCAGTAACACAGGAACTAGCAAAATTTACTCCATATGCCATCATTAATCTATTTACAGCCAATGGTCGATTTTTCGACCAGCAACTTTGAAAAATCGCCGAGTCGAAAATTATCGAGATATGTCATGAAGGCAATAATTGTATGTCATCTTGTTCTTTCTGATCTCGACAAAAATTTTCTTTTACTAATTAATTAATTTTTTTAAATTTTATTGGATTTTCGAAAGACCCATTTTTTCCACATTTCTTTAAAAAATCTGGAAAAAAAATACAGAAAATTTTTGAAAAAATAAGCTTTCCTATATATTGTAGTTTTTGTCGCATACTTCACGTAGAATGTAATTTTCAGCAGATTGGTTGTAGTATAGAATGATAAAGAATGCGCAAAATTAACTGGTTGATAAATCGACCACCGGCCGAAAGCGATACGACAAATATTTCAACTTCACTAATTTTGTGCCCTTACATCTAGGAAGTTAAGTTAATTCATACGAGCTTAAAAATTTAAAGTAATTTAATGTAAGGAAAGATTAAAGAAAAGATCAATTAGCAAGTATGGAAATTATCAAATGAGAAAAAGAGATATGAGAGGATAAGTAAGACCAGTAAAGAAAGAATGAAGAGAGAAGTGTATGTTATTGGCAGTGGGAGAACTAGTATATGTCTATACGTTCCACAAGGAAGCCATCTTGGTCCAATTCTGTTCTTGTTATTTATTGATGACATATCATCTGTTGTTAAGTTTTCAAAAGTTTTATTATATGCTGACTATGTAAAACTTTTTAAAACGTATACTTCAAACAGCGAAAGATGTCAGTTGCAAACAGACTTAAACAACCTAGTTTCTTGGTGTGATAGAAATGACATGCCATTGAACCTTAAAAAATGTGCTTTTCACGTAGATCTGTAGACCCTACTTCATACGTAATAAAAAAACAATATGAAACTAAGGAAAAGGAACTAAAGTTTTTGAAACAACTTGACGATCCACGTGAACATTGTGTTGCGTTTGACAACTTCTTTACTTCTCAAATAATTGATGAGTCACCTCACCTCTTTGGGATAATATACTACCGGAACTATTCATGACAATCGTCCTAATAAAGCGAAACTTTCTAATGTCTTATCCTCTAAGAAAAAAAAAACGCGGCTGGTTATACTACACATTTGATCGAAACAATAATGTGCAGATAGCTCTATGGAACGACTATTCTGTTGTGACCGTTGCATCAAAGGCAATTGAACCACCGCATCGTGTGCAGCGATGGAAAGGCGGCAAGAAATATTATGGTGATATGCCAAACATCGTAAGAGCATACAATAATCGAATTGTTGATCTCTTCGATAATGCCATAAACAATTATCGTACACCCGTTCGAAGAAAAAAGTAGTATTGGCCACTCATAACAAATGGATTTTATGCTGCAATGGTGAACGCTTGGAAAATTCATTGTGCTCTCGTCAAATATGAAAAGGGAATGTCACGCACCACCGAAAGATGTATTGCACAAAAAATAGAACTATTGGATCACTTACAGTTCCGTATTTACGTTGCAGAATCTTTGCCTCGAATGGCAATATCGTTGATGTCGTCTTCGGAGACGTTGACTCCACTGTCAACAGCTGTTCGAAAATCCAAAGACGCTGCTCTGGAGAGTGTTCGTAAAGACAAAGTTGGGCATGGCATTAACAAATTAGAGAAGCCTCTTCGTTGTCAAAGTTGTCACATACAAGGTGTGTTCAAAAAGTATCGCGAATCTTAACTGACAATTTTCTTCGATTGCAGGGGTGTGGTGCTCATGATTCTTGCCACACGGAAGAACGGTTAATAACGAATATTACCTGCAAGTTATGCGCAATTTGCGCGAAGCGATCCGCCAGAAACGTCCGGATTTTTGGAAGAACAAAAATTGGCTTTTTCACCACGATAACGCCCCTGCTCACACACATCGTTGCTTGTGCACGACTTTTTGGCCAAAAACAACACACTAATAAAATAGATATTCATGAATAAATAAATAATTTTTGAAAAAACACAAAATTCGCAATACTTATTGAACACACCTCGTAAATGCACAAAATGCGATATAGCTCTACATGCTTTGTGCTTCAATCAATTCCATGAAATATAAAGAGTAGATATTGAACTTTCAAGAAAAGTTTTTCAAAACTTACTTATGGCGTGTATCTTTCTTTTCTTGTAAAAGAAAATGTTATGTGAAATTGAAAAACTGCACAAAATAAACGTTTTGAATGACAAACTCTAACAAAACACTGTTTCACTTTAGCAAGTATCGTTTTCGGCCGATGACCGAAAAAATGTAAAGCATTGAGATTTTTTCATACTAAGCAGAATATAAAGTTTGAATGAATCAAAGCAGTGGATCTAAATGCGCCCGGAAATAGGTTGAGCCAATAACTTTGCGTTCTCAATCCATGAGTGACACACAACTCTCACTCTCTCTCTCTTACTTGTCTCTTGCTAGCCTTGATTCTAAATACTTTTGCTGAAAGGTGTTTAAGACGTCCTGTCCGAAACTTTCGTTGTCCTGCTCAACCTATGTTTCCCATACATTCATCTACACAAAAACATACATTCTGCCAAGAAAGTATCCGGAATTTATAAATAAAACGAAAATTCTTCAATCATCATCCAAATTTATTTTATCGCCTTCAAAGTAACATCAATTTGAACGATGCACATGTGCCAATGCTTCTCTCAAATGTCAAAACATTTAGTTATAAGCACTTTCAGGGAAGGCCTTCAACTCTCACGTCGAATTTGGTTTGATGGCTTCAATTGAGTCGAAGCGGGTTCTCCGAGGTGGATATTTCTCAGTGAAGAAAGGTAAAAGTCACATGAAGCAGGGAGATTAGGTACTTGTTCAATGATATTTGTTGAGTGTTTGGCCAAAATTTAACACAAATATGTTAAAATTTTTTGTAAAATTCGACAAACACTGCTGAGGTCGACTGTCATAAACAGCTGCTGTAAACACACTGGTTGATAGAACACGCTCATTTTGGCATCATAATTATGGACAGTTGTACCAACTCAGAAAAAAAATTTACCTGTCATTCATATAAGCGGGAGATGAGTGAGGGAAGTGAAGAATTCCCGAGACTTTCTTGACAGCTTTAATGGTTTTGTTCACTTAATTATTTATTTTTAGTGTCTAGTCCCGTTTTTGGGCAGAATTGAGTTCGTTCCTTGTAATTTCCAATGAATGAAAGAGAGCAAAGAGCATTTATGTATTAACGCACACATAATGGTCAACAAAGAACAAGGCCTATATGCCAAAAACTTGAATATGAGTGCATAACATATGCATGAAGGGTTAAATTTAGGGAAGACATCGAAAAGATAATATCAGCAGCAATTTATATGAGAAAGTACTAAGAGTTCTGTATTCCAATATATACTTTGTCGCCAACAAAGATCACAACCAAAGTAGAAGGGGTTGTCTAATATTAACATTACTTTTAAAAAGCTCGAAAATTTGCTAAGAATCTGTTTTTCGACTCCCTTTATGAAATGAATAAAAATACTACCTTTCTAACTTGCGACCACCATTGTTAAACATTTACTATATTAAACAAGCTGTGCACTTTAAAAGATGGCAAAGGATTAACATAACTGGTTCCCATTTGAGAGAAATTGCCCTACTTCAAGAAGGTTTTTTTTTGGAAAGGATGTATTCTAATTAACTGTGACCAACATTCAAAGTAAAAAATAAAATTTAAGTTCGAGCAATCACTTAGTAAAAATTAATATTTTTTGCTCCTTTGATTAACTGATATGCCACAAATGAGGTAGCACTGTCATGTCCGAACAAAAGCTCTGTCGAGAGAAATGTCTCAACCATGGATTGAGAACATTCTAACAATAGGACAAGAAATAACGGTAAGACAATATTTGAATGTAGCTTATGGTCTGAATTGTCAATATTCCATAGGCCTAGAATGAGATTGAACAAGGTATGTCAGGGTAGCAGAAAACACATATTTTAAGAATAAGTAGGCGGTCATCCTACACTGTATGGGCATATGACGAGCCTTGCGTTTGCTTGGTGGTACATTCTTCGTCTTTAATCATCAAGCTCAGAACGAAAAGCCCTTGATACAGTCAATGGCACCCATTTGAAGGACGCCGGTCAGTTACAGAACGTAACTATTTCATTCTAACGCATTGACTCACCAAATCAAAAGCACTCATTAAAAGCAAAAGTATGAATGGGACAGAATGAGAAACATACTACTTGTAGAATACACATTACATTGTATTAATTGTTGGGCGATAGCACAAGTGATCGATTAATTGTAGGGATCTTCTTCGAAACGATATTCAGTACATTTATGGCATTAAGGATCTGGCTTTAAACTAATTATATACGACATATCTACAACATACTTGGTGGCAGAGGTGAATTGGCGCTCACAACTTGAATGAGTTTAACCATTTAATTGGCAATTATGCCTTCAACTGCATAACAAAGATCTTTCAAAACAATGTCTAACGAAAGCTGCTTAAGGAGAATCATAAATACCGAAATTTCTTCCTTCATAACACAGTTTTGAGTTTTCGATCAAACTCTCAATAACCAAGCTATAGACAAGCACACTTCATTTGTTGTTGGCGTTAACAACCATGGCTGCCTGCTTCTAATAACTAATCTGCACCTGGTGACCACTCAAGCGCTCAACAACATATGCGCACACTTACAGCATTTCCCAATAAGAGTGATATAACTTTCTTTTAAACAGCACAACAATTTTTAAGGAAATTAATTATGTTTTCTATTTAATGTAAAGCATAATCGATACAATAAAGATCAGAAATATAACACCAATCAAATGGTCTCCACGCCTTCATTTGCAACAACGAATTGATGAACTCAATTTTCGAGTTTTTTTCATTAAATTAAGTAAAATGTCATCAATAACACTTTCAATATTGAATTCTAAAGCCTGAAGAGGGTATGGTTTATTAGTAATGGCTTCAAATAATCACACAAGAAGTAGTTGAATGGTGTTAAATCACAATTTCAAAGTCACAATTTGAAAATAATCAAATCTCCAAACTTTTCTCTCAATAATTCTGTTGTCTTGTTGAAATTAGATGTTGTCAAAATCAACTTCTTCCAATTGCGGCCATAAAAATTTGGTTATCATCGATCTATACCGCTCTACATTGACACGCACAACTTGATTTCGAAAGGAATACGGACCGATGATTAATAATTACATATTTTGACATATTAAAGATGGGCACTTACAAATTATATTATGCCTATTGGAAATCTCGGTATTACCTTACAGCGGCTGAAGAGGAACTGGCGGCAAGTGGTAAACTGTAGCACAAAAAATAGTTGGACTTTACAGCTGACGCTTGCTGAGATGCATATAAAAGAAAGACTCAGAGACGGAGACAGAAAGATAGAGAAAGGTAGAAAACATTGCACTTATATACAAAATGCTGACTTAGAATTTCTTTGTTATAAATTATTGCTATTATATTCCTTTAAGTTTTTTGTTCCATTAAAATTAATAAATTATTTAAAACGAACCGAGTTTTTTGATTTATATAAAAATATAATATATTGCAATAATAAGCTACATTGCTGCTTATTTACACACTTATCACAAAACTTTGCAGTGCAGTGCAGAGTTGCCGCTCTTTGAAGAAGTTTCTTGCAAGTAATTAAATGTTGAAAATTAGAAGTTTGAATCTGAAAGATAATAATAATTTACACTCGAATGTAGAAAGTACTTGTAAAAGGCATATAGAGTTGACATCGTTCTAGAAGTTTTTGTAAGATATATGTAAGTAACGTTCCTATCCCTAAAAATATTTATTTTGTTCTCAAAATACTTCCCGAAAATAACTTATAACGCTCACTTATTTTTGACGTACTCTGTGAATATGCACGTGAGATTCTTACTGCAGCAATTGAATAATAAATAACTTTTACTGATTTTTGTCCATTTAAATTATTTTTTTCATCGTTTTTATTTATATTAGGGGTATTCTCTTGCTCTTGCAAATCTCGGTGCACGGTGCAAGCATTGCAGATTTACAACGGCACAACAACAAACACACGCAGAAAAATATTTGCGGGGGCTGTGAAATATGTCAGACCAAAACCCATGTTTATTTGCGTGCAATGTCACGCAAAAATAAAATTGCAACTCTGTTGTAGTTGCCATTTTACATAAAGACATATTACGTCGTTAAATTGTTGAGAAAGGTAAGTTTTAAATAGATTTTAAAATTTCTTTTTAATTTCTGAAAATTTTTTACAGTTTTCCACAAATATGAATAGCGAAGTTGCGCCCCCAGCAAAGAGGAAAAGGCAGCAGACAAACAGGAAGTGGAAGGAGAGTGAGGTGCACTCTATAATAGAATTTTTAATGGAAGAGCCGGAATTTGAGGTAAGTTGATACGTTATTTTTTTAATTTTTTATTTAATTCGTTTTTCTATTATTTCAGGCTCCAACTGCGCAATTGTTTTATAAACGATTTTTACGTAACTTGCAGTTAGATGTCTCATGGGATCTGGTGCGGTGGAAGGTCCGACATTTGAAGGCGCAGTACCGTAAAGCTAATGACTGGCTCGCGTCAACGGGTGCAGGACTACAAGATGAAGCTGACGGCAGTACCATCGAAGGTTAGTATTATACAAATATTTTAAATTTATTGTAAATAAAACATTTTTTTTACTAATTTCAGCAAAAATTGCTAAAATGTGTCCGTACTACGACCAGCTGAGGGAAATATTTGAAAAGCCGGTGCCGGCCATGCAACAGTTACTGGTTGAAAGCAACCTTCCTTCGCCTCAGTTATGTCCAGTTAGTTCTGCACCAGAATTCGAAGCAGAATTCTTGGAAGAAGAATGTGTACCTGTTGCACCATCAAATGCCGCATCTTCGATCGCACCGATCTCCACACCGGTATCAACATGCCAACGGTCAACAACTCGTCCTCCGAAATCATCCGTTGGACAATTGGCGGCTATCCAAGCAGAAAAAATTGCTATGGAAGCGAAAAAACTGGAATTTGAAAAATATAAATTCGAGGAGGAAAAGAAAATTCAAGAGGAAAAGTTAGACATTGAGTCAAAAAAATTAGACATAGAGTTGAAAAAAATAGAAATTGAGGAAAAATGTTAGAATTAGAAATGAAAGAAAGAGTGGCTATGCATGAAATTGAGAAAAAATATGAAAATAAAAACAATTAAAATACTAAATAACGTTTGTATTTATTTATGATTATTCATGGCAGTTAGATTATTTCTTTAGGTTTCGTAAGTATGAATTTACATATATAAATAGTTATATCAAAAATAGAGTTGGTATACCTAATACCAGTATGTATAACACACATATATTACTAATTTACATTTTATTGATCACCAAACATTATTGTGTACAAAGATATGCGCTTGGCTTTTGCCTCAGTTATTCGGCGGCCATTTTCATGTGAAGGAAATTCATCTGATTCTTCGTCGTTATCGACAATTATATTTTCTACGTATTCAATATCGTTAGAAGTAGCTCGGAAAATGTTATGCAATATACAGCAAACAATAATTCAGTTGGAACATAGAATATGACTTTGTTCGTCCTGAATACGTATTCTTAATTCTTTGAGGCTGCCAAAGCGTTCTTTTAGAATCCCAAAGCAATGTTCAATCCTCACGCGATATCTGCTATGACGCAAGTTGAATGCTTTACGCTTTGAATAGTCCATTTGTTGTGAATTTGTTCGAAATGGCGTGATAAGAGTGGTCAGCAATGGATAAGCAGAATCTCCTGCTAGCCATTGAGAAGAAGAAAAAAGTGAGCCTTCCTGAGTGGAGAGAGCACTAGTACGAAACATGCGAGCATCGTGTACACTACCAAAGTGTCCCGCTACTACATGCCGAATCCTTAACTGTTAATCGCATACAACTTGTGCCTTTATGGAATAGATTCGGCTTTTTGAAAAATAAGCCGAATGGTTAACAACTGGTGCTTCTGCAAGTTTCAATTCAGTACCATCAATATACCCTATGCAATGCGGCAGCTCATTGTACGTTGTTTTAACGATATTTTGTTTTTCATTGGTATCAGGCCAAGTGATATATCTAGATTTTAACTCCAGAATTGACGAAAATACTCTCTTTGTAATCTTGTAAAGCGTTTCACTATCTCCTACACCAAACAGTGTAGCTACTTTCCGAATCGCTGCACTTTCACCCGATGAACCCAAACGATATAAGGTTATAGCTAACTGCATTTCTACTGAAAATTGCCTAATGGATTGAGCGTTGTTAAACTGTGCCCTCTCTTTGATCAAGGACAATAGCAACGCAAATTGATCTCTTGAGACTCGGAGCATTTGTTTCTTCCTTCGTCTAAATAGTCAAGAACATTAGTCCTCCATTCCAAACACTTAGGCACAGTTTGATAATTTCCGCGATAGTTCGATAAGATAATTGTAAGACTTTCATCTAATTCACCCATAGTTTTCCAATAGCTATTGTCGTCTAAAAAGTTCAAATTTTTGATTTTTTAAAGCTTAAAAAAGTGAAATAAACAATTACCTTCCAGATGTAGTAATATATTAGAAGCAGCTTCTTCAATTATATAATGAACAAGTGTTTGTTTCTCAGAAGTTTATGGCATTTTTAAAAAATAGATTCGTTAATCTTTCGCAATTTGTTTTGTTTTGTTATTTTTTCAATCACAATATTCGTTAAACGAGTCATGCACAATAAACATTCACAAAAGTTTTGCATAATAGTCATTCACAATAAATTGACTGAATCAGCCCTTAATATATCACTAGATTCAGCAATGGGTGCTCTCGTGCTTTTGTATATTTCGGTAGAGTATTTTTGCAATCTGCAATCTTGCAAGAGCAAGAGAATACCCCTATTCATTCAAGCTATAAAAGTCGGGAAACATGTCGCATAAGCAACTTTTATAATTAAAGAAGTATAGAGGTTAACAACAAAATAATTTTGATATTTTTATTTTCTTTATTATTAAATTATTTTTATATCGTTTATTTTTATTTTCAACTTGCTGTACTTTTTCAAGCATGCTATACTTTGTTAGAAGAAATTTTCAAAAAATATATGGCAAGTCTACGCAACTTACACGATTTATTTTTATTAAGAGCATAAGCTTTTAAGCTTTAAGCGCGGCATAACGGACAATAAAATGAATTTTCTAAGGAATATAAGCAATTATTTGATAATAGCACTCAAAGCGCACATACGTGAAAATAAAGAGATATAAAGTGCTACAGGTGTGGGTGCACCAAGGCGTATGCGTGACATTAAAGCCGTAATTCTTTTTGGGCGGAACTGAAGTGCTTTGCGCGCATAGTGAAAGCCTATGTGTGTTGCATATATACTTACTTTACATGCTGTATAGGTATAACAGAGTACATATATATGTTTAAATTTTTTTATAATTTTGACATCTTGTGCATTTCGCCAGAAAATTTAATACATCGTTTGCGACAAAAATGTGCCACTTAATCGAGCAGGTAATAAGCAAAATCCCCAGCGTTCACACCTTGGCCACAACGCAATACTCGCATTTTCCAGCCGAAGAATACAAAATAGAGGAAGTAGGGATGGGCTGATTTCCGGTGTAGCCGAACACTTCATACCCTCACAATTTGTCAGATCAAAGGCGGGAAAATATTTACAGGCGTTACAAAACTTTATAATGCAAAATGTGGAGTAAAAATTCATCTTTCATTGTTCAAAGAAATCGAACGGTTCACAATCAAAATTTGGTATCCTGTAAATTTCTGTATAATATGGCTCTTAGAATCACTTAGTTTTATTAATGTTAAATAAAGCAATCCCCTCAATTCCAATCACTTAACAAATATTGCCAATATAAATGGCTTACAGTTAGATGGAAAGTTAAAAGGGATGAACATCATAAAAATTGCTAGAAAAATAAATATATATGCACATAGTATATGTAATTTAGGTCCAATTTCACACATTTTCGGAACTAAGCTGTATCATGTCCAATATTATACGTTCACATTGCTGAGGCACCAAATATATTGATCGATGTGTATGTTATAAATTCAAACGGAAATTTAAAATACATAAATCAGGTATAATTATATTATCAATATATATTGTTGCAAAAGCACATCTTTATCAAGAAAACGTTCTTGCTAAATTTCATTAATAACCTCTTCAGTAAAAAAAATCAGCTATAGGCACCGTGGTCCATAAATTAGGTATTAGGACATGGAAATAATATTTGATTACGAATAATTTTAGAAGTTAGGTGGAAGAAATGAGAATATCTCCTCAAGATAGGTAGTGTCATGACCGTTGTCCAATTTATACACATTCCAAAACATCCCTTTCATACCGCCACCAGTACAAAATTTAATATATCTGACCCATTATTTATTGAGTTACTGCAAATTTAGTAGTTTTAACATAACCTCCAACCAATATCTGATATTATATATTTAATCATCTATATGTATGTTTTTAACTCTATAACTATCTCGATTAATCATAGGTGAAAAAATCAAAAATCTGTACCAAAATTCTGCGAGAGTATAAAAAAGCGAAAGCAGGCACATAAGCCTCAGGTATGTAAGTAATTAATTGGAAAAAAAAGCGCAAAGTATAACGCAATTCGGCGTAAATTCGAGTGCTACCATTAAGCGAGTGACTCGCCATCCGAAGCAAGTCTATCAATGATTAATGCAATTTCATGCGCCACTGGATTACAACATATCCAAGGATATACGAGTATTACTTAATTGGGAACTTACACACACACTCGCATAAAAACATATATATTGCGTTATTGCAAATTGAGGCAGGAAAATGGTGCAGAAACTTCGATGTAGCACAAATATTGAGTGAACATACGCAGTGTGATGTTGAAAGTTCACCAAAAGCCTACAGCAGAAAGGCACACATATATATAGGTACAAGAAAAATAGGTAGCGGTACAAATAAATATGCTTCTAAAGTGCTGCGGTGTATTTAGTGGCAATCTGTTAATAGGTAGCTCAACTACTTAAATGATCAAGACACATCTACTGTGATTAAATCAGCTTTCCAAGCAAGTAAAATGGCGTCTACACTTCTGTAAAGTGTAAAAGTTGAAATATATTATAAGTGCATAAAACGCGGGATCTCTGTAGCAACAGTTGTACACCCGACGACCTTTTTAAAATTAAAATGCTTTAAGCGGCGCTCGACAATACACAAAACTGTACTAAAAGCACACAAACCTACATACACATAAGTAGTTCAATGTGTATGTATCGCCGCTCTGCGTCATCACAGTCGTTACCTTCAACACATAATTGGATTAATGCGATAATGCAGATAAGGCGAGTTCCACTATATTCAGAGCAACTATGCTATCTCCAAGCCGTTGGTGACTGACTGTGAAAAAACCCATAAAAGTACAAAAATCCGTGACGAAGGATGAAGATTATAATAACGTTGGCTGAGTGACGCGGTTAACGGCTTAATTAAAAATATGTAAAATGACGGCATTAAAACTAAATGACTTCTTTGCAAAAGCAGAGCGCGCATAATGTAGTAACTGTAAACTAAGTTGGCGGATAATAAGTGCTGTAGAGTTGTTGCTGAAATAAACACGAGATAAAAGTGGAGAAAGCAAGTGTGGAAGGGAAGTAGATAGCAAATGACAGAGAAAATTGCCTGTAACTCAGTTAAGAGCAGATTAATTGAAATGAGCGGATTGTTTGGAAAAAGGACCAAAATGGAACAGTTGCAAACATATATAAATACCACACCAATTATTCCAGGCTAAAAAGCAAATTGTCTGTCATAAAATAATTACTGCGCTAAATAAAATAAAAACAAGAAAAAAACGTTAATATCGGCTACACCGAAGCTAATATACCCTTCATAGATGCATTTCTTTTAGTAACTATGTGTTCAGTTTGTTTGGAAGCTATATGATGTAGTAATCCGATCTCAACAATTTTTTCGAAGATTATATTATTATTTTAAGCAGTAATACATATCAATTTTCTTGAAGATACCACGTCAAATGCGAAAGTTTTCCATACAAGAACTTTATTCTGATCGTTCGGTTTGTACGGCAGCTATATGCTATAGTAAACCGATCTGAACAATTTCTTCTAATATTACAATATTTCTATGAACAAAAACTCATACCAAATTTCGTGAAAATATATCGTCAAAAGAGAAAGCCTCCCGTGCAAGCATTTGATTTCGCTCATTTAGTTTGTATGGCAGCTATATGCTATAGTTAACCGATCTGAACAATTTCTTCGGAGATTGCATTGTTGCCTTAGAAAATAAACTGTGCCAACTTTTGTGAAGATACATTGCGAAATGTGAAAGTTTCCTATACAAGAACTTGATTCCGATCGTTCAGTTTGTATGGCAGCTATATGTTATAGTGGTCCGATATCGGCAGTTCCGACAAATATTTCTTGAAGGCAAAATGACGTTTGCAAAATTTCAAAACGATATCTTAAAAAGTGAGGGACTAGTTTGTAGACGGACAGACAGACGGTCATCGCTAAATCAACTCAGCTCAACATACTGATATTTATTTTATACAATGGACTAATAATGTTTACATACACCTTGTTATATTAAATTACGAGATGTTTATTTGTTATAAAGTAAATAAATTTTGTGGTTGTTTTCTATCCACTTCAATATATATATATTTAATATTAAATTTAGCATATCGAAATATTTTTTTTACATAAATAAAAAAAATTAATGCTTAAGCTTAAAATGGGCATAATTTATATCAAAAAAGTTTACGTATACTAATGATTATAATAATTATTTATATAAATCAAAAGTAATTACAATAGTTTTAGCGGTTTTTGGCCTACAGTTTGCTGCAATTATTGTCCCTAGACGTCGACGCATGCTCCCCACTCAATTTCTACTTTTATTTTCGGATAGTTTGACCCACTAAGTCGATGATCTAGTTTTTAGCCTTTTTTTTGAAGAAATTCGATGTTTTCGAATACGGTTTTCCAAAAGTTCCAGATATTTTGAATAGAATTAATGTCTGGTGATTAACAACAGTGGCGCAACTACAACTTCGGGCGTTCGGGGCCAATTATGTTCTGCCGCCCCTTTTATCTACCTACCTACAAGTTTCATCAAGTGGTTCGAACAAAAGTGAATTTTTACAAAATATCTTCGATGTTAAGAATATAAAATTTAAGAACTAGAAGCCACGCAAATTCTGAAGTTCCAAAATTCTCACAATACTAGTTTTGAGGAAATTGATAGTAAATTTACAAGACATCTTATTAAAAGCTATAGAAAAATCCCATTTTTGCCCTATATCTTGTACACTTTTGACACAATTTGCAGGAATTTTTGCCCGAATTGGAGTTTTTAATACCATTTTTGAAAATTTGGAGAAATAAAAGTATTCGTTCCCAGCGGGATATGGTAGACATTGATAAGCGAGCAAGGTAAACAATGAAGCATGATTGTATCGCTTACTACAAACGATGAAAATTAACACGGCGATGTCCTACGAAAAGTAACAGATCACAACTTTCGCTTACCATAGAGGCGAAGAATTATTCGATGCCAAAGTTAACAATCATTTTTCTATGCCAAAGTCAATAGTAGAATAGAAAAATTGTCATATTAATTTCGCTTTATTTATGAAAGTGCATGTATATATTTCGTAATGTAAATAAGTATTTATGTATAAAAAGGAATAGTTTTTTTTTAAGCTACGATACGTCCTTTGGCGAGTCTGATGCTTTTTTGAATTTGGTGAGCATACTCCGATTCGATGAAGCCTTCTACTTTTATATATTCTACAAAAAAAGATGAAACCGTATGTATATAATTATAAATTTCCATCAATAATAAAAACATGAAAAACTTACCAAATAGTAACGCATTAAAGTGCTTCAATTTCTAATTTCTAATTAGTCATTTCTTATGCTTTTTCGAGAATATTCTTTTATTTCTTTATTCAAACTAAACAAAATTTTTAATTAAAATAGCAGCTTGCCTAAACACAAGCAACTTTCTGCAAATTTTCTGAAAATGCTTGACGATTTGTCGAAATAATGGAAATATTTACTTTGTAATGTTGTGTTTTTAGATTCTTTTGCTGTTGCCATCACTTCAGTTGCAACTTGTTTGCGGATAATCACATTTGCACCCAAACAAGTGCTGGCGCCAATTCGCATTCCCATGAGCATGTGACTGACTTATTCCACTGCACAGCAACAACAACATTACTCTCATAACAGCTAGCGCATATGCTGCCCTGTGCGACACTTCAGCGCATTCCTTTATGTTTATGAGATTATATGTATTACTAAAGCGCCATTCTACATATGTAATAAATAATACGTATGTGTACGTATGTCTCAATGTAGTTGCGTGCATTTGTGCCTGTGTTTAGTTGCGGTCGGCATTAATATTAATTAAACGCTTGATGGAATTACTACTTACTCCCCATTCGCAACAGTAAATAGCATTAACACACACGGTTCCACCTACACAGGAAAATATCTGTGACTTGTTTGTAAATAACGTTGTGACTTTCTACGTCCATCGCTGCGCTAAAATTTATTAGATGCACACTCAGAGTCGTATGCCTACAGGAGGCAGCAGCAGCAGAGGTTCATGGTAGGAGGCGTTGGCCAATATACGCAACCGCGAATATATATTCACCTGTCCAACATATGTATGTGTCATGAGTGAAATGAAAGTTCAATGCCACAGTAAAGAGTTTGAGGAAATAAAAGCTGACAAAATGCTTAGAGTGGCCATGATACGCTTTTAGCGTAAATAAAATGTTTCATAGACAATCCGGACAGCATTCGTAATTGAGTAGCGCTTGTTTGATGGCGTATATGAATAATACTTTATTTATTTAAAGCAAATTAATTAGTCCAATGGTGTGGTTTGTGGGCCGGTGAAATCATCGATCCATAATTCTTCTAAAACTATGCCGGTGAGAACGTAGCCGCCGCGATAACTAACTATTTGATGCCTGATATTAAAGCTCATGATCTCGGCTACATTTGGTTTCAACAAGACGGCGGTATCTGGTGTGCGGATAATTTCACTTTTTGGGCTGGTTGATTGGCCACCAAGGTCGAGTGGTATCACATCTTTATACTTCTTCCTATGGGGATAAGTAGTATCTAGTAGTCTAAAGTCTATGCAGACAATCCCACTTCGATTTAGGCCCCGGAGCAAAACATCGCTTCGCCAGTTGCAGTCTAAATGCTCGAACGAGTCATCGAAAATTATGCTCAACGGGTGGACCATGGGAGACGTAACCGCGGCCAAAATTTGAAAGTGATAATATTCAAAAAATAAATGGCAGAAAATGTTTAAAAGACATTCCCCAATAAATTGGAAGTTTCTGTATTTTTCGTAAAAAAGTAGGAAAGCCATATGCGCTGGATAACCCTATAATAGAGCAATTACAGCAAGTATGGAAGGTTAATGTTAGGATGTGTGTTAGGATATTTCCGCAAAAGGTCAGCCATATGCGATGGAGCCCACGTTTTTCGGTCTGCGGGTTTGTCCGGAACGTAATTGAACTGATTTGCTGTACTTCGGAGGGTGCGCACACCGACCGGATTCAGTACAGGACGTTCCTAGCTAACGAACGAGCGGCTAGTCAGTTATCTCCGAGCACCTGGAGAGTCAGGACACACATATTCGCGTTACGTGTTTCTATAGGTAGTGCAAGCCGAAAATACAGCACTCGTTAGAACAGAGGTAACCGATTGAATTTTGTGTGAAACTCGGTAAATCTGCAACAGAGACGTTTCATATGATTAAGCAGGCTTACCCAAATGTTTCTTTAGCAAAAAGTTGTGTGTTTCGGTGACACCAGGCCGTTTTGGAGGGCCGGGAAAAGGTCGCTTATGAATAAGCAAATCCAAAGTGAAAACGATGCTCATTGTCTTACTTGACATCAAAGGCACCGTCCACCATGAATTTTTTTCTCCTGAAAAAACCGTCAACGCTAACTTTTAGATGGAAGTCCTCAACAGGCTCAAACGAAAGTTCAATTAGATCCAACAATATATCGCAACCGACAACGCCCCGGCTCACACCGCCTTTCTTGAGAACAGCTACCTAAACAAGGCCGGGACTCCAACGCTTCTGCTGCCGCTCTATAGCTCAGATGTGGCCACCTGGACTTATTTTGTTTCTTTGCCTGAAAAGGCCGATAAAAGGTAAGCATTTGGAGATGACAAAGGGGATCCAAGCAGTATGCACCTCGGCTCTCAAGGCTATTACGGAGAATGCCTTCCGTGACGCCTTCAATGCTCAGAAATTGTGCTAGCAGCGCTGCATCGACGAAGAAGTAGCCTATTTTGAAAATTTTTAAAGAATTGTAACGATTGGTTTAATAAATTTTTTTATATCGACTCAGTCTTATTACTTTCCGAGTAAACCCTATATTTTTTGGATGTTAGATTAAATAACTTGAGAACACTATTTGTGCAAAGGTTTATGCGGACGCAGTGGTTGGTTTTTGATTTGTATACTGGAAAGTAAAAGAAATATATGGAATTTATTCATGTTTCACCGGAAGTAGGTGCGGTTTTTGTCTGATGTCGCTTATTATTTGGTCTGTATTTTCACCTAAATATTAGCGGTGCCCATACTAGGCACAGACTCTTATAAAACCATCCTGTACCTTCTTGGATGTGAAATCTCTTGTCTCCGGAACATTTATTTATTGATTAAAAGCGGTTTTAGCCTAAGGTTTGATTGATAGAGTTTTGTGGGCATGGATTTAACGGAATGACGCGCAGACGTACAGACACTTTTCCGGATTTCAACACGTCCGTAACCCTTATTATTTATATGTTTTATATTTGAAATGACTTCTTCTTCATTGTCTTAATATGAAGAAGTACGAAAGAAAATCTCAGCCGACAGTCACCTGCCCAAGGGGGTTAGCCAATGGCAAAGCGGAATTTGTATTTTGTGAGATCAGTGGGACGTGATGTATAATGAGCTTCCAAACCCGGGTTAAACCATTAATGCTAAAAGGCACCGACAGCATCTCACCATATTGAGACGAGCGATTAAAACCCCGAATTTGCGACTAGGCAATAGTTTTCATTAAAGCAACGTTGGGCTCATGTTAAAAGACTGGTTAAAAATTATTTGGAAAATCGGGACCTGGAAACTTACTAACATTTTTTCCATTAACAGAGAATGGCCGACACCCCGATGGAAATCTTGTGAGATAAAATCCACAAATTGCCCGAAATGTGCAATAATAATACTACTGGACTTTTTGTTCAAATCGTGAAAGAATAAAAAACAGGAAAAATGTTAAATCGTTCAGTTTGTATGGCACCTATATTAGTCCGATATCGGCGGTTACGACAAATGAGTAGAGTTTTGGGGACAAAAGGACGATATCAGATCGACAGATGGCTAGGTCGCTGATATGCAAATAAAATGGAAATAGCTAATTCGACTAAGGTCGTCGCGCTGATCACTTATAGATATATATTCTATAGGGTCTCCGAAGTTTTGTTCTCGATGCTACAAAATTCGTGACAAAACTGATATACCCTGTTGATAATACAAAAGAAGGACTAAAATATACATACATATATTTAAAAAATATACAAAAGTAAAATGGAAAACAGAATGAAAAGTTCTGCTTGCGCGCTCAGCCAACACACACATACGCCGGGAAAGAAAATCCCATAGCATCAACAAAAGGATTTTGCTTCATAGTTTATAACATGTTTTTCGCTCATAATTCTATGCTGTTGCTATTTTCATTCGATTTATAGAAATTCAGATTTCTAACCACACAGAAAATGTGAGACATGAGAAATTTTTACCCAAAAAAATTCCGAATTATTTCTGTGTGTACAAAAATTACATAGGAGAAACCTACTTTTAGGTGCCATATATTTTGAATTTTTTAAAATGGGGGGTGTGAGCATGGGTGTGTGTCCTGTGCTTGGATTTGTGCAAATCTCACTGCGATAGCTAATCAGCTTTTGCTTGCAATCCATTGTTGAAACGTCATAGTCGTAGTGTGGGTCAATTTACACTATATGCGTTCTACTGCAACAGTAAAAATAACTACAACGGCGACACGCCATGAGTAGACGCAATCCATATTGGTCAATAAATTGCAACTCTGTCGCATGGATATTCTCGACAATTTTACACCTTTTATAGAATCATAGCAAAAAAATAAAATTTCGGAGCAGAATCACAACAGAATCAACAACAAACAGGAACAAAAAGTGAACGGGTTTGAAGAGGAGAAGGACAAGAAGAGAAAGTATGGACTGCAGTTTTCAACTGCCAGTGGCTTAAGTGAATTGCCATGTACAGTCGTATTTCAACATTCGGCCGCATGTTGCATGCCATGTGTGCGACAAGAAGCAATCTGAGCAATTTTTTCTTAGGCGCGTTGGCATCGACTATGCAAATATAGGAACAAAAACTACAAAAATTGTCATAATAACAACATCAGTAGCTGTATGTATGTATGTATGTTTGTTCGCACGTTTGTTTATTTTTAGTGGTATGGTCTTGAGCTTTTGTTGTTGTGGTATTCTTACCACGTATTTCGTAATTTAACGCAATAAATCCTTTTATTTTTCACACTTAAAACCGAGATTTCTCGGCAGCTTACCAAAGATCGCATGCTTACAAATATACAAGTACAAAAGCACACACGCACATATAAGAATAGCTTTAAATGCATGCCAAAGTGCGGCAAATGTTCGCTTATAAAACGCCTTGCCAACAACGTTGGAGATGCCTTTGTGTGAACACAAACACATCAACAAGAATACCGAAACAACTATTGCAACTGGCGAACGGAAAGTGCAAATGCATTGTGCCCGCATGTGTATGTGTTTGTGTGTTCGTAGCATGCTAAACATATCAACAAAATTCCGCTAAATCCCAAATGGTCATAAATTCCGAAATACTTAAGTCGCGCACGTTGCTTGTTGCCCACCATTTTATGGCTGTATGAGTGTATGTGTGTATGCATGAGCACAAAGGCCAGAGACTTCCTTTGAATCCATGTCTACAAAAATATTTTCGCAAACATATGTGTGGTTAAGGCCAGGAGAATAGTAAAGAAAATAGGAAAAATGCAAACAATACCGTGCCCTCGCAAACTTGGAGCCATAAAAGCCACCAACGTGCGTCTTTTATGCATAAAACTACAAACATTTCTATGAGCAT
>CM050323.1:68972009-68994503 GCA_027475135.1 Bactrocera correcta | reverse complement strand
TAAAGCGAGTTCCACTATATTCAGAGCAACTATGCTATCTCCAAGCCGTTGGTGACTGACTGTGAAAAAACGTTGGCTGAGTGTCACGCTTAACGGCTTAATTAAAAATATGTAAAATGACGGCATTTAAACTAGATGACTTCTTTGCAAAAGTAGAGCGCACATATTGTTGCAACTGTAAAATAAGTTGGCGGATAATAGGTGCTGTAGAGTTGCTGCTGAAATAAACACGAGATAAAAGTGGAGAAAGCAAGTGTGGAAGGGAAGTAGATAGCAAATGACAGAGAAAATTGCCTGTAACTCAGTTAAGAGCAGATTAATTGAAATGAGCGGATTGTTTGGAAAAAGGACCAAAATGGAACAGTTGCAAACATACCAATTATTCCAGGCTAAAAAGCAAATTGTCTGTCATAAAAGAATTACTGCGCCAAATAAAATAAAAACAAGAAAAAACGTTAAAATCGGCTACACCGAAGCTAATATACTCTTCACAGATGCATTTCTTTTAGTAACTATGTGTTCAGTTTGTTGCTCAGTTGCTAAAGAGTAACAGTTTGTATGTTTTGCATAGCGATTCGTTGGCCCGCATCTCTTCACATGCATATGTTGTTTTTTAATGTTGTGTTTTTAGATTCTTTTGCTGTTGCCATCACTTCAGTTGCAACTTGTTTGCGGATAATCACATTTGCACCCAAACAAGTGCTGGCGCCACTTCGCATTCCCATGAGCATTCCCATGTGTGAAACTCGGTAGATCTGCAACAGACACGTTTGATATGATCAAGTAGGCTTACCGAAATGTTTCTTTAGCAAAAAGTTGTGTGTTTCGGTGACACCAGGCCGTTTTGGAGGGCCGGGAAGAGGTCGCTGATAAAAAAGCAAATCCAAAATGAAAACGATGCTCATTGTCTTATTTGACATCAAAGGTACCGTCCACCATGAATTTTTTTCTCCTGAAAAAACCGTCAACGCTAACTTTTAGATAGAAGTCCTTAACAAGCTCAAACGAAAGTTCAATTAGGTCCAACAATATATTGCAACCGACAACGCCCCGGCTCATACCGCCTTTCTTGAGAACAGCTACCTAAACAAGGCCGGGACTCCAACGCTTCTGCTGCCGCTCTATAGCTCAGATGTGGCCCCCTGGACTTATTTTGTTTCTTTGCCTGAAAAGGCCGATAAAAGGTAAGCATTTGGAGATGACAGAGGGGATCCAAGCAGTATGCACCTCGGCTCTCAAGGCCATTACGGAGAATGCCTTCCGTGACGCCTTCAATGCTCAGAAATTGTGCTAGCACCGCTGCATCGACGAAGAAGTAGCCTATTTTGAAAATTTTTATAGAATAGTAACGATTGGTTTAATAAATTTTTTTAAATTGACTCAGTCTTATTACTTTCCGAAAAAACCCTATATTTTTTGGATGTAAGATTAAATAACTTGAAAACACTATTTATGCAAAGGTTTATGCGGACGCAGTGGTTGGTTTTTCATTTGTATACTGGAAAGTAAAAGAAATATATGTAATTTATTCATGTTATATCGGAAGTAGGTGCGGGTTTTGTCTAATGTCGCTTATTATTTGATCTGGATTTTCACCTAAATATTAGCGGTGCCCATACTAGGCACAGACTCTTATAAAACCATCCTGTACCTTCTTGGATGCGAAATCTCTTGTCTCCGAAACATTTATTTATTGATTAACAGCGGTTTTAGTTGTTATTAACAAAACTATTACATCGGAAGTAGGTGCGGTTTTGATCTCATTTCATCCTTTTTCACATTGTCGAACTTACAGTTATATATCCTGAATAATGCTTAATTAAGGCATTTTTGATTGATAGAGTTTTGTGGGAAAGGATTTCACGGAATGACGCTCAGACGTACAAACACTTTTCCGGATTTCAACACGTCCGTAACCCTGATTATTTTTTTTTTGAAACGACTTCTTCTTCATTGTCTTAGTATAAAGAAGTACGAAAGAAAATCTCAGCCGAAAGTCATTATTGGTAGAAGTTTATGCCGAATATGCTCTAGCTGAGCCCACCTCCCCAAGGGGGTTAACCAACGGCAAAGCGGAATTTGTATTTTGTGAGATCAGTGGGACGTGATGTATAATGAGCTTCCAAACCCGGGTTAAACCATTATTGCTAAAAGCCACCGACAGCATCTCACCATATTGAGACGAGCGATTAAAACCCCGAATTTGCGACTAGGCAATAGTTTTCATTAAAGCAACGTTGGGCTCATTTAAAAGACTGGTTAAAAATTATTTGGAAAATGGGGACCGGGAAAACTTACTAACATTTTTTCCGGTAGATACAGAACGACCTCACTGGAATAAGGTTCACATCAGAACAGAGAATGGTCGACACCCCGATGGAAATCTTGTGAGATAAAATCCACAAATTCCCCGAAATGTGCAATAATAATACTACTGGACTTTTTGTTCAAATCGTAAAAGAATAAAAAACAGGAAAAATGTTAAATCGTTCAGTTTGTATGGCACCTATAGTAGTCCGATATCGGCGGTTACGACAAATGAGTAGATTTTTGGGGACAAACGGACGATATCAGATCGACAGATGGCTGGGTCGCTGATATGCAAAAAAAATGGAAATAGCTAATTCGACTCAGCTCGTCGCACTGATCACTCCGAAGTTTTGTTCTCGATGTTACAAAATTCGTGACAAAACTGACATACCTTGTTGACAAAAAAAAAAAAAGGATTAAAATACATATTTAAAAAATATACAAAAGTAAAATGGAAAACAGAATGAAAAATTCTACTTACGCGCTCAGCCAAAACACATATACCCCGGGGAAAGAAAATCCCATAGCATCAACAAAAGCATTGTGCTTCATAATTTATATCATGTTTTTCACTTATAATTCTGTGCTGTTGCTATTTTCAAACTATTAAAGAAATTCAGTTTTCTAACCACACAAAAAATGTGAGAAATGAGAAATTTTTTGAAAAATTTCCGAATTATTTCTGTGTGTACAAAAATCACATAGGAGAAACTTACTTTTAGGCGCCATATATTTTGAATTATTTAAAGCTCAGAGCGCATGCGTGTGAGCATGGATGTGTGTCTCTATGCTTGGATTTGTGCAAATCTTACTGTGATAGCTAATCGCCTTTTGCTTGCAATCCATTGTAGAAACGTCATAGTCGTAGTGTAGGCGTACACTATATGCGTTCTACTGCAACAGTAACAATAACTACAACGGCGACACGCCATGAGTAGACGCAATCCATATTGGTAAATAAATTGCAACTCTGTCGCATGGATATTCTCGACAATTTTACACCTTTTATAGAATCATAGCAAAAAAATAAAATTTCGGAGCAGAATCACAACAGAATCAACAACAAACGGGGGCAAAAAGTGAACGTTAGAAGACTAGAAGGGCAAGAAGAGAAAGTATGGACTGCAGTTTTCAACTGCCAGTGGCTTAAGTGAACTGCCCTGACAGTCGTATTTCAACATTCGGCCGCATGTTGCATGCCATGTGTGCGACAAGTAGCAATCTGAGCAATTTTTTCTTAGGCGCGTTGGGATCGACTATGCAAATATAGGAACAAAAACTACAAAAAATTTTCATAATAACAACATCAGCAGCTGTATGTATGTATGTATGTTTGTTCGCACGTTTGTTTATTTTTAGTGGTATGGTCTTGAGCTTTTTTTGTTGTAGTATTCTTACCACGTTTACGTAATTTAACGCAATAAATCCTTTTATTTTTCACACTTAAAACCGAGATTTCTCGGCAGCTTACCAAAGATCGCATGCTTACAAATATACAAGTACAAAAGCACACACGCAGCTATGAGAATAGCTTTAAATGCATGCCAAAGTGCGGCAAATGTTCGCTTATAAAACACCTTGCCAACAAAGTTGGAGATGCCTTTGTGTGAACACAAACACATCCACAAGAATACCGAAAAACTATTTTGCCACTGCCGAACGGAAAGTGCAAATGCATTGTGCCCGCATGTGTATGTGTTTGTGTGTTCGTAGCATGCTAAACATATCAACAAAAATTTCCGCTAAATCCCAAATGGTCATAAATTCCGAAATACTTAAGTCGCGCACGTTGCTTGTTGCCCACCATTTTATGGCTGTTTTTTTTTTTTTTTTTTTTTTTTGTTGTTGGAGGGGGAATCTTCTAAAGATACTGCCAGGGTGAGGCTGGCAGCATGCACGATTCATATTGTTCGCTAGAGTACACCTCTTTCGGGACCACGCCCAGCCAGTGTTTGTTCACTACGCTGAACTTGCGAAACAGTATGCCTACGTACTAAACCCTTAACTCCGGCTGCTTTAGCTTGTATTCGGACCTGCGGGACCGCCGTTAAGCACTACTTCGCAGGACCGAGCTGGGCGATAACTGCCTCTTCACGATCTACCTCCAGGGCTATTCACATGGTCTTATGCTTCTGCGCTGCCTCTCCTTCATCCTGAGTTCCCGGAGCGCTATTGCACTCCACTCTTTCATTTTAGCCCACACCAGCTGTGATCGCAGCATGTGACTAACTATGTTGTCGGGCGTCATCCTTTCATCTGTCAGCTTTTCGATGGTCTCTCTCTCCATTGCATACCTCGTGCAGGAGAAGAAGATGTGCTCTGCGTTTTCTGCGGCATTTCCACAGAAAGAACAGTGTGTTTCGTCATCATGGCCAAATCTGTGCAGGTATTCCCTGAAACAGCCATGGCCCGATAAGAACTGGGTTAAGTAGAAATCTGTCTCCCCATGACGTCTGTCAATCCAGGCCGGTACATTCTTTATAAGCCTATAAGTCCATCTTCCTTTATCTGCCGCATCCCATTGCTTTTGCCACTCCTCGAGACTTGTCTTCCACTCGTTTTTGCGCTCGTCGGCCGTTAGGCGCCTATGCATGGCTTTTGTTTTAAAGTAGACTCTACTTAACTCAGAGGCCATTATATCCGGTGGCATAAGACCAGATATGATAGCACTCGCCTCGTGCGACACCGTTCTAAACGCACAGGCAACTCTAAGGGCGCATAGCCTGGACACAGATTTGGCCATATTGACACAGGTTGTTTGACGAAGGGCTGTCCCCCATATCGGAGCTGCGTACATAAGCATTGATTGGCTAACTTTAGCCAGCAGAGCTCTTCTACTTTGACTTGGGCCACCAATGTTTGCCATTATTCTCGACAGGACCGCAGTCACTTTAGCCGCTTTACCACAGGCTTTTTCAATGTGCGCCTTGAAATTGAGCTTCGTATCGATCATAACTCCAAGGTACCTCAGTGAATTTTGTGTTACAACGTTGTATCCATCAATGTTCAGAGTCACCGTTTCTAGCTTTTTTCTGCTCGTGATGAGTACTGCCTCTGTTTTTTCACCTGCAAGCTGCAGCTTGTTTCTCGCAAGCCAGTCTTTGATTTTCGACACGGTCTCATTGCATATGATCTGTATCTGCAAGAGTTCTTTAGCTACGATCGTTACGGCAATATCGTCGGCATAGCCAATTATCTGTGCTTCTTTTGGCAGCGGTAATCGTAACACCCCGTCGTACAGCACATTCCAAAGTAGTGGACCTAGAACGGAGCCTTGTGGTACACCACCTGTCACCGTGTAGGTTTTTGGACCTGCATCGGTATCGTACAGCAGTAGTCTGTCAGACAGATAGCTGCTTATTATCCTCAGAAGGTACCCCGGGGTGTTTCTTGCCTCTAGTGCTCTCAGTATATGTGGCCAGTATGCCGAATTGAAAGCGTTTTTCACGTCCAGCGTAACAACTGCGCAGTATTCTTTATCTCCATACATCCATCTGGTGCCCTCTATGGCTTTGGCCGCAATGTTCGTCACTTTTCCAACTGCATCTAAGGTGGACCGATGTCTTCTGAATCCAAATTGGTTTTCAGATAACCCAGGTGATTCTTCTTCTAGGTGGCGTTCTAGGCGTGTGCAAATTAGTCTTTCCAGTATTTTGGCCATCGTGTCGATCATGCAGAGTGGGCGATACGCACTCGGCTCTCCCGCCGGTTTGTTTGGCTTTTGGAGGAGAACCAGCCGCTGTTTCTTCCAAACTTTCGGGAAAACACCTTCATTCAGACATCGTGTGTAGAGTTCGGCGAATGCCTTCTTGATATGCCTGATGGCAATTTTCAGAGCTTTGTTCGGGATGCCATCAAGTCCAGGAGCCTTTGCGTTGCCAAATCTCTCCGCCACTTCCATTACCTCCTTCTCGTCTACAATTGGAGATTCCATCCTGGTTGGTATCGTTCTACTCATTTGTGGTTCTTGCGTTGGGAAAAGCGTTTTCACCACCTTTTCTAGGAGGATCGGACAGGTTGGCGCTTGGCTTTTACCCCCTCTGAATTTTGCCATCACTATTTTATATGCGTCACCCCACGGATTCTCGTCCACCTTCTCGCATAATTCTTTAAAACTCGAGGACTTACTTCTTTTGATAGCCTTTTTGAGTTCTTTACGTTTTTTTTTGAAGCTTTCTCGCAATCTAGTATGATGTGGCGTGCCTTGGCTTCTTTGGCAGAGGCGTCTCGCTTTATGACATTCATTTCTCAGTGTGCTGATCTCCATTTTATGGCTGTATGGGTGTATGTGTGTATGCATGACCACAAAAGCCAACACAGACTTCCTTTGAATCCATGTGTACAAAAATATTTTCGCAAACATATGTGTGGTTAAGGCCAAGAAGAATAGTAAAGAAAATAGGAAAAATGCTAACAATACCGTGCCCTCGCAAACTTTGAGCCATAAAAGCCACCAACGTGCGTCTTTTATGCATAAAACTACAAACATTTCTATGAGCATAAAAGCTTAGAAAAGCAAGAAAAGATATGCAAAAAAATCGGAAATAGTTCCTGTTTACTAGTGTATATAAAATATTGTCACTATGGAGAGCACATTACGAAATTTCAAAAACTGAACTTTCGAACGGGTGATCCAAGTAAAGGTACTTTTCAAATATCCTCTTCTTTACAGGTCACGCGTGAGTCGTGTCAATATGTCATATTATATTTGGCATTTCAACTTGGAGAGATTTACGCTTGAATAACGTTAACAAATCGTTCAACTTTATTCCGAAAATTCACGTTATGTAAAGAATGTGTTTCGCACGCTTTGCTCATTTTACAATTTGCAACACCGTCACCCATCATAAGACCTAGCGACTAGAACGCAGTGAAGTAAATATAGCAGCCGTAGCTGAGAGACTTTGGCATATTTTACGTCGAGGTCTTATATTGCAAGCGTTTAAAATACAGCTTGCGGAAGAACTGTAGTCGCTCAACCTTCCCAAGCAACATCGCCTGGACTCTTGTAAAGTTCGAAGAAGATTAGTCGTTTTCGAGCCAAATTTTCTTCAGCGATGAGGCTCATTTCTAGCTCAATGGGCGTTTAAACAAACAAAATTGTCATATTTGGGACGAAGGGCAACCTGAAGAGATGCAGAGGCTCTCATTTAATTCAAATAAAACCGGTTTAGGGTAGTTTGTGGGCCAGTGGAATCATCGGTCCATATTTCTTCAAAATGATGCAAGTGAAAACGTAACCGTCAATGGTTACCGTTAGTGCGTTATTTTATGTCGCAATTGAAGCTCGTGAACTCGGCGACATTTAGTTTCAATAAGACGGCGCCACTTCATATCGAATCAATCATTTATTGAGAGAACTCATTGGTGAGTAGATACTCTTCCATTTTATGGGTAATACCTAAGAATGTTATTTCGAAGGATAATACACATTCCTTATTAAATTTAAGCTTATGTATTTTTTTTGTAAGTAGTGAACCTCGAAATATATCACTCTGTACTAGAAGGTTAACTGCTTGGCAACAGTTTTGGATTTTTCGTTTCCGTGTATTCTAATGCAGTTGGAAACACAGCTGCCCTGGACAAAAAAAAAAAAGCTTTAACAGCTTGGCAGAAGACAAAGTTTTAAAACTTGTATTTTTGCGTTAAATTTCTGAAGAATCCACTTTTTAAAGGGAATTATTAAACTCGGCATATTTACGAAAATAAAATTTACGAAATATACGACCTTGAAAGAACATTAAGTTTTCAGAATGATGATTTGAGAATTGGTTTAATTGTTTATTCATAACTTCCATTCCATTTAAAGGAAAAATTATAATAATAAAACTATTTTAAGTTCAAACTTCACTATTATACTTTATTTTCAAAATAAACGAATCGAGTAAAAATTAAGTTACAATATAACTAAGATTAATTTCCGTAAAATATGCTTTATGGCTTCTTATATTATTATATTAAATTACTTCGTTATTCTTTAAAACATACTGTATTTTTATCTAGCGCAAAACTCACTATTCCCACCGGAAGTACATTAGAACAATAAAATACCGCAAAAACACACAAGCGAAACATTTACAAGAGAACTGAAGATTGAGCGCATTTAAGTACACTCTGGAATGGGGCGAAAATAACACTAAACTTAACTTATAAAGAAATTAAAAGCAAGGTGCATTACATATGGCATTAGAGATTATAAAAAGGATTTTACTTTACTTCAATCGGTGTGGTAGTCCAGGGGGTCCATACGGAGATCCCTCATGAAGAATTCATGGAGGAATTACTCCGGCTGAACCTCCAGGACTTCAGCCCGGCATCCCAGAGGACTGACGTGAGGATGGTCAGTCGTCCCTGGAAGGTGGCCGCTGACGGTAGCACCAATGTCGTCCTTGAGGGTACGGACAAATTGATGTCCGCCCTTTTGGAGGCAGGTCGGTGCTACATAAAGTGGTTCTCCTTCAGGGTGCGACCGGATAGCCCCGTCGCCGGATGCTTCCGCTGTATGGGATTTGACCACAGGGTAGCAGAGTGTAGGGCTAGATCAGATGTCTGTCGGAGGTGCGGTCAGGAAGGCCACAAAGCTGCCGGTTGCGTCAATGCGCCCCATTGTCGCAACTGTGAGTTTAAGGGTAGGCCAGCTGGGCATCTGATGATGTCAGCTGTCTGCCCTATTTATTGTGGCATCGTTGAGCGCGCCCTCGCCAGACACTGATGGGGGGGATTATCCAGCTCAACTGTCAGGGCTCTTATGCCGTAATGTGTGAGTTGGGGGGTTGTATGGTTGAGGGTGGGTGCAGTATTGCTCTACTCCAGGAACCCTACGCCACCAATGGTGTGGTTCGGGGTCTTCCTGGGGGTTTTAAGGTCTTCACTGACCTTAGAGCTAACGCTGCAATAGTTGTGAATAATCCACGCTACGATTGCGTAGTTGTGGATTCTTCACAACTGGGTATATGTGTAGCGGTAGAAGGGGAGTTCGGTAGGATGTTTGTCGCTAGTATTTATTGTAAATATAGCGAGCCCCTAGAGCCCTACCTGGGCTGCATGGATAAGCTACTACTACTTGCGAGTAGTAGCCCAATTATCCTAGGGTTGGATGCGAATGCCACGTCCTCGATGTGGTTTAGTAAGGTATCCCGGCATTCGTCTGGATACCAAAGCCACAGTCGAGGCGAGGCATTAAGCGAATGGGTGGTGGCTAATAGCCTCCACATTTTGCGAATGAGCCGAGCGAGTGGTATACGTTCGATGGGCCTGGGGGCGTGAGCGACATTGACGTGACGCTTATGAACGAGGCAGCAAGTAGGGCTTTTAGTGTTAGTTGGGAGGTTAGGGGAGGGTGGGGATTGAGTGACCATAATTTGCTTCAAATTGTGGTTACCCCTCGATCCCCTCCCTCACCTTATGAGAGTCCATTGCGGCGATGGCGTACCTCTGGTACTGACTGGAACCAATATGGACTCTCGGTTAGGGAAGCGGTATTCAATATACCGCTTAGAGAGTTTGAGGAGTTGGGGGTTGATGAGCAAATCGCTCGTCTATATGAGTCAGTATGGGGGGTGAATGATAGTGTTTTTGGTAGGTATGAGTGTTTTAAAGTTAGTAAAATTAAATGGTGGACGCATGAGCTAACCTTGAAGAGGAGGACTGTCAGGCGATTGAGGCGTAAGTTTCAACGCGCTCGTCGATCCAATTCTGATAGGCTGTCCCAGCTTAGGTATGAGTTTAGTTGTGCGAATAGGGAATACAAGGAGATGTTGGTGAAAACCAAAGAAGATGAGTGGAGGAGCTTTGTAAGGGAAAGTAGGAACGACCCCTGGGGCCAGGTCTATAGGATCTGCAGGGGTCGTAGGAGGGAGGATGTCACCTCTCTTCGCGTCGGTGACACTCTGTTATCGTCGTGGAGAGAGTGTGCAGGGGTTCTGTTAGGTGTGTTCTTTCCTAGGTGGGAGGTGCAGGTACCTCAAGCACAAGAGGTGCTTGTCCCTCCATTAGATGATGGGGAGTTGGGGTATGCCCTTGGCCTGGTTAGGTCTAAACGGTCCCCAGGTTTTGATGGTTTGAACGGAGAGATGTGTAAAAGCTTATGGAAGTTCATTCCGGAATACCTCAAGCACAAGAGGTGCTTGTCCCTCCATTAGATGATGGGGAGTTGGGGTATGCCTTTGGCCTGGTTAGGTCTAAACGGTCCCCAGGTTTTGATGGTTTGAACGGAGAGATGTGTAAAAGCTTATGGAAGTTCATTCCGGAATACCTGAAGGCCATTTACAATAAGTGCGTCTGGGAGGGATATTTTCCACGCGAGTGGAAAAGTGCTAGGGTTGTTCCTCTCCTGAAGTCCCCTGATAAGGTCAGGAGCGATCCTCGATCTTATCGGGGCATCAGTCTCCTTCCAGTACTTGGAAAAGTGCTGGAAAGAGTCATGGTGGAACGGCTTCAGGAGCTAACGCGGGGTATGTGGTCGGATAGGCAGTTTGGTTTCAGGAAAGGACGCAGTATAGAGGGTGCGTGGTTTTTCGTTCAGAATGTCGTTAGGGAGAATATGCCAAGGACATATTTGTTGACTTCAAGGGGGCGTTTGATTACCCAAGCTGGGATCGAGTGGTACAACGACTGGAGGAGCTTGGCTGTCCGGAAGTTACTCTTTGGAGGAATTATTTTTCGGACAGAAAGGCCTCTCTTGTCGGCATGAATGGAAGTGTGGAGATCGGAGTTGATCGGGGCTGCCCGCAGGGTTCCATCTGTGGTCCATATATTTGGAACCTTATGATGGACACTCTGCTTGGGCAGCTCGAGCCACTCTGTAAGTGTTGTGCGTATGCGGACGACCTTCTTCTTATTGTTGAAGGTCGCTCCAGGTCTGAGTTAGAGCGGGCGGGAGGAGATCTCTTAGAGATCGTTAATTCTTGGGGTTTAGGTGTGGGGGTTGACATATCGATGGACAAAACGGTGGCAATGCTGCTGAAAGGTAGATTGTCACCGGCTCGTCCACCGATTGTCCGTGTGAATGGGGTCAGCATCAGATATGTGACGCAAGTCAAGTGAAAGGATGTGAGTGAAAGGATGAGTTTTACTCCACACCTGGTGAAAGTGAAGGAGCGACTGCAGGCAACCGTAGGCAAAATACGACGTATTTTGAGGAGCGATTGGGGTCTCGGACGTCGTGCTGCCCGCACCATATATCGTGGCTTGTTTGTGGCCTGTGCCACATATGGAGCCCCTGTATGGTGGGAGGCAGCCACGACTGTCTTGGGGTCTCAAAAACTCCTCTCAATACAGCGTTGTATGATGCTTGCTTGCTTGCCTGTATGTCGCACCGTCTCAACGGATGCGATGCAGGTGCTATTAGGTGCACCCCCTCTTGACCTGATTGTCATACAGCGTGCTGTTGCATTCAGGTTAAGAAGGGGTTTGAGTGTGTCATTGCTGCGGAACGATTGGATTTCCGACGATGATGTGGAGAGGGAGGGATATCTAGGGAGCAAGAGGCTTCTAGATGATAGGGTTAGGTGTAAGTGGCAAGAACGTTGGGACAATAGTCCTAACGGCCGAGTGACGTACGAGTACATTCGGGACGTTGGGTTCGTTGAGGATAACCCAGACTTCAGATTTTGTCTAAGTCTGGGTTTCCTGCTTACGGGGCATGGGCCTCTGAATGCATTTTTGCATCAGAGGCACCTTTCGGATACGTCGGGGTGTTTTTGTGGGGCGGGGTCAGAGAGTTGGTCGCATTTAATTGCAGAGTGCCCGATGTACTCGGACATTAGGGATCTGGGTGGTATGGGGATTAGCTGGACTGATGGACGATTAGATGTTAGTGGTGTGATCTCCACTAGTCGGAATACCGAACAGTTAGGGCTGTTTGCGCGAGAAATATTTAAGCGGCGAAGGCGGTTAGCTGGAAATTAGGGTTTTAGTTTTTTGTATGATAGGTGTGTGTAAGTGATGTGTGTATGGGGTCCAACCCCTGGCCACCAGTCTCCAGAGCAGTATGGAAGCTCAACTGGTAGTAGTTTCGGCTACGAGGTCTGACCGGAGACTTAATTCTGGTACCACGGGGAGCAGGAGCCCTTGGAGGTAACTCCAACCTGCTCATGCGGACTGGCCCCTCGGGGAGTATCGTGGTGGTTGTGGTTGAAACCCAAATCGCGGGAAGAACTGACCTTGTCAGTTGAATGTGGAGTTGCATTGCAACCGGGTGCCGGACCCAAAGCACGGCAGAGGTTTTAGATGGGCCTCGAACCCTACCAAGGTGGTTAGTGTGTCCATTCCACACTGCCAATTGGTACTGAAAATGCTTAGCATTCTCAGGGCGCTGATCAACGCATTGATTTGATCCGCTGTGCTTTTGAGCGCCGTGTAGTAAGGCTGTCGTCAGCACGTACCCACGTAAAACACACCGGACGTTTACTTCAATCGGTCAATTTGAATACCAGCTGTATACTTGAGTTGTCAGCTCTGAACCATTTTTTCACAGGTTGCACTGTTCACTTGGACAATAATCCGTGCAAAATTTTCAGAAGATATCTAGGATATGGTTACATTGACTCAGCTTCACGTCACGTTATTCGTTTATAAATTTATATTTTATAGGGCCTCCGATGTTTCCTTCTGTGCAAACTTTCTAACAAATTTTATACACCCTGTTCATAGTGTAAAAAATTAACACCAATCAGAGTGTTAAGCAATAGAATATGAGTTGTAAATAAATATAAAAGCCCTGGATGAAATACGCGCCTTAGAGCACCTCATAAACAATATAACGAGTTATTTTAATTTAAACATGAGGCTAATTTTTAATACGAACGAAGTCATCAGGAGATACTCTGTTTTGAGTGGAGTGGCCCAAGGCTCAGTATTAGACCCACTATTATGTAATTTATGACGGTTTGCTAAGAAAACTGCAAATAACTCGAGCGCCTAAAACAGTATCGACAAAGACAGAGGAGGAGAGGAACAAAAACACCAAAATTTGGTAGTAGACGTGGAAATCCTCATCCAAAAGACGTTTGATGCACAGATTTTTACCGAACATCCACTGGTGCATAGGCAGACGACAAGGGGACCGAAATTTTCATCTGACCCAAATACTTAGTGGACATGGTTGCTTTAGAAGCTACCTTTACAGATTCCACAATGACATTGGTCCCAACTGTTCAACGTGTACAGAGTAAACTGAAGACTATAGTTCATGATTTTTGAATACAAGCGAAAAAATACAATCGGTGGTAGTTTTACGGTCGATAATTTAATGACATTCATGAGTGATTCGACTGATAAAAGGAAAGCTATTAGCGAAACGTCAGCTTTCATAATGACAAAACTGAGATTTTTTCAACAGACTAGGCATTCGTCAGTCCGTAAAATAGAGGAGATTTAAATGTTCTGTCATTCCCAGGATTTTCACTTAACCGGTGGTTCCATGGGTTAGTCTTGAGTTGGGGGGAGTAGTCTTTGTTCGAAATAAACTAGTATATATATTGATGAATTAAATAAGTATGCTGCGCTAACATTTAATGCAAGTAACATAAGCAGCACACAATAAACTTCTTCTCACTTTCACTTTACTCAAATAAAAAAAAGTTCAAAATAAATTCCACAGCAATTGCTTTAATTTGTGTTACCTATGACCGCAATTATATGATAATTACCTGGAATGAAAATATAACGAGATTAAATACCTTTAGTTACATTAATATATACATATGTATGTATAGTGACATAGTATTCAGAATTAATAGAATAATTTATGATATAAAATTTGTGAGCTGGAAATTCTTTATCAAAACTGCAAATAATAATGAAATTCTAAGCTTTTAAGCTACAATGTGTGCAAATATCGTTTAAAATAAGGGCAATGATTTAATATAAGGAAATAAGTTTTGCAATTTGCCTGACATATATTTCTTTTTTTATTTGCCTTCCCTGAGCAGGATATGTTAAATTAGCTACGAAATTTTTAACACCCAGAAAGAGACGTCGAAGGGTCTTGAGTATTTATATCAATGATTAACTTGACAAAAGCTGGAACAATGAGCAAAAATGAGAACTATTTGTCGAAATATTGTTTTTCTATACAGCTATGTTTGCATGTGATATCTGACACAAATGTCATATCAAAATAAAAATTAATATTTAGTATATGATTGTCTTTATTGTGAAATTATTCAACAAAAAAGTTCCATTAAAATTCGTATGCGGAATCAAATTTTTGGTGCCGAAACGTTCAGAATGTTGGAAAGAGCCTTCGGTAAGAATTATTTTTTGCGAGCAAGTGTATTGATTGGACGCATCGTCGCATCGTCATTCTTCATGGGCTTTTCACCAAATAGTTAACCGATGCCATGCCGCAATCCCCATACTTGCCGGATTCAGCTCCGTGCGACTTCTGGCTATTTTTAGAAAGTCAAACGTCTGCTCCGTGGAAACTATTTTGAGTCAATTGAATTCATTAAACTTTATTCGCTACACGAATTGTAAGTTATTCTGGAAATTCACTTTAACAACTGTTTCGAAGATTGAAAAAAAAAACATTGTCACAAGTGTATTGGGGCCAAGAAGGATTCGTTTTAGGGCAATGAAATAGATTTTGAAGAATAAATTAAACATTTTAAAATTACGAACAAAGTCATACTATTTTTGGTCATAATAGTTCCTTAGTTCTGAAGATATCGAGCAATCAAAATTAAGTTTTTATATGAAAATATTTTTTATCAGACAAGGCATAATACAAAGTTTCGCATAAATTATTACACAACCCATAATTACAATAGTTATCAGAAGAAATTTTTTAGTTCGAACTACTGTAACATATAGCTGCCATACAAACTGAAACGGATCTGCTCAAAATTAAGTTCTTGCATAAAAAATGTAATCCAATATTCGCTAAGAAAACGCTATAATACTTGAAGGAATCTTCAGGATCAGACTACTATATGATACAAATAGTTGCCATATAAGCTGAACGATCAAAATTAAATTCTTGTGTGGAAACCTCTTTATTTGTTAAGTGTCTTTTTCTTGTACTCACGTAATACCGGCTTGAAAATTAAAAATTTTTATACAATATTTGCTGGTAGGGTTATCAGTTGTTTGAATTGTCTCCTAATTTGAATTTATATAAAAATTTAATAGTTTGATTAGTTTGTATTCAAGATTTATTAATTTTTTTGACAACCCCAGTTTCTTAATTTACTGATTAAGAATATTAAGTGAAGAAATCACAGCTTTCCCTTATCCACAAATTTTCTAAAATGTGTCTGTGTTGTCTACTGCTTTACTTTCCTTCAATGTTGCTGCGTAATCCCCTTAGGTTAGGTTAGGCCACGTAGACTAACAATTAGTCCTTTGTGATGCCATTGAAAAGGAACTCCCGTGTTCGAACTTACAGATTGGCGAAACGCTTTGTAGCCAATACATAGTTACACAGACATCTAACTTCAACACCCGCCAGTTCGGTGGCGTGCCCAAAGGTATGCGCCCCCAGGTGTCTGAGTCTTGACCTCCCAAAAGCGGGACAGTCAAGCAGGAAGTGCTGGCTTGTTTCTACCGCATCTTCCTCCAAACAGCTTCTGCAGTCGGCATCCGGTAAGATACCCATTCTTACCGCATGTAAGCCAATAGGACAGTGGCCCGTTAAAAGACCCACTAGCAGTGAGAGGTTAGCCTTGCTGAGGGCTAAAAGATCATTAGATCTCTTGCGGTCTATGTTGGGCCAGAAGGCTTTCGCAACCGCACAAGTGCCGATGTTGGCCCAGCGTTGGGCGAACATCCGCGTGGCCCAGCTGTCTAGTAGTAGACCACAAGAAGAAACAGGAGCACCGACCCGTTCCCATTCTACCGATAATGATTCTAGGGTACCTTTCCTTGCTAGCTCATCAGCTTTGCAATTGCCTGCAATTCCGCTATGGCCCGGCACCCACACCAGCCTAATCACAAAAGCTCTAGCTGCTAGAGATAGTGACGTTAGACATTCTTCGACCAGCCCTGAACGCACTGTGAATGAGTTCAAGCCGCTCTACTATCCGAGTGGATAGTCACTTCTCTGAAAGTGGATGCACTCTGTAGCAGCAAATCAGCTGCAACCTTGATGGCTGCGACCTCAGCCTGGAAAACACTACAGTAGTCGGGAAGTCTGAAACAGGAGTCGATGGAGAGCTCCCGACAGTAGACCCCTCCACCAACCTTTCCCCCAAGCTTTGACCCATCCGTGAAGAAGCTTGCTGCCCCCCTCCTCCATCGGCTTCTTCCCACCCACATCTCCCTCGTCGGTATATGGGCAGAGAAGGAGCCGCCAGAGTTCGGTAAGGCGACTCCATGATCCAGATGCTCCGGTATGCAGTCAAAGTTTGTGAGGATATCCGAATGACCAGATGCGCGTTCCTTTAAGAAACCAGATTCTCTGAGTCTAATAGCCACCTTCGCGGCTATGCACCTACCGGCAATGTCCACCGGCGTTATATTCAAAATTGCATTAAGTGCCATGGTCGGAGTAGATCTTAATGCACCACATATGCTAATTAGCGCAGCCCGTTGAACGCTCTCGAGTTTTTTGGCCAGTGTGGTCTTCCCTAAAGCCCTCCACCACATGAAGACACCATAGAATAAGATGGGCTTTACTATGGTGTCATAAAGCCAGAGGACCACTTTCGGTGAAAGACCCCACCTTTTGCCAATAGCTCCTTTGCAGCAGTATAAGGCAACAGATGCCTTTTTTGCTCTCTCCTCGATATTCGGCTTCCATGAAAGCTTCTTATCCAGGATGAGCCCTAAATACTTCACTGTATCCGCCGGTTGCAGGCGAATACCTCCCATCCGCGGCAACGGTGCCACCGGGATTTTATATTTCCGGCTGAATAAAACCATTTCTGTTTTGTTTGGATTTATGGCGAGTCCACTTCCGACCGCCCACTTTGTTACTACGCTGAGATATCCCTGCGTCAACTCGTACACGGTGTTAAGGAACTTTCCTTTGACCATAAGTGCTACGTCATCTGCGTAGGCATTCACCCGACAGCCGCGATCCTCTAGTTTTTTGAGCAATTCGTCAACGACTAGGATCCATAGAAGAGGAGAAAGAACCCCACCTTGTGATGTTCCCCCTACACACACTACGCCTCGCACGCGCGCTGCCCCATTCCGTTTCGATTACTCTGTCGCATAGAAGGCTGAGAATGAGGCACTTGAAGTTCGATTCAACCCCAAGACCGTCAAGGGCAGTTAATACTGCTTCAGGCAGGACATTGTTGAAAGCTCCCTCGATATCAAGGAAGGTCCCAACAGCGAAGTCCTTGGCTTCAATGGCCTCCTCAAGCCATGACACGATAGTATGCAAAGCAGTGTCCACTGACCTGCCTTTGCGATAAGCATGTTGTGCTCTTGACAAATAGTCTCTCGGAATGCTCTTCCTTATATACCAATCCATCAGCCGCTCCAGAGTCTTTAACAAGAAGGAGGAGAGGCTGATTGGCCTGAAATCTTTGGCCGTGACATGGGAGACCCTGCCAGCCTTCGGGATAAACGTGACCTTGACTCGTCTCCAGGCCCCCGGAATGTAACCTAATCTGATGCAGTTCGCATAGATAGGTGCCAACCAGTCGCATGACACCTTAACAGCCTGTTGCAGCTGCGCTGGTATGATGCCGTCTGGTCCCGGGGACTTGAACGGTTTGAACGAGTTAATCGCCCACGTCAAGTGACGCTCATCCAGAATGCCGACAAAGGCCGCACAATCGTCATGCGGCATCCCGAGAGGACCCCTCACAGAGGATATGTTGCTCGGGAAGTGAGCGTCGAGAAGCGTCTGAAGTGTTTCTTCACTACTGAGAGCCCACTTCCCATTAGCGTCCTTCAGATACCCCAGGGACACTGGGGTTTTTGCGAGAATACGCCTGAATCTCGAGGACTCGTGACAGCCTTCCACTTTTTCACAGAAGCACTTCCACGAGGTCCTCTTGGCCTTTCTTAACTCGGACTTATAAATTGAAAGTCCTACTTTATACAAGGCCCAATCATCAGATAACCCACTTCTGCGGGCCTTATTGAATAGCCGTCTACAAGACGCCCTGATCTCTGAGAGCTCCGTAGTCCACCATAGAGGTTTCTCTTTGCCATTCGGTGATCTCAGTGGACAAGACCTCTCCAGCGCAGCATTACACGCCGAGCTGAAGACTTCGACCCACTCCTCCACCACATCAGTAGTGGCCAACGAGTCCACCCCCGGTGCGTGTGGGAGAGTTTGCCTAAGCCTCCTGCGGTAACCTACCCAGTCCGTGCTCCTAGGGTTCCTGAAAGATTTCCTAGGCGGACCTTCACCAACTAGACTAAACTCGATGTACCTGTGATCCGAAAAGGAGTGATCAGCGAGGACCCTCCAGTTCGAGATCAGCGGGGCAATCGCTTGTGAGGCAAGGGTGAGATCGAGGACCTCCTCCCTGCCTGCGGTCACAAAAGTAGGAGAGTTTCCTCTATTACAAATGCGAAGATCTTTGCTAATAATGAAATCAAAAAGCGACTCACCTCTACTGTTAGTATCCGAGCTTCTCCAGATCTGGTGCCGCGAGTTAGCGTCGGAACCGATGATGACGCCAGTGCCAGACTTGGACGCTTCGGCTAAGGTCCTCCTCAGCAGTAAGGGAGGTGGCTCCACCACATCATCGTGTGGCATGTATGCGGAGATGAGCCAGAGATCCATGGTGTCGCATTCTAATTTCGCTGTCACTATGTCAGCGCTGCTGAAATTAGGTAAAAGAAATACCGTTAGTTCATTCCTTACCAGCGTACAGGCTTTGTTCCTACCTGCATCCTTGGCTGTCAGGAGCCTATGGCTCTTTGTCCTCAATCCAGAGATCCCGTTGCCAGTCAGCCACGGTTCCTGGATCAGGACGACATCAGCTCCGTCTTGTTCCAGACGGAGCAATAGGTTGGCGGAGGCCGCCTTCGCATGCTGGAGGTTAATCTGGAGGAATTTCATCCTTCAGATTTTCCCCCAGGAACGCTATTTCAGCGTCCAAGTCGTGGTCGACCCGAACCTCCTCAAACAGTTGTTCGAGGCTGAAGACGGAGTCGCCAATTGACGAACCGCCCCCAACACTCGCCACGTCTGAGAGATTCGGATCTGCTTCCACGGTCATATGACCGTCGACGCCCTCTGGCGCATCGATGTCCACAGTCGTTTGACTGTCAGCACCCCTTGGTACATCCACCGCAGTCACCGTAGCCTGGGGACAATCAGCCCTGGCATCTGATGGAAGTACTTTCAGTACTACCATCTCAAAACCATAGCTAATGGCTCCCCTTGTTTTGCTGAGAGGACCGATGGATTCCGTGTTTAGCATTATCAGCGCTTGCCGATACGGTTCATCAGTCCTCTCCAGCCTTAAGACTTTCCAGTCCTGCGTCAGAAGTGAGGGATTGCAATATCTGAGGATTTCCTCAATCTCACTCGGCGTGGAAGGTTCAGCCGGTAGCCAAACGCGAGCCCTAGGTCGGAGAGGAAGATCCTCTTTGGCCACGGCCTCCAGTCTGGCCCCCTTCCAGACCTCCCCCACCTGAGAGACTGCCTTCTTGTACAAGATGGCCGATCTCTCGTCAGCGCAACTCGTGAGCTTGTGCAGCCCCTGGTGCCAACCGGCACTCACACATTTCGGGGGTGGCCCCGGGTTTTCCTTGACCACCCTCAGGAAGACCGACGAGATAGCCGCCGCTACCCTCTTCCATTCCTCATGGGAGATGGCACCGTTCTCCCTACTACGGTCGAGCACCCCCAGTACTATGGCCCCAGCGCCTTTGGCGATTTCGCTAAAGGTTGGCGCCTTTCCCGTTCGCGGTTTCTTTACAAGGGAGGTTTCTCCCTCGTGCGACCTCTGCCGCTTGACCGCCGGTTCTGTCCTGCTGGTTTCCGGTCCTGCCCTATCGTCCTCGCTCAGCACCTTCCTGGCCCACTCAAGTGTACTAGCGTGTTGCTCAGAGACCTGACCAACATGCTTGTCACCGTAGCGCTCCACGATTTTGGCCGCCAATCGACGGTCTGATTTCAGCTTTCTAGCTAAAGCTGCTTTGCTTTTACCCCCTGCGGATCCCTTCATAACTCTAGCTGAGGTTCCCCTGCTAGTGCTGGCGATTCCGCCGCGTATGAAGGATCCACCCTTCGCTACGTCTGTTGCCGGCGGGTTAGCGCCGGTTACCCCCAGTCTGCTACCTGAGGAGACACCTACTGGAGTCTTAGCCGTATTGCTGCCATATCTCGGTGACGGTTTCGTCGCCATAGGAGCAGCGTCCCCACCTGGGTTGGATCTAGGTGCCGATTCCGACAGCCCTTCACCTCCCTTCGTCGTTCTTCCGTCAATTTTGTTGTTCATAGGATTGTCCATGCGAAAAGGGTCCCCACTCAGAGCCGCTATCCCCTTAAATAATGTTAATATTTTCGCCCATCAAAAATTCCCGTAAAATAACGGGTGATTTTTTTGAGGTTAGGATTTTCATGCAGTAGTATTTGACAGATCACGTGGGATGTCAGACATGGTGTCAAAGAGAAAGATGCTCAGTATGCTTTGACATTTCATCATGAATAGACTTACTAACGAGCAACGCTTGCAAATCATTGAATTTTATTACCAAAATCAGTGTTCGGTTCGAAATGTGTTTCGCGTCCGTGTCCGATGAGCGATGAGGCTCATTTCTGGTTGAATGGCTACGTAAATAAGCAAAATTGCCGCATTTGGGGTGAAGAGCAACCAGAAGCCGTTCAAGAACTGCCCATGCATCCCGAAAAATGCACTGTTTGGTGTGGTTTGTACGCTGGTGGAATCATTGGACCGTATTTTTTCAAAGATGCTGTTGGACGCAACGTTACGGTGAATGGCGATCGCTATCGTTCGATGCTAACAAACTTTTTGTTGCCAAAAATGGAAGAACTGAACTTGGTTGACATGTGGTTTCAACAAGATGGCGCTACATGCCACACAGCTCGCGATTCTATGGCCATTTTGAGGGAAAACTTCGGACAACAATTCATCTCAAGAAATGGACCCGTAAGTTGGCCACCAAGATCATGCGATTTAACGCCTTTAGACTATTTTTTGTGGGGCTACGTCAAGTCTAAAGTCTACAGAAATAAGCCAGCAACTATTCCAGCTTTGGAAGACAACATTTCCGAAGAAATTCGGGCTATTCCGGCCGAAATGCTCGAAAAAGTTGCCCAAAATTGGACTTTCCGAATGGACCACCTAAGACGCAGCCGCGGTCAACATTTAAATGAAATTATCTTCAAAAAGTAAATGTCATGAACCAATCTAACGTTTCAAATAAAGAACCGATGAGATTTTGCAAATTTTATGCGTTTTTTTTTTTTAAAAAGTTATCAAGCTCTTAAAAAATCACCCGTTATTTAACTTAAAGATTGTGTAATGTAAGCAATTTAAGCATACTTCTCGCCAACCACCATATTATGCACAGTCACTTCATTTGCTTGCCATGCCATGGCGAGGTTAACAGACGTTGCTCAGTCATTCTATATATAAGTAGGTATGTATGTATATGTGCACGGGTCTCTTGAAACACATTCCAACACACATACTTTTCAAATTTAACCTATAATTCACTAATAACAGCATTGCACAATGTTTCCAAGATAAAAGCAAAATGCTGGTAAGCGAGACAAGCCCACCGATTTCGCTGTCATGGACACCAGGAAAGAAATACTCCCCAGTCGTTTGGCGGCTTAGAAAGACACGAAGAGTTAACGTAATGGTAGGCAGTATTACGTGCTGTCGCACTTCTATTTGCATATTTAACTTTTTTCTTCAACAACATGTCCTTTCATTTTTTCTCAGTTCAGCAACTACAATGCCTTCAACCAAGCCCATCGTACTACTCACTCACTCGCAGCTTACAAATATAGTCACTACTCCCAGTCATGCGGTTCACAAACTTGCCTTCCGTACGCTCTGATCCACGCATTTTATGTGTCAATGTCAAAGCTTGTTGCTTATCTGTCATCTATCGTCTGTCGTCTGCTGTTGTGTAGTTTGCATACGCATGAATTGTAAATAAGATGTTTATCATTCGCACGACAAACGCAGTAATAATTTTGTATAGCTCTCAGCCAGTGTTTAAGGAGTACGGTTGATGAGTTCCCTGTATTTCTATCCAGTCTTTTGTAGAAATTGTTGTGCAACTTTATTT
>CM050323.1:68733800-68971009 GCA_027475135.1 Bactrocera correcta | reverse complement strand
AGGCAAGATCTGCACTATGCATAAGCAAAAAATGCGATCGCAGATTATGGCAGCACTTCCACCTGAACGCTGCAATTTCGTTCTGCCTTTCACGACCACAGGTGTTGATTTTGCTGGGCCTTTTCAAATAAAGGCGTACAGCTAAGATCTCCCACTCTCATGAAAGGCTATGTGGCTGTCTTTGTATGTTTCGCGACAAAGGCAGTACACCTTGAGCTGTGTACTAATCTGACGACAGATTATTTTCTCGCGGCATTTGCTCGCTTCGTCGCTTGACGTGGCTTCCCATCCAAAATCATGAGCGATAATGGCAAAACATTCATAGGAGCCCAACGAGCCACAAAAAAACAGTTTGTGGATTTGTGGTATCAATTGGTAATTTATACCTTCAAGCGCTCCTCATATGGGTGGTTTATGGGAGTCAGCTATAAAGAGCTTCAGATCTCATTTCAAGAAGCTAGCCGGCAGCTATAAATTTATTTAATTATGAAGAATTCACGACATTATTAGCTAAAATTGAAGCCGTTCTCACAGCGCTATCGCAAGATCCCTCCGACTTCACAGCCCTAACTATGGGGCATTTTCCAAAAATGAAATAGATGGGAAAGAATTAAAATTGTCCATCATAATTTCAGTAGCCGATGGAAAGAAGACTATATAAAGGACCTCCGCAAGAGGTACCGATGCACTATGGCCGAAATTGGGATTTTAGCGGCAAAAAGTCAATTTTTCAAATTTAAATTTTTGCAATTATTTTGATGGTGTTCAATACCCAACATATTGATAAGAAAAAATTAAAAAAAAAAAATTACTGTTGGCAACCCTGTTTATGTACAAACAGCTGGTAATGTTTACAAATTTTTTAGTACGTGTTAATATAAGTGAAGCAGCAAAATTTTTATAAAATTAAAAACTGTTTTTTAATAATATATTCTTGTAAAAAAACTTTGTAAATATGAGTTCTATTACTCGAGGTGAGTAATTTTACTATATACAAATATAGTTTGCTAAATGTCTTTATTTCGTACTTATTTTGGTGTTTTTTTGTATGTATTTTTTTGTGAAATTGTGAAGAGTTTTATCGTTTTTCGTGGAGTAAAACTAAAAATGTTTTGAAGTGTCATTAGAACTATTTACATGTGATTGTTTGTAGAAAACTCAAGTTTTATGTCATTGTAAAAGTGTATGCATTTGACTGCTAATGAACGAATTTTTAATACTTTTGTAGAAACACTCAGGGTCAAAAATTCTGAACTATTTGAGTTTTGGTTGAGAAACAACAGGAATGTTTCGAATTACATAAAAGGAAAGATTTCATACGAAATTGACAGTGAATTAAGTAAATTGATATGTACTAAAGCTCGGAACTTATCTGATTTTATTAAACTTAAATGGAATAAACAATCCAGAAATGAGAATGCATTTAGAAAATATAATAAGAAATGGTTGAGTGGAGAAACAATTTTTGTAATACCGAAAAAGATTAATACTATTGGGCGACCAAAACTGACGTATGATGATAGCTGCGAAAGAAATAAAAGGAGATTAGCTTCCAAATTAGCTTCCCAGCAAGGAGACAATGCGCAATTATTAGTTCATGCTGCCTCTATATATGCCAAAAAATCCCACGCAACGGATTTGAAATTTGTCCTACAGCAAGTTGCCACATCTCCGAATTGCCCATCCAAAATTCGAGAAGTTCTTAATACTAGCCATAAAGAAGTTACGCCAGTATCACCTGATGAAGCTCTAATGTTTGTGTTAGAAAACGGATTAACTAAAAAGGTGTACTCAAATATGCGGCAATTAAACATAAAACACAATTGTAGTATTTATACGACTTATGATAAAGTTTATGAAAGCAAATTGAAATGTAGACCGGATGAAATCAAAGCGAATGAAAGCTCTGTCGAAGTGTGGTTGCAAAATTTTTTAGACCACACAGCTAAAAGAATTCTTGAATATCAAGATGAAGTATTGTGTACAATGTTGGATGTTGAAGAATCGATCCTAATTTCGAGCTACGGGTTTGATAGTTCTACCGGTCACAGCTTGTTTAAACAAAAATTTGTGGAAAATACTTCGGAAAGTTTCGATCATTCCCTTTTTGTGACATCAGTCATTCCAATAAAAATAATTTTATCAGCAGGGTATAACATTTGGGTAAACCGTACACCTCAGTTAGTACGTTTTTGTAGACCTTTAAAAGTGGAGTTTGTTAAAGAAACAAAAGAGCACAATTTAACTGAAAACCACAACATAAAGAAACAGATTGAAGAGTTGAAACCACTACAATATACACTAAGTAATGGGAAAAAAATAAAAGTAAAATATAATTTATATATGACATTAATAGATGGAAAAGTCTTAAATGTGTTGACAGAAACTAAAAGTGCACAGCAATGTCCCATCTGTCATGCCGGTCCAAAGGAATTTCGAACTATAAGAAACTTTGATTCTCCTTATTTTGAACCGAAGACCGACGCTTTGAAATATGGATTAAGCCCTTTGCATGCGTGGATTCGTAGTTTCGAGTTTGTTTTAAAACTTTCATACAAGCTAGATTTAAAAAAAGGCAAGTTCGTGGAGCAGAAGAGAAGAGAATCCTGGCAGAAAAGAAACAAAAAATGCAAAAAGAGTTTTTGCTTCAAATGGGGCTTCATGTCGATAAGCCGAAAGCAAATGGCAGCGGCAACACCAACGATGGCAACACAGCTAGAAGAGCATTTTCTCGCATGGACCTTTTAGCATCTATTACTGGTATAAATATTGATTTTTTGAAACATTTACACATAATCTTAATTGCTCTCTCCTCTGAATTTGAAATTGATGCTCAAAGGTTTCGTGATTATTGCATTAAAACCAGTGAAATATTTTTCCAAAACTACGAATGGTACTCTATGTCTGCCACAATACACAAAATATTAGTGCATTCGTCACAAATAATTCAGGCTTCAGTAGTACCCGTAGGTGTCCTGGCAGAAAATGCATCTGAGGCGCGAAAGATGTCCTGGTTTTCTGCCAGGACACCTACGGGTACTACTGAAGCCAAATTTTATAAAAAAGATCGAACTGGTCACGCTCGAAAGGATTCAAGAGTGCACAACATACTTGACATGTATCATAGAGCTATGGATAGCTCTGACCCATATATGTATTTCAAGTTTATGTTTGCAAGAATGTACAAATAGTTCAAAAAAACTTCCTTTTTCTCGAGAAGTCATTGATCTTTTTAAAATGCCTGAATTGCCATCAGAATTGTTATTACCTTCAACATCTCAAGAAGCCTCCAGCTGCAATTATAGTTATGATTCCGATGTAAGCTTAGAGTCGATAAATAATTATTCATTGGAATTAGAAGCGGCTGAAAACGAAGATTAAGATTAATCCATAAGCATTTACAACTTCTTTAAAATTATAAATTTATGAATTAAAAAATAAATTAATTTCTTGGTAGCATTCAATATTTTTTTAATAGTGGGCACGGGCCGCCCATTTTTTCTCAAGCTTTTTTTGTCAGAAGAAGTCCGTTTTCAAAATTTGATGAAGCCAGCGTTTTGGTAAGTATTTTTGGCGACAATTTGGGTTTTGGATATAGGAAAAAGAGGGCGTGGACCGTTCAATTTTTTCTCAAGTTGCTATTTTGTACCAGGAAGTACGTTTTGCCACTACTTTGAAAAAAGGGGGCGTGGCACGCCCATTTTGTTCTCAAATCGATTTTTTTATCATTAGAAGTCCACACACCAAATTTGGTGAAGCTAGCTCGCCAGGAAGTATTTTTTGCCGCTAAAATCTCAATTTCGGTCATAGTGCGATGGAAAAAGACAGAAAATGCGCCAAAAGTTGGAGACTGTGTGCTGATTCACGACGATTGCCTGCCACCTACCGAATGGGGGCTGGGCCGCATAGAGAAGTTTTATCCAGGCTCCGACGGTCATATCCGCGTAGTCGATCTCCCTACGCAATCCGGGAAGCTAACAAGACCTCTCGTCAAACTATGCTTATTACCGATTGCCGATAACCGCGAAACGAAAACCGATAAACCGCTGAAATAAACCGAATATAAAAAGAAAAACAAAATAAAATAAAAATTTATTTAAATACATATATATATATATATATATATATTTAAAATAACACACAAAAGTAGTCGATTAACCTAACGACCCACTCATGCCGCATATCGTGGCAGCCATGCTCATATGTCCTATATGCAACCAACTTCTAATTGAAATGACACTCTTCCAAACAGATCAATATGGATGCAGACATGCCAGCAGCTCCGACACCAACCACTCATTCGGCTGTCAATGTGCCACGCCAACGGCCCCTCGGAGTGGAACGGTAGCATTGCCGCCAACACACGCCCTAGTCGCAGACCCACAACGCCTTAGATGCCTTCTATGTCTTCGACCCCACCAGCTGCCACAATGCGGCATATTCAAGGGATTGCCACCTCAGCAACGCCAGTTGGTCGCGCAAGTGCACGGACATTGTCTCAATTGCCTGACTCCTATCCACCAAACCCACGAATGTACGTCGGGCAACCTTTGTCAGATTTGTATGCGGCCGCATCACACCATGTTGCACCGTACAACGCGAAACAACACCAGCCAACCTCCTGCCGGCCGCAACCTCGGCGCAGTACGACAACCGCCATTAAGCCGGGATGCACGGTCCCGTCGGCCCATAGGAACATCATCCCGTGCCCAGCGGCCACATAATGGGGCGTCAACACGACGCCAGCAACAACGACCGCGTCGCCGCCGCACCGACTTCAGCAGCGTCGTAGCTACTCTCCAGCAACTCCAAAAGATTCTAGGCTGAAATATTCGCCTAGGGGGGCCGGGATGGCTAAATGAGCCTTAGTCGCCTGCCCCACACCACACCTACACGCATCTCTAACACGCACACTCACCACACTCACCTCGACATCACCAAACTCCACATCACCACCACCCACACGCAAGAGCCCAGGATCCACACACTCAAACACACACCACACTACTCAACATAAAGAGGGTCTTCCTGTTGTTGTTTGGTTCGTACTTACATATGTATGTATGTAGATGTCTTTAGTATATTTTATTTTCACAATTATTAATTTTATTATTTATTTTTTTGAAAATTATTGCATTTTTGAAGTCACTGTTTTCCTTTCTTGTTTGTTTTTAAGCTTCGCGCCCGTTTTAAAATTAAATTAATTTTCGCGCCCGGCTTTTTGTTTTTTTTTTTTGTTTTAGTTGTTCAGCATAATATTGTATTTTTGTATTTATATGTATATTTATATGTATTTATATGTCTCACACGCGATTTAAAATTTTTCGTATTAGCACAAAATTTTTTTTTTTTCCTTTTTGATTTTGTTAAAAATTATTATTATTATTATTTTTTTGATTTTGATGTAACGGTAGGAACCGTTTCGTGTTTTCCGTTTTTCAACTTTGTTTTTTTTTTGTATGTATGTAAGTATTTGTGACTTCACTTTAATTTCACTTGCAATAAATTTGGTATATGTATATTGCACTAAATTTTTGTATAAATGTATGTATATGTCACCTCACTGAATTTTGTGCAAAAATTTTTTGGGGAAGTTTTTTTTTTTTTTTTGTTTTTGAACAAGTTGTATACATATATGTATGTTTATGTCACAATTTTAATCTTTCTGTTTTTTTCTCAATAGTGCCGTTCTTTGCGAAGGACCAATGTTGGGGTCACTGCCCGCGTCACTTATCACTTGTGCGCTTTAGGGGTTTGAAAATAAAACTCGCGGGATGCACCACTTGTTGGTATATTTGATTTTAACAATATAAATGGCACACTCGATTAGTTGGGGTTTCCTTTTCTTTTATAATATACTTAAATCCACTTAGTATACGGAACTTCAATTTTAGAATAAACTTTAATATTTCACGATGGAATGCTGCGTAGCGGTGGCGAGGGAACGAAGCTGATGCAAAGGCGATCGAATCTGTACTGACTGCTGCGTAGCCTGACCCTTTTTATGTTGAGTAGTGTGGTGTGTGTTTGAGTGTGTGGATCCTGGGCTCTCTCGTGTGGGTGGTGGTGATGTCGAGTGTGGTGATGTCGAGGTGGGTGTGCGTGTTAGAGATGGGTGTAGGTGTGGTGTGGGGCAGGCGACTAAGGCTCAGTTAGCCACCCCTAAATGCAATTAAAAATACCATATATAAATTTTCAAAACTTAGCTTGAACTACTACAACTATTTACTTCACCACTCCGTTCTCTGCAAAACTTTAAATGTTGCATTGTGCACAAATAAATTTCGTTAATCACTCAAAAATATTTATAAATATACATCTGTGATCAAATTGAAAGGGCAATTTTTAATTTATTTATTGTTTTTTCGAATTGGCATTTTTTTTTGCAAGTCGGTAGTATTCTTAGTGACATTTATGCTAAATTTCACATCAAAATATTTATATTTTACAAGTGCTATGATGACTGAAAATAAGTTTATTGCAGCCGGAGGGGTTTACTCTGAAGGAGATGAAATGGACGAAACTCACTTTTCAATTTGATCACAGTGGTAATATATGCGAACATTTTTAAATTTTGTTAATCACCAAAATATTTTTAAAATTTAAGCCGCTTTAGCAAGTCCCCAAAAAAAAAAAAAAAGGCAACAAAAATCCGAAATAATCTCTTTGATTAAATATTTATGAAAGTCAAATATTTTTATTGGTACATTTTTTTCGCACTGCAATTACACACTTTATATTATATGCTTTTGCTGCGTATGATATTTTCAATAAATTTTCATAACTTTTTTTTCCAAATTTTTACGACTTACATTGTATTTATTTATTGATTTAGTTTGCAAAGCAAATCCTCTGTCGCACAGATGGCAAACAAATAGTTGTTGTTATTATTAATTTTTTCTCATCTAACCATAAAACTGCTGCGTCCATCGAAGCTTTATAAAAATATACATATATTAATTGTTAAACCAGCGGCAAAAAAGGAAGAAGAAATTAAAAATTACTACCGGAAAATAAATTTAAATATAATAAACCAAAAAAGTGAACAAAATACAAAAAAAAGTTAAAGTCGTTAACATTTATAACACAAATATTTGCATTAAAATATAAAAATGCGTAAAATTTTGCGCAACTTAAAATTTCAGAAATACAAAAAAAAATTTTAAACTTTTTAAGCAAAATATTTACGCGAACGCCAGAAAATAGCAGCACAAGATTTCAAAAATTGTTGCCATGTGAAGCAAATAAATTTAGTGAAATTCCAATGCAACCATGTGTACACACAATTGTTTGACATGTTGAAATAAATTCCGAAAAAATTGGAATAAATAAAAAATATGGAATAAAGTTAAAAACACAAATGATCAATAGAAAGAATTACTTAAAGTTGACAAGCAACATAAACAAAAAATATTTAATCATTTCGCAGATCAAAATCTGACAAATTGGCGCAGCTGGCCGCCAATAGCCAACAGGTAGAATAGGATACTAAGCTGCCAGTGAAGCGCCAGCACTTGCATGACCTAGATGAGCTGCCGGCTAACAAAGCGATTTGTTGCTAAACAACTCAAATACCACTAACAACGAACACAACCCGGCATCGTGCGTTTCGCTAACCCGTTCGGTAAATATAAATACAGTTAGACATATTTTCGCTTTTCTAATGCGCGTGAGGCATGAAGTTTTCATAACCAAGGTACAAAAAAGTCACAAGAAAAATTACAATCACACTACAGAATAAAATAAAAGCATAGTCAATAAAATGGAGAGTGAAGCATCGGAAAAAAATAAAATCGATGAGTTATAAAAGTTAAAAAATTGTAGTGAAGTTTTTGGCCGTTGCCTCATGGTCACCGAAGCGGCAAGAGAAATATGAAAATTTAATCAAATTATTATTTTCTCTGTATCCTATAAATTTTATGCGATGATATTGCGAAATCAAGGAAACTTGGAAGGATATTTGTCTTTAATCTTTGAAACACGTTCAGTCTAAGTTTATTCTAAAGTATTTCATGGGCCCATAGGGCTTTTTTTGGTTCTTTATCAATTGGGAACTTAAAGTTTTCAGAGTAAAGCTTAAAACCCTTACGAAAAGCATTCAGTAGCAAAAAATTAAATTTATAACTTTAATTTCTTAAAGTAAAGAAAAGTTAAATTTCTTTAGTTTCCACATCATTTACGGCATGAATATGTTTAAATCAACAGTTACACCAAAATGACTTGGACAGCTAGTTGTATGAGAACTTTCGAACTCCAATCTCGCTGTCCTAGCTTAATATCTTATTGTTTCTCAGTCTTACGACGAAATTAAAGGCGGTGAAACTCAGTCGCCATTACTCATGGAGTCGAAATCTTTCTGATTGGTATCGAGAATTTACTGAAAAGGCAACAACAATATATAGTAGACAAATGTGCTTTTATTATTGTACTTGTAGTATGCCCCCGGTAGGCGAATTAATTGGAAAACACTGAAACCATATGCAAATGCACTCCTTTTCCAAATGCCGATTGTTTGCATTTTTTAAAATTCCCTACTATGTACATACACGATACATATTCACGAGTACATATTTTTCTGCTGTGCTTTAAAATAAAAATGCGGAATTTTTTGTGCTTCATATTTGCTTTCGTATGCTTTCTAAATATCAGCGCTATATTCTCACTCATATTCACATATTTAGATACTAAGTAAACAATTATGTTCGCGAAATATGTGTGCGAGTTTGAAAATATGCAAAGAGAAAAGAATCGCCAGCTTCGGAGAGAAAGAGCCCCGCGGTGGAGTAATGAGTGAAGAGTGGAACATAAAAAATAAAAATTGTGTCTAATATTTGACGATGAAATTCTCAGAATTGTGAATTTTTCAAATAAAAATTAGAAATTTCTTTCTACAATCTGAAAACTGGATTTAGGAAATGGAAGTTTAATTTTTAATCTAAAAACCAAAAAAAATTATGAAAAAGATTTTAATTAAAAAATTGGAGCTGCTATTTCATCCAAACATAATATTTCAAATGAAGAGCTGGAATAAAATCTGCTAAAGATAATTCACATACATATATCAGAAATATCAGAAATTCTTTTTGATTTGCTCTCATCACTGTAGCACCAACAGATAAACTACGCTCTAACGTCTAATGTCGCTATATTTCAAAAAGGGGTTTCCTTTTAATTTAGCGAGAAGACATAACAGTGCCTAGTGTAATAGCACTTTCTGATATCTGGATGAATAAAACATAAATCCACATACAACCGATAGGGCAGTCATCAAAATTCGGGTTATAACTTCCATGACCAAGGGTTTTCATTTATCACAAAGAGAATAAAAACTTCGAGAACTTACGTACCATATAATTTTATTCTTTAAATTCTCAATTTAAAATCTTTAGATACAAAAAAAAAATTTGTAAAGCTTTTCAACAAGATAACCAGAAAAGCAATTCTATGGCGGCACTTCTCTTGTAAATAACGTAAAAACATTAAAGCCACCACACACCATTGTAATCCGCAACCCCTACGTTTTAGCAAAATACCCACTTTAAGCTTCGAACCCGGCCACGAACACAAATAATCAACAATAATTACGAAGAATTTTCATTAATTCACATAAATATAGACTTTTCGTTACTTAAATTCCAAGTTGTCGACAAACCGTTCATATCTTGCTGGGAGCCAATTATTTACGGAAAATCGAAAATTTACATGCGACGAGACGAATTTCATTATGCTTAGTAGGTGGCTTTAGTGCACAGAATTCCGCATCTACAGAACGCTAAGCAGGAATGACCCGTGAATGCATACGTATACATGTATATATGTGTATGTGTATGTTTGGTATCGACCAGTGGATTGTTGCTGTGCTGCGTTGTTTTTGGCAGTTAGCAGTTAGCAGTTGGCACAGTTTTCTCTTTTAACTTTTATTTACCTTACAAACTGGTAATCTGCTTACTTACAGTCACAAATGGTTGTGGACATGGACGTGCTAGCCTTATTTGTGGGCTTATTGCCAAAAACTACACCTATGTATGTAAGTATATTATATGCGCATACCAGTTTGCTGTAATTTTTGCATACACTTATGTATGCAGTAGAAAAGATGTGTATTTTTAAGTCAGTATGTATGGGTTTGTATGTTAAGTTGCGAAGTAGAAAACTAGCACAGGCCAAGAGCAATAAAGGTCAACTTAATATGTACATATAACTGCGTGCATGTGTGTGTGTTTGTCCCAGCCAAAACATATAGTAAATCGCTGAAAGGAGCAACAAAAGCGCATACGCACATACACAACCGTACTCCTATATATACAAACATGTATTGACAAATATTCTTCACCTGCCTTGTTCGATTTTCATTCACATTTCTCTTATGAGGTTGTAAGTGAAAGCTTGTATATGCACCATACGTATATGTTCTGATAAACAATCGCAAAATTTGTGCATAAAGTCCTACAACAAAAGTTCGTTAGAGTTAGATACCAACAAAAGTTAAATCGTGTTTTGGTTAACAAATGATCACTTTTGCTTTATTTGTGTGCATGTCTGTAGCCGAAGCGAGAGGGTATTCTTACCGCCAGTAACACAGCAACTTGCAAAATTTGCTCCATATGCCATCATTGAGCCAATAACTTTTCGTTCTCGGTCCATGAGTGACACACAATTCTCACTCTCTCTCTCTTATCAACGAAAGCTTCGGATTAGAATCAAGGCTAGCGAGACGCCTTGATTCTAAATCCGAAACTTTCGTTGCCTTGCTCAACCTGTGTTTCCCATACATTCATCTACACGAAAACATACATTCTGCCAAGAAAGTATCGGGAATTTATAAATAAAACGAAAATTTTTCAATCATCATCCAAATTTATTTTATCGCCTTCAAAGTAACATCAATATGAAGCGATGCACATGTGACAACGCTTCTCCCAACTGTCAAAACATTTTGTTATAAACATTTTCCGATAAGGCCTTCAACTCTAACGTCGAATTTATTTTGATGACTTCAATTGAGTCGCAGCGGGTTCCTCGAAGTGGATATTTCAGTGTGAAGAAAGGAAAAAGTCACAGGGAGCTAAATTGGGGAGATTCGGTACTTGTTCAATGGTATTTGTTGAGTGCTTGGCCAAAATTTAACACAAATACGTTAAAATTTTTTGTAAAATTCGACAAACACTGCTGAGGTCGACTGTCATACGAGGGCTGCTATATATATTTCTGGCCTTATAATGAAAATGGGAATATTTGTCAACGAAAATGGTTTTATTGTTTTTCAAAATATTCTCCATCAAGATTTATACACTTTTGCATACGCACAAACCAATTTTCGAAGCACTTTTTCCACTCCGATTGAGGCACCTCCAAAACATGGTTTTTGAATGCTTCAACAGCATCTTCTGGCGACGAAAATCGTTGACCACGCATTATTTTCTTGATGTGTGGGAATAAAAAAAAGTCATTGGGTGCCAAGTCAGGGCTGTACGGCGGATGACCCATCAATTCGACGTTTTGGCCAGTCACAAAGCCGCTGGTTTGAGCCGATGTGTGAGAGCTCGCATTGTCATGGTGCACAATGATTCGTTTTCTCTTGTTCGTTTTTCGAATTTCTCTGAAGACTTCAGGCAAACAAATGGTGGTGCATCACTCAGAATTGACTGTCCTACGTTGCTCAAGCGGAACTGTTGCCAGATGATCAGTTTTGCCGAAGAAACAGGCGACCATTTGCTTCGAAGTGCTTCTTCTACGAACAACTTTCGTTGGATTTGGCTCGTCTTGGCAGACCCACACGGTCGATTGCTGTTTTGTTTCGGGCTCATACGCATAGATCCATGATTTGTCACCTGTGACGGTCTTATAAACGTCTTTTGTAGCACCGCGATCGTATTTTTTCAGCATTTCTTTACACCAATCCACACAAGCCTTTTTTTGAGCGATTATCAAATTGTGCGGGATCAAACGAGAACAAACCTATTTTACGGCCAGGTGTTTATGCAATATGAAATGTATGCTGGTGAAAGAAATGCATAGGCATGCATCTATCTGAAGGTATGTTACATGACGGTCTTGCATTATCAGTTCACGTACGGCATCGATGTTTTCTGGCACAACGGCTGTTTTTGGACGACCTTCACGGAATTCGTCTATGAGCGAGCGTCGGCCACGATTGAATTCGTTGTAACAGTTTTTCAAAGTGCTATAAGATGGTGCTTCATAGCCATACAAAGATTTTAGTTCATCGATGCTCTCTTGTCCTGATAGTCCACGTCGAAATTTGTGAAAAATGATCGCTCGAAAATGTTCACGAGTTAATTCCGTTTTTTGGCCGAGATAAATTTTTTAATTCTTTATGCTAAAAAATGTCAAACTTTCCAATGGAAATGTCAGATTGCACCTGGCAACACTTAGTATTGCCTAGGCCAGAAATAGATATAGCAGCCTCCGTAAACAGCTGCTGTAAACACACTGGTTGATAGAACACGCTAATTTTGGCATCATAATTAAGGACAGTTATACCAACTCAGAAAAAAATTTACCTGTCATCCATATAAGCGGGAAATGAAAGAGGGAAGTGAAGAATTCCCGATACTTTCTTGACATAATGTATACAGCTTTAATGGTTTTGTTCACTTAATTATTTATTTTTATTTATTTTCTAGTCCAGTTTTTTGGACAGAATTGATTTCATTCCTTGTAATTGCCAATGAATGACACACATAAGTTATTAAAATAAATAAATAAAGTGAAATGCTAGTATTTTGTATGATATCTAGAACCACAGAAGAGTGTACCACTATATAATCTTTAGTATCTCAGTTTAGCTAATGACAAAGGGCATTTATACGCACACATAACGGTCACCAGAGAACAGGTTATAGTGAAAAACCTGAAAATGACTACATAAGATGCTCAAGAAGCGTTAAATTTAGGGAAGACATTGAAAAGATAATATCAGCAGCAATTCATATGAGAGAGTACTAAGAGTTCTTTGTTCTAATATACACTTTGTTCCCAACAAAGATCTCAACCAAAGAGGAAGGGAATGTCTAATAACATTATTTTTAAAGCGCTGAAAATTTTGTAAGAATCAGTTTTTCGACTCTCTTTATAAATTGCCCTACTTTAAGAAGGTTTTTTTTGAAAGAATGTATTCCAATTAACTGTTTGTGATCAACGTTCAAAAAAGTATAATAAAATTTAAGTTCGAGTAATCACTTAGTAAAAAGTAATATTTTTTGCGCCTTTGATCAACTGATATACCACAAATGAATTGAAAAAGTTGAAGGTAGCACTGTCATGCCCGAACAAAAGCTCTGTCAAGAGAAAAGTCTCAACCATGGATTGAGAACATTCTAATAATAATACAAGAAATAACGGTAAGACAATATTTGAATGTAGCTATGGTCTGAATTGTCAATATTCCATAGGCCTAGAGTGCGGTTGAACTAAGTATGTCAGGGTAGCAGAAAACACATATTTTAAGAATTTATCTCTGTATTCTGTTGGCCCGATCTAAGTAGGCGGCCATCGTTTACTTGGTGGTACATTCTTCATCTTTAATCGTCAAGCTCAGAACGAAACATAACTGTTTTATTCTAACGCATTGACACACCGCGCACAGCACAAGCAAAATTATGAATCGGACAGAATGATAAACATACTATGTATGTACTTATAGAACACACATTGCATTTCATTAATTGTTGGGCGATAGAAAAAGTGATCGATTAATTGTAGTGATCTTTTTCGAAACGATATTTAGTTACATTTAAGACATTAAAGATCTGGCTTTAAACTAATTATATGCGACATATCTACAACATATTCGATGGCAGAGGTGAATTGGCGCTCACAGCTTGAATGATTTTAACCATTTAATTGGTAATTATGCCTTCAACTGCATAACAAAGATCTTTCAAAACAATGTCTAACGACCATTTAACCATTTAATTGGTAATTATGCCTTCAACTGCATAACAAAGATCTTTCAAAACAATGTCTAACGAAAACTGCTTAAGGACAATCATAAATACCGAAATTTCTTCCTTCATAACACAGTTTCGACTTTTCGGTCAAACTCTCAATAACCAAGCTATACACAAGCACACTTCATTTGTTGTTGGCGTTAACAACCATGGCTGTTTGCTTCTAATAACTTATCTGCACCTGGTGACCACTAGAGCGCTCAACAACATCGTACAACATAAGCGCACACTTACAGGATTTCCCAATAAGATTGATGTGACTTTCTTTTAAACTGCACAACAATTTTTATAGAAATTAATTATGTTTTCTATTTAATGTAAAGTATAATCGATACAATAAAGATCAGCAATATAACACCAATCAAATGGTCTCCACGCCTTCTTTTGCAACAACGAATTCGATGAACTCAATTTTCGAGTATTTTTCCATTAAATCAAGTACAATGTCATCAATAACACTTTCAATATTGAATTCTAAAGCCTGAAGAGGGTATGGTTTATTAGTAATGGCTTCAAATAATCTCACAAGAAGTAGTTGAATGGTGTTAAATCACAACTTCTCGAAGGCCATTCAATGTCACAATTCGTCTTTTTGAAATCAGATGTTGCCAAAATCAACTTCTTCCAATTGCGGCCATAAAAATTTGGTTATCATCGATCTATACCGCTCTACATTGACACGCACAACTTGATTTCGAAAGAAGTACGGACCGATGATAAACAATTGCATCTTTTTACATATTAAAGATGGACACTTACAAATTATATTATGCCTATTGGAAAACCCGGTATATAATAAACAGGGACTGAAGAGGAACTGGCGGCAAGTGGTAAACTGTAGCACACAAAATGGTTACACTTTACAGCTGACGCTTGTTGAGATGCATATTAAAGAAAGACTCATAGACCGAGACAGAAAGGCAGAGAAAGGTAGAAAACAGTGCATATATACACAAAATGCTGACTTAGAATTTCTTTGTTAAAAATTATTACTGTTATATTCCTTTAAGTTTTTTATTCCATTAAAGTTAATAAATTATTTAAAACGAACAGGGTTGTTTGATTTATATAAAAATATAATATATTGCAATAATAAGCTACATTGCTGCTTATTTACACACTTATCACAAAACTTTTCAGTGCAGTGCAGAGTTGTTGAAAATTAGAAGTTTGAATCTGAAAGATAATAATAATTTACACTCGAATGTAGAAAGTACTTATAAAAAGCATATAGAGTTGACATCGTTCTAGAAGTTTTTGTAAGATGTAAGTATCGCTACTACCACTAAAAATATTTATTTTGTTCTCAAAATACTTCCCGAGAATAACTCATAACGCTCACTTCTTTTTGATGTACATTGTGAATATGCAAGTGAAATTCTTACTGCAACAATTGAATAATAAATAACTTTTACTGGTTTTTGCCCATTTAAATTAATTTTTCATTGTTTTTATTTATATTCATTCAAGCTATAAAAGTCGGTAAACATGTCGCATAAGCAACTTTTATAATTAAAGAAGTATAGAGATTAATAACAAAATAATTTTGATATTTTTATTTTCTTTATTATTAAATTGTTTTTATATCGTATATTCTTATTTTCAACTTACTGTACTTTTTCAAGCATGCTATACTTTGTTTGAAGAAATTTCCAAAAAAAATATGGCAAGTCTACGCAACTTATACGATTTATTTTTATTAAGAGCATAAGCTTTTAAGCTTCAAGCGCCGCATTAGAACAATAAAATAATTTATTTTCTAAGGAATATAAGCAATTATTTCATAATAAAGAGATAGGAGTATAAAGTGCTACAAGTGTGGGTGCACCAAGGCGTATGCGTGACATTAAAGTCGTAATTCTTTTTGGGCGGAACTGAAGTGCTGTGCGCGCATAATGAAAGCCTATGTGTGTTGCATATATACTTACTTTGCGTGCTGGATAGGTATAACTGAGTACATGTATATGTATAAATTTTTTTATAATTATGACATCTTGTACATTTCGTCAGAAAATTTAATACATCGTTTGCGACAAAAATGTGCCACTTAATGGAGCTGGTAATAAGCAAAATCCCCAGCGTTCATACCTTGGCCACAACGCAATACTCTCATTTTCCAGCCGAAGAAAAAAATGAGAGAAAGAAAGTAAGGAAAGTAGTTTTATTAATGTTAAAGAAAGCAATCCACTCAATTTCAATCACTTAACAAATATTGCCAATATAAATGGCTTACAGTTAGATGGAAAGTTAAAAGGTAAAGTTTTCAAGAATAATTAAAATAAATATATACATTAAGTATATGTAACTTAGGACCAATTTCACACACTTTCGGAATTAAGCTGTATCATGTCCAATATTATAGGTTCACATTGCTGAGGCACCTAACATATTGATCGATGTGTATGTTATAAATTCAAACGGAAATTTAAAATACATATATTATGTTATCATTATAAATTGGTTCAAGAGCACATCTTTATCAAGAAAAGGTTCTTTCCAAATTTCATTAATAACCTCTTCAGTAAAAAAAAATCAGCTATAGGTACTGTGGTCTATAAGTTAGGTATTAGGACATGGAAATAATGTTTGATTACGAGTAATTTTGGAAGTTAGGTGAGAGTAAAGAGAATATCTCCTCGAGATAGACAGTGTCATGACCGTTATCCAATTTATACACATTTCAAAACATCCTTTCCATACCACCACCAGTATAAAATTTAATATATCTGACCCATTTATTTATTGATTTATTGCATTTTTAGTAGTTTTAACTTAACCTCTAACTAATATCTGATTTTATACATTGTCAGAGGTCATCTATATGTATGTTTATAACTCCATAACTATCTCGATTAGTTTTAGGTGAACAAAATCAAAAATCTGTACCAAAATGAAGCGAGAGTATAAAAAAGCGAAAGCAGGCACATAAGCCTCAGGTAAGTAAGGAATTAATTGAAAACAAGAAAAAACGTTTACTTCGGTTCCACCGAAGCTAAATACCCTTCACAGGTGCATTTCTATTAGTAACTATGTGTCCAGTTTGTATGGAAGCTATATGTTATAGTTAACCGATCTAAACAATTTCTTTGGAGATTACATTGTTGCCTTAGAAAATAATATATACCAAATTTCGTGAATATATCTTGTCAAATGTGAAAATTGTCCATACAAGAACTTGATTCCGATCGTTCAGTTTGTATGGCAGCTATATGCTATAGTTAACCGATCTGAACAAATTCTTCAGAGATTACATTGTTGCCTTAGAAAATAATATATACCAAATTTCGTGAATATATTTTGTCAAATGTGAAAGTTGTCCATACAAGAACTTGATTCCGATCGTTCAGTTTGTATGGCAGCTATATGCTATAGTTAACCGATCTGAACAAATTCTTCAGAGATTACATTGTTGCCTTAGAAAATAATATATACCAAATTTCGTGAATATATCTTGTCAAATGTGAAAGTTGTCCATACAAGAACTTGATTCCGATCGTTCAGTTTGTATGGCAGCTATATGCTATAGTTAACCGATCTGAACAATTTCTTCAGAGATTACATTGTTGCCTTAGAAAATAATATATACCAAATTTCGTGAATATATCTTGTCAAATGTGAAAGTTGTCCATACAAGAACTTGATTCCGATCGTTCAGTTTGTATGGCAGCTATATGTTATAGTTAACCGATCTGAACAATTTTCTCGCATATTACATTTTTGCCCTAGAAAATAATCTGTACCAAATTTGGTGATGATACATTGTCAAATGCGAAAGTTTTCCATATGAGAACTTGATTCCGATCGTTCAGTTTATATGGCAGCTATATGTTATAGTGGTCCGATATCGGCCGTTCCGACAAATGAGCAGCTTCTTGAAGAGAAAATGACGTTTGCAAAATTTCAAAAGGATATCTTAAAAACTGAGGGACTAGTTCGTATATATACAGACAGACGGACAGACGGACAGACAGACGGACATGGCTAAATCGACTCAGCTCAACATACTGATCATTTATATATATACTTTATAGGGTCTCCGACGCTTCCTTCTGGGTGTTACAAACATCGTGACAAAGTTAATATACCCTGTTCAGGGTAAAAAAAGCGCAAAGTAAAACGCAATTCGGCGTAAATGCGAGTGGATCGCTATCCGAAGCAAGTCTATCAATGATTAATGTAATTTCATGCGCCACTGGATTACAACGTATCCAAGGACATACGAGTATTACTTAATTGGGAACTTACACACACACACTCGCATAAAAACATATGTATTGCATTATTGCAAATTGCGGCAGGAAAATGGTGCAGAAACTTCGATGTAGCACCAATGTTGAAGAACATACGCAGTGTAATGTTGAAAGTTCAGCAAAATCTTACACCTTAAAGGCACCCACATATATAGGTATAAGAAAAATAGGTAGCGGTGCACATAAATATGCTTTTGAAGTGCTGCGGTGTATTTAGTGGCAATCTGTTAATGGGTAGCTCAACTACTTAAATGAGCAAGACACATCAGACTGTGATAAAATCAGCTTTCCAAGTAAGTAAAATGGCGTCTACACTTCTGTAAAGTGTAATATTTGAAATATATTATAAGAACATAAAACGGGGAATCTCTGTAGCAACAGTTGTACACCCGACGACCTTTTTAAAATGAAAATGCTCTAAGCGGCGCACGACAATACACAGAATTGTACTAAAAGCACACGAACCTACACGCACATAAGTAGTTCAATGTGTATGTACCGCCGCTCCGCGTCATCGCAGTCGTTACCTTCAACACATAATTGGATTAATGCGATAATTCACCTGAATGCAGATAAGGCGAGTTCCACTATATTCAGAGCAGCTATGCTATCCCCAAGCCGTTGGTGACTGACTGTGAAAAAACCCATAAAAGTACAAAAAACCGTGACGAAGGACGAAGATTATAATAACGTTGGCTGAGTGTCGCGCTGAACGGCTTAATTAAAAATATGTAAATTGACGGCATTTAAACTAAATGATTTCTTTGCAAAAGCAGAGCGCACATAATGTAGTAACTGGGAAATAAGTTGGCGGATAATAGGTGCTGTAGAGTTGCTGCTGAAATAAACACGAGATAAAAGTGGAGAAAGCAAGTGTGGAAGGGAAGTAGATGGCAAATGACAGAGAAAATTGCCCGTAACTCAGTTAAGAGCAGATTAATTGAAATGAGCAGATTGCTTGGAAAAAGGAGCGAAATGAAACAGTTCCAAACATATATAAATACCACACCAATACCGAAGCTAATATACCCTTCACGGATGAATTTCTTTTAGTAACTATGTGTTCAGTTTGTATGGAAGATATGTGATGTAGTAATCCGATCTCAACAATTTTTTCGAAGATTTTAATATTACCTTAAGCAAATTACGTGAAGATACCACGTCAAATGCGAAAGTTTTCCATACAAGATCTTGATTCCGATCGTTCGGTTTGTATGGCAGCTATATGCTATAGTAAGCCGATCTGAACAATTTCTTCTGATATTACATTATTTCTATGAACAATAACTCATACCAAATTTCGTGAAGCTATATCGTCAAATGAGAAAACTTCACGTGCAAGCATTTGATTCCGATCATTCAGTTTGTATGGCAGCTATATGTTATAGTGGTCCGATATCGGCAGTTCCGCAAATGTTTCTTGAAGACAAAATGACGTTTGCAAAATTTCAAAACGATATCTTAAAAAGTGAGGAACTAGTTTGTAGACGGACAGACAGACGGTCATCGCTACCGTTCGCACGACAGTCGGGTCTACGTAACCGGAACGGACCCGGATTTTTGTCCGGCCAAGGACTGTCAACTCGGCAGAATTCTGCCGCTACAACAAAAACAACAACAACAACGCTCATCGCTAAGTCAACTCAGCTCAACATACTGATCTTTTATACAATGGACCTATAAAGTTTACATACACCGTGTTCTATTAAATTACGACACGTTTATTTGTTATAAAATGAATAAATTTTATGGTTTTTTTCTATCCACTTCAAAAGATGTATATTTAACATTAAATTAAGCATATCAAAATATTTTTTTTACATGAATAAAAAAAATTAATACTTAAGCTTACAATGAGCATAATTTATATCAAAAAAGTTTACGTACACTAATGATTATTTATATAAATCAAAAGTAATTACAATAGTTTTAGCGGTTTTTGGCCTACATTTTGTTGCAATTATTGTCCCTAGACGTCGACGAATGCTCCCCACTCAAATTTTAGTATTTTTTTCGGATAGTTTGACCCACTAAGTCGATGATCTAGTTTTCAGCCTTTTTTTGAAGAAATTCGATGTTTTCTAATACGGTTGGTTGGTGATTAACAACAGTGGCGTAACTGCAACTTCGGGCGTCCGGGGCCAAGGATGTTCTGCCGCCCCTTTTATCTACCTACCTACAAGTTTCATGAGGTAGTTCGAACAAAAATCAATTTTTACAAAATATCTTCGATGTTAAGAATATAAAATTTAGGATCTAGAAGCCACTCAAATTCTAAATTTCCAAAATTCTCACAATTCGGTTTTTGAGGAAATTGATAGTAAATTTACAAGGCATCTTATTAAAAGCCATAGAAAAAAACCATTTTCGCCCTATATCTTTTACACTTTTGACACAATTTGCAGGAATTTTCGCCCGAATTGGAGTTTTTAAATACCATTTTTGAAAATTTGGAGAAATAAAAGTATTCGTTCCCAGCGGGATTTGGTAGACATTGGTAAGCGAGCAAGGTAAACAATGCAGCATGATTGTATCGCTTACTCCGAACGATGAAAATTAACACGGCGATGTCCTACGAAAAGTAACAGATCACAACTTTCGCTTACCATTGAGACGAAGAATTATTCGATGCCAAAGTTAACGAATCATTCTTCTATGCCAAGGTCAATAGTAGAATAAAAAAATTGTCATATTAATTTTGCTTTATTTATGAAAGTGCATGTATATATTTCGTTATGAAAATAAGTATTTATGTATAAAAAGGAATGGTTTTCTTTTAAGCTACGATATTTAAAGAAACGGCCTTTGGCGAGTCTGATGCTTTTTTGAATTTGGTGAGCATACTCCGATTCGGTGAAGCCTTCTACTTTTACATATTCTACAACAAAATTTGAAACTGTATGTAATTATAAGTTTCCATCAATGATAAAAACATGAAAAACTTACCAAATAGTAATGCATTATTTCAATTTCTTCACATCTAACTAGTCTTCTCATATGCTTTTTCGAGAATATTCTTCTATTACTTTAAAATCAAAGCTTAAACACAAAATTAAACAAAATTGTTAATTAAAATAGCAGCCCAACTTTCTGCAAATTTTCTGAAAATGCTTGACGATTTGACGAAATAATGAAAATATTTACTTATTAATCTTATTTCATCAACTTGAATTTGTTGTTTACATATTGTATTGTAACATTTTTCATGTATTTACTTGATTGTAAATAATATTAGAGAAGTCTCAAGACTTCATCCCTATAAAAATCAAAACAGAAGAAGGAATCACTAAAGACATTATAGACAAACTGGATGTAGATGGATTAGACCTGAAAAATTGAAGAGGGCAATCATATGGACAGCAATGGCCGGAAGACATACAGGGGTTCAGCAAAGGATTTTCGACCTAAATCCTCAAGTGAATTTGTTCCTTGTGACAACCATTCTTTCAATTTGGCTGGCAATAATAATTTAAAAATTAAAAATTTTTCTTTGAAATTTTAATATATTTTTAACGTAGGAATTAATAAATGAAACCCTGCATCAGCTGTTTAAAATGCAACCCTGTATCAGCCGTCGATTGGGGATATTAGAGCAGAACAGATATACTTTTTTATATGACACTGCTAAATAAGCGCAACACAGATGTATGATCACATGTACTCGTATACGTACGTGTGAGGGAAAAGTGGGTTGAATCTTCACGCGGCCTATGGCAAACTAGATACATGTTTACCTACTTTACTACCTACTGATTCACTGGTTTTTTACCCGCTCATGGTTGGCAGGGTTAGTGGACCTCGTTAAGCAGACCCTGCATGAAGTGGTTGGCGTGTATGTATATGAAAGTTATTCGTAAGATATACACATACAGCTGTTGACAGCTAATTAGAAACGACACCTATTTTGTATTTTCACTTATTTTATTTTAAACCCATGTTAAACTTAAACTCTGATACATAGTAAAAATTTTACTTAAAACTAATTTTTGTTTTGAAGATTTTAACAAACAAATATATGTAAACAACGACTTACATAAGTGCGACAACTAATTAGAAACGAAAATATTTTATCAACAAAAAATAATGATATTATAAAAACTTGCTTACTTTCAGTTAGTATTTTTTCGTTATCTCTTTTACTTTAATATTGCTTTATATACCATATATTCCAAATTTACGTTATAAGACTCTGACAGGGCACCAGTGGTGTAGCTTGCTTTGCCGTTCTAATTTCATCAAAAGAAACATCCATATTTGGGATATTTATGGTGTATATGGCTCTTTTAACATCACCCAGATATGTTTTATAGGGTTTAAGTCTGGCTGGACGATTCCCACTCCAAACATTTATAGAATTTTCATTAAAAAACTTTTTTGTCAACTTAGACGTAGGCTTTGAATTGTTATCTTCCTTATAACAGGCAGATTTTCCTCAGCCCATGGCAACATGACATTTTTTAGGATTGCGACGTATTTCTCCTTTCCATCAATTTTATGGAGTGAACCAACACCATTTCAGATAAAACATACCCACACCATGATTGATCCCCCACCATATTCAACTACGCGTGGAAAATAGCGAGGATCAATTTCTTGAATTATAGGACGGCGAACATACCTTCAACCATCAGGACCCAAGCGATTAGTTTTTGTTACATCGTTCCAAACGACATACCTCCGTTGATTTGTTGTCTTAGACCAATAAGAGCTGGCAAAGTCTACGCATCGTTTCTACGAATTTTTGTCAGAAGTGGGTTCCTGCGTGGTGGCTTGCTGTGAAGTCCAGATTCGACCAAACACCGGGAAATGGTTTTCTTGAATAGTTGGCCAATATATTCATCTTGAATTTCACGAAGAATATCAGTGGAACTCTGTTTTTGGGTCAGTTCGGGAGAACTCTACGGTATATTTCTGTTGAAGTTTTTCGGATTTTTTCTTTGTGTGCAATATTGAGAATAATTTTAAAATTCTGTATATTACGGTGCTTCAAAAAATTTTTTTAAAACTTTTATCCGCTCTTACCCCCTCAAATGTTAGTGATTGACAAACAAAAAATCCTCCCTCAAGCCAGGCGCTGTAGCTTAACTCTAAGGGGTCGGTATTTATTTTATGTTTCCATATATAGGAATTTTCGTTTTTTCATTCAAACTAAAACTTCACCAACTAATTTTTCGTTTTTCAAAATAACACAATAGTTACGATAATGTTGATGTTATAGAAATAAAAATAACCGCGATATATACTCGAAAGTAATGGAATGTATTTATTATGGTAATGGTAATAATTTTCAAATACGCCGACGCTTGTTCCCAATCCTAATAAACGTACAATTAAAAATTAAAAATAGAAATTGCCTACGAATTAAAGAAATTTACGTTTTTTGACATTTACTTCTTCGTGTTGTACTATTTTGAATAAAGCTGTCTCTTAATTCGCTGAACTATGTCAATGTCGTCGTATATCTCATACAGCTCATCGTTCCATCAAATGCGATATTCGCCGTGAACAGTGCGCAAAGGACCATAAATCTTTGCAAAACCTTTGTCTCGAAAACTCGTCACGATGACTCATCAGAAGTTGTCATGGGCTATGCCTCGGCACCTATAGCAGGACGGGAATAATGAGTGAGTTATAGAATTTGATTTTTGTTCGTCGAGAGTGGACTTCACTTCTCAATTACCTACTCAGTCCAAAATAGCCCCTGTTGGCAAGAGTTAATATTATTTATATAAGTTAAGTTCTTCTTTATTGAGTTTTTAAAAGAAACTGAAACATACATAGAATCTTAAAAATACCCTAAGCTAGCTGTGGTTCAACGGCAGCGGCGTCGGCAGAGTTTAACGGATGTTGAATGGTCAGCAGAATTGAAGTTGATTATTGTGTTTGATATTATTATTTATTGATCAGCAATAATGTCGATCAATTTTGGGAGTTGCAGCGGATGTTTGTTTATATTATTCAACTTTAACAACATTGTTGCAATGATTGTTGTTATGTTGAAATAATATTTGTTGTGTCAACTTGTAAGTTATTGAACTTTAACAACTACTTTGTCGCAATGAATATTGTTGAAATAAATACTTGTTGTTTTTACATATATAAACACATAATTAAATACAAACATGTATAATCCCGATTTTTTTATAGGTACATCGACACTACTAATTCTTTCAAAAGTCAACCTAAAGAGTAACAGTTTGTATGTTTTGCATAGCGATTCGTTGGCCCGCATCTCTTCACATGCATATGTTGTTTTTTAATGTTGTGTTTTTAGATTCGTTTGCTGTTGCCTTCACTTTAGTTGCAACTTGTTTGCGGGTAATCACATTTGTACTCAACTCAACTGCCGCCACTTCGCATTCCCATGAGCAAGTGACTGATCACTTCCACTGTACAGCAAAAACAACACACTCTCATAGCAGCGGGTAGTTGACTGAGTTTTGTTGCTGCCAGCTTGCAAGCCCTCGAAAATTAAGTTAATGTTTACTTATGAATACACAAATAACTGCCTTTACGGCTAGCCCGTCGCGCTGCCGTGAACGACCCTTCAGCGCATTCGTTTATGTTTATGAGATTATATGTATTTACTATATATGTTTTTCTTACAACATGTAGTATGTATTTGCTTTTGGACCTCCGCGGATTAAAGCGCCACTCTACATATGTAATAAATAATACGTGTGTGTATGTATGTTTCGATGTAGTTCCGCGCATTTGTGCCTGTAATTAGTTGCGGTCGGCATTAATATAAATTAAACGCTTGGTGGAATTACTACTTACTCCCCATTCGCAACAGTAAATAATATTCACACACACGCTTCCACCTACACAGCAAAAAAATATATGTAACTTGTTTGTAACTAACGTTGGGACTTTTTACGTCCATCGCTGCGCTAAAATTTATTAGAGGAACACTCAGAGTTGTATGCCTACAGGGGGCTACAGCAGCAGAGGTTCATGGTAGGAGGCGTTGGCCAATATACGCAACCGCGAATGTTTGGCTTTACCTTATTTCTGGCACTCATAGTGAAAAGTGAAAGTGCCGCCAACATATGTATGTATGTGTCATGAGTAAAATGAAAGTCCACAGTAAAGAGTTTGAGGAAATAAAAGCTGACAAAATGCTTAGAGTGGCCATGAAACGCTTTTAGCGTAATTAAAATGTTTCACAGACAATCCGGACAGCATTCGTAATTGAGTAGCGCTTGTTTGATGGTGGATGTGAATAAGACTTTATTTATTTAAAGCAAATTAATTAGTCCAATGTCTATTAAATATTTAGCAAGTCCTTAAAAATATCTAATCGGAAAATTTTGTTCAGAGATGGGGCCCATTTTTTGCTCAAAGGACATGTAAACAAGCAAAATTTCCGCATTTGGGACGAAAAGCAACCTGAAAAGAAGCAAGAGCAAGTGTGGTTTGTGGGCCGGTGAAATCATCGGTCTATATTTCTTCAAAAATAATGCCGGTGAGAACGTAACCGACATGATAACTAACTATTTGATGCCTGAAATTAAAGCTCATGATCTCGGCGACATTTGGTTTCAACAAGACAGCGGTATCCGGTGAACGGATAATTTCACTTTTTGGGCTGGTTGATTGGCCACCAAGGTCGAGTGGTATCACATCTTTACACATTTTCCTGTGGGGATACGTTTAGCCCTGCGGGTAGGGGGACCCCCTCAGGGTTGGGGGGAAAACCGAATATACGCGCGATAAGGCATGCCTGTCGTAAGAGGCGACTAAGATCCTGGCCGCCAGTCCAGAGTTGTGTGGAAACTCAACTGGTAGTAACTTCGGTTAAAAGGTCATACCAAAGACTTTAACCTGGTACCACGTGGAGCAGTAGCCCTTGGAGGTAACTCCAATCTGCTCATTGGGTTTGGCCCTTTGTGGAGATTCATGGTGCTGTGGTTAAAACCCAAATCGCGGGAAGATTTTGTCAGGTCAACTGTGGAGTTGCATTGATACCTGGCGCCGTGCACATAGTACGGTAGAGGTTTTAGATGGGCCTCGAACCCCACCAAGGTGGTAAGTGTGTCCATGCTACACTGGCGATTGGTACAGAAAATGTTTACCTAGTTTTCAGGGCACTCATCGACGCATTGTATTGATCCGTTTAACAGTTGGATCCTACGTAAAACACTTTACATTGTTGTGGGGATACCATTGTATAACCATACAAGTAACAAAAGAATCAGCTGTTTTCCAAGAATTTTTCACAGCTGAGTTCACCTGATCGAAATCTGCCTTTTTTAGGCACAGAGATGTAAATAAAAGAAATGTGCTAGATCAACTATTTTGTGAAAAAGTATTTGTAACGGAAAACATTAATGAAAACTTTCAAGAATATTTTTGAAACAAAAGTTTATTGGATATTTATTGCTCTATAATAATATTCTAAATCACCCACAGCGAAATACTTATTAAAAACTCTATCAAAGGAATAGTAGTGGAAAGAAGAAAAACAAAAAAAAAATATTGATAATAAGCGTACAAACGTAATCGCTAAAATTCAAAATCACAGATCAAGGTAACTATGGAAATGCGGCCTTTGACAGATAAACTTTTTGACAAATATATAATAATTCAGACTGACAGACATAAATTCCGACTCATATAGACAGACAAACGGACGTGATTACTATTTATGTGTAACACACAAGAACTTTACGTTTTTGAAATCACTTTGTTTTACTTTTTTATTAAAAGCGTTTACTAGGAAATATGTTCTAATTTTAATGAATAGACATTTTATAATATCAGAATTATAATTTTCACAACAATAGTACGGTTCTATGTTAACCATTAATAATATATATTAATATAATAATATTTGGGAAAACCCGATCCTATGGCAACTAGAATCAAAATGTTGTGTATAAATATCTTCGATTTTTGATAGAAAATCTATAAATTCAAGGGGTGGTTTTACTATTTTTTACATAATTTTTACACAAATATTATATAAATATTTTTTTTTTTAAATTGGAAACATTTAATAACGGGTGATTTTTTAAGAGCTTGATAACTTTTTTAAAAAAAAAAACGCATAAAATTTGCAAAATCTCATCGGTTCTTTATTTGAAACGTTAGATTGGTTCATGACATTTACTTTTTGAAGATAATTTCATTTAAATGTTGACCGCGGCTGCGTCTTAGGTGGTCCATTCGGAAAGTCCAATTTTGGGCAACTTTTTCGAGCATTTCGGCCGGAATAGCCCGAATTTCTTCGGAAATGTTGTCTTCCAAAGCTGGAATAGTTGCTGGCTTATTTCTGTAGACTTTAGACTTGACGTAGCCCCACAAAAAATAGTCTAAAGGCGTTAAATCGCATGATCTTGGTGGCCAACTTACGGGTCCATTTCTTGAGATGAATTGTTGTCCGAAGTTTTCCCTCAAAATGGCCATAGAATCGCGAGCTGTGTGGCATGTAGCGCCATCTTGTTGAAACCACATGTCAACCAAGTTCAGTTCTTCCATTTTTGGCAACAAAAAGTTTGTTAGCATCGAACGATAGCGATCGCCATTCACCGTAACGTTGCGTCCAACAGCATCTTTGAAAAAATACGGTCCAATGATTCCACCAGCGTACAAACCACACCAAACAGTGCATTTTTCGGGATGCATGGGCAGTTCTTGAACGGCTTCTGGTTGCTCTTCACCCCAAATGCGGCAATTTTGCTTATTTACGTAGCCATTCAACCAGAAATGAGCCTCATCGCTCATCGGACACGGACGCGAAACACATTTCGAACCGAACACTGATTTTGGTAATAAAATTCAATGATTTGCAAGCGTTGCTCGTTAGTAAGTCTATTCATGATGAAATGTCAAAGCATACTGAGCATCTTTCTCTTTGACACCATGTCTGACATCCCACGTGATCTGTCAAATACTACTGCATGAAAATCCTAACCTCAAAAAAATCACCCGTTAATATATTGATACAATAATTAAAATTTTGGACAAAACTGATTAAATTAAATATTTAGGAATTTAAATAATCGAAAAATATTTGAATATTTTATAAAAATATTGTTAGTTATAAATTTTAAAACCTAACACGGCAACACACTATAGCAGATTTGAGGTATTTAAACGTTTTAGTAGCAGAATATTTGGGGGCGACCCGAACCAAGTGCCTAATTTGTAGTAGAATATTTAGGGGCAACCCGTACTAAGTGCCTAATTTGTAGTAGATTTTTTTGTATGTGGATTGGTTACTTGTAGGTTTATACAATGGGGGATACGTAATATCTAGTAGTCTTAAGTCTATCCGGACAATCCCGCTTCGATTTAGGCCTCGGAGCAAAACATCACTTCGCCAGTTGCCAGTCTAAATGCTCGAACGAGTCATCAAAAATTATGCTCAACGGGTGGACCATGGGAGACGTAGCCGCGGCCAAACTTTGAAAGAGATAATATTCAAAAAATAAATGGCAGAAAATGTTTTTTCGAGTATTAAAAAGCATTCCCCAATAAATTTGGATGGAACGAGTCATCAAAAATTATGCTCAACGGGTGGACCATGGGAGACGTAGCCGCGGCCAAACTTTGAAAGAGATAATATTCAAAAAATAAATGGCAGAAAATGTTTTTTCGAGTATTAAAAAGCATTCCCCAATAAATTTGGATGTTTCTGTATTTTTTCTTTAAAAAGTAAGCTTGCGCTGGATAACCCTATAATAGAACAATTACAGCAAGTATGGAAGGGTAATGTTAGGAATATTTCTCACATATAGTCCGATATATTTTGCAAAGGGTCAACCATATACGCTGGAACCCAGGTTTTTCGGTCTGCGTTCTTCAAACGTTATAGTACGATTTCAATGAAGGGTTTGTCCGGAACGTAATAGAACTGATTTGCTACACTTCGGAGCGTGCGCACACCGACCGTATTCAGTAGGGGGCGTTCCTAGTTAACGAACTGGCGCCTGGTCAGTTGTCTTCGATCACCTGGAGAGTCAGGACAAATATATTCGTGAGACGTGTTTCTATAGGTAGTGCAACCCGAAAATGAAAAACCCGTCAACGCTAACTTTTAGGTGGAAGTCTTCAACAAGCTCAAACGAAAGTTCAATTGGATCCAACAATATATCGCAACCAACAACGACCCGGCTCATACCGCCTTTCTTGAGAACAGCTACCTAAACAAGGCCGGGACTCCAACGCTTCTGCTGCCGCTCTATAGCTCAGATGTGGCTCCTGGACTTATTTTGTTTCTTTGCCTGAAATGGCCGATAAAAGGTAAGCAGTTTGAGATGACAGAGGGGATCCAAGCAGCATGCAGCGCGGCTCTCAAGACTATTCTGGAGAATGCCTTCCGTGACGCCTTTAATGCTTAGAAATTGTACAAGGAACGCTGCATCGACGAAGAGGTAGCCTATTTTGAAAATTTTTAAAGAATTGTAACGATTGGTTAAGTAAATTTTTTTAAATCGACTCAGTCTTATTACTTTCCGAACAAACCCTATATTTTTTGGACGTAAGATTAAATAACTTGAGAACGAACACTATTTGTGCAAAGGTTTATGCGGAAGCAGTGGTTGGTATTTGATTTGTGTACTGGAAAGTAAAAGAAATAGATGGAATTTAAAAGTGTGTTATACAGATATCGGCGGTTACGACAAATGAGCAGATTTTTGGGGCCGAAAGGACGGTATCAGATCGACAGATGGCTAGGTCGATGATATGCAAATAAAATGGAAAAAGCTAATTCGACTCAGCTCGTCACGCTGATCACTTATAGATATATATTTTATAGGGTCTCCGAAAAAAAATGGCAAAACTGATATATCCTGTTGATAGTACAAATATACAAAAGTAAAATGGAAAACAGAATGAAAAATTCTACTTGCGCGCTCAGCCAACACACACATACGCCGGGAAAGAAAATCCCATAGCATCGACAAAAGCATTTTGCTTCATAATTTATAACATGTTTTTCACTCATAATTCTATGCTGTTGCTATTTTCAAACGATTTATAGAAATTCAGTTTTCTAACCACACAAAATATGTGAGACATGAGAAATTTTTACCCAAATAAATTCCGAATTATTTCGATGTGTACAAAAATTACATAGGATAAACTTGCTTTTAGGCGCCATACATTTTGAATTATTTATAGCTCAGAGCGCATGGGTGTGTGCATGGATGTGTGTCTCTGTGCTTGGATTTGTGCAAATCTCACTTCGATAGCTAATCAGCTTTTGCTTACAATCCATTGTTGAAACGTCATAGTCATAGCCATGAATAGACGCAATCCATATTGGTCAATAAATTGCAACTCTGTCGCATGGATATTCTCGACAATTTTACACTTTTTATAGAATCATAGCAACAAAATAAAATTTCGAAGCAGAATCACAACAGCATCAAGAACAAACGGGAACAAAAAGTGAACGTTAGAAGAGGAGAAGGACAAGAAGAGAAAAGTATGGACTGCAGTTTTCAACTGCCAGCGGCTTAAGTGAATTGCCAGGTACAGTCGTATTTCAACATTCGGCCGCATGTTGCATGCCATGTGTGCGATAAGTAGCAATCCGAGCAATTTGTTCTTAGGCGCGTTGGCATCGACTATGCAAATATAGGAACAACAACTACAAAAATTGCATAATAACAACATCAGCAGCTGTATGTATGTATGTATGTTTGTTTGCGCGTTTGTTTATTTGTATGTATATGTGGCTACAAAGCTTTTGTTGTTGTGGTATTCTTACCACGTTCACGTAATTTAATGCAATATATCCTTTTATTTTTCACACTTAAAACCGAGATTTCTCGACAGCTTACCAAAGATCGCACGCTTACAAATATACAAGTACAAAAACACACACGTATATGTAAGAATAGCTTTAAATGCATGCCAAAGTGCGGTAAATGTTCGCTTGTAAAACGCCTTGGCAACAACGTTGGAGATGCCTTTGTGTGAACCTGAATGCATCAACAAGAATACCGAAACAACTATTGCAACTGCCGAACGGAAAGTGCAAATGCATTGTGCCCGCATGTGTATGTGTTTGTGTGTTTGTAGTATGCTAAACATATCAACAAAATGCCACTATACCCCAAATGGTCATAAATTCCGAAATACTTAAGTCGCGCACGTTGCTTGTTGCCCGACCGCCATTTTATGGGTGTATGGGTGTATGTGTATGCTTCAGCACAAAGGCCAACACAGACTTCCTTTGAATCCATGTGTACAAAAATATTTTCGCAAACATACGTGTGGTTAAGGCCAAGGAGAATAGTAAAGAAAATAGGAAAAATGCAAACAATACTATGCCCTCGCAAACTTTGAGCCATAAAAGCAACCAACGTGCGTCTTTTATGCAGAAAACTACAAACATTTCTATGAGCATAAAAGCTTAGAAAAGCAAAAATAGGCGACAAAAAAATCGGAAATAATTCTTGCTTACCAGAGTATATAAAATACTGTCACGATGGAGAGCACATGACGAAATTTCAAAAACTGAAATTGCTGAAAACCAGCAAAAACAAAATAACTTTAGTTCAAACTTAGAAAATCAAATTCCTCTCACTTAAACACAGTAAATTTTAAATTATTTTAACAAATTCAGACGACTTTCTTTGAATACATCAGTTTATTGCATTTTTTTGTAAAAACACTTTCTAACGCGTGATCCAAGTAAAGGTCTTTCTTAATCTCGTGTCAATCTGTGTCAATCTGTTATGAACAACGTTAACAAATCGGTTAATTTTATTACCAAAATTCATGTTTGTAAAGAATGTGTTTCGCAGTGAAGTAAATATAGCAGCCGTAGCTGAGAGTGTAGGCGAAGACCGTGGACTCTTGTAAAGTTCATAGGAGATTCGACGTTTTCGAGCCAAATTTTCTTCAGCGATGATGATCATTTCTAGCTCAATGGGCGTCTTAACAAACAAAATTGCCATATTTGGGACGAAGGGTATCCTGAAGAGATTCAGAGGCGCCACAGAACTCTTTGGTGAGCAAATACTCTTCAAAAAATAAATACCAAAGAATGTTCTTTCGAAGGATAATATACATTCCCCATTAAATTTGAAGCTTATGTATATTTTTTCTTACCTTGTGAGCTTTGAAATAAATCACTCCGTACTAGCAGGGGTTAACTGCTTGGTAACAGTTTTGGATTTTTCGTTTTCGTGCATTCTAATGAAGTTGGAAACACAGCCGCGCTGGACAAAAAAAAAAGCTTTAACAGCTTGGCAGAAGACAAACGAGAATGAGAATTTTTTTAATTCGGTATTCATAACTTCCATTCCATTTAAAGGAAAAATTATATGTAATAATAAAACTATTTTAAGCTCAAACTTCATTCTTATAATTTATTTAGAAAATAAACGAATCAAGTAAAACTTATGTAAAATATAACTAAGATTAATTTCCGTAAAATATGCTTTAAGGCTTCTTATATTATTATATTAAATTACTTCCTTATTCTCTAAAAGCATACTATTTTTTTATCCAGCGCAAAACTCACTGTACTTCATTGTTCTAATGTACTTCCGATGCACATTAGAACAATGAAGTAAAGCAAAAACACACAAGCGAAATATATGAAAGAGAACTGAAGCTTGAGCACATTTAAGTTCACTCTAGAATGGGGCGAAAACAACACTAAACTTATAAACAATAAAAAGCGAAGTGCATTACAAATGCATTAGAGATTATAAAAAGGATTTTACTTTACTTCAATCGGTCAATTTGAATACCAGCTGTATGCTTGAGTTGTCTGCTTGAACTATTTCTTCACAGGTTGCACTGTTCACTTGGTTCGTGATTAGACACTATTATGTAACATTAACTTAATACGACGCTTTCATATGTAAAAAAATTAACTCCAGCGCCTAAAACAGTTTCAAACAAAAGTACATGAGTGTAAAGAAATAAAAACACCTGAAACCCGTTTGAGTAGTCATGAAACATAAACGAGTTATTTTAAAACATAAGGTAATTTTAAACAAAGGCATCAGGAGCTACTCTGTTTTGAGTGGAATAGCAACGGCTCGTATTAGACCCACTATTATGTAATTAATTAATGACGGTTTGCTAAGAAAACAGCAAATAACTCCAGCGCCTAAACAGCAAAGACAGAAGAGAGGAAAAAAACACCAAAATTTGGTAGCAGAGGTGGAAATCCTCATCCAAAAGAAGTTTGACGTACAGATTTTTAACGGACATCCACTGGTGCATAGGTAGACGACAAGGGGACCGGAATTTTTATCTGACCCAAATAGTTAGTGGACAAGGGCGCTTTAGAAGCTACCTTTACAGATTCCACAATGACATGGTCCCAACTGTTCAACGTGTACAGAGTAAACAGAAGACTCTGAACATGTATTACCTTATAGTCCGTGTTTTTCGAATACAAGGGAAAAACTAAAAACTACAATCGGTGGTAGTTTTATGGTCGATAACGACATACATGAGTGATTCGACTGATAAATGGAAAGCTATTAGCGAAGCGTCAGCTTTCATAACGACAAAACTGAGATTTTTTCAACAGATTAGGCATCCGCCAGTCCGTAAAATAGAGGAAATTTTAATGTTCTGTCCCTCCCAGGAACTTTCATTTAACCGGTGGTTCCATGGGTTAGTCTTGAGTTGGGAGGAGTAGTCTTTGTTTCAAATAAACTAGTTTGTCTTTATATGTTACGTTTCTTTGGTATATATGCTGATCAATCAAAGAAGTTTGGTTAGCGCAGCATTTAATGCAAGTGACACAAGCGGCACACAATAAACTTCTTCTCACTTCAACTTTACTCAAATAAAACCAGTTCAAAATAAATTCCACAGCAATTGCTTTAATTTGTGTTACCTATGACCGCAATTATATGATAATTACCTGAAATGAAAGTATAACGAGATTAAATACCATTAGTTACATTAATATATACATATGTATGTATAGTGACATAGTATTCAGAATTAATAGAATAATTTATGATACAAATAAAATTTGTGAGTTGGAAATTCTTTATTAAAACTGCAAGTAATAATTAAATTCTAAGCTTTTAAGCTACAATGTATGCAAATATCGTACAAAGCAAGGGCAATGAATTAATATAAGGAAATAATTTTTGCAATTTGCCTGACACATATTTCTTTTTTAATTTGCCTTCCCTGAGCAGGATATGTTAAATTAGCTACGAAGTTTTTAACACCCAGAGAGAGACGTCGAAGACCCTATTGAGTATTTATATGAATGATTAACTTGACAAAAGCTAGGTCAATGAGCAAAATATAGTAAGACTTTTTAATTAAATTTCGCGCAAAACACTATTTGTCGAAATATATAATATATAGTATATGCTTGTCTTTATGAAGTGCAAAAAGTACATTCGGCGATTTTTACGATGAGTGAAATTATTCAACAAAGAAGTTCTATTAAAATTGCGGAATCAAATTGTAGGTTCAAACATTCAGAATGTTGAAAAGAGCCTTCGGTAAGAATTATTTTCTGCGAGCAAGTGTTTTGATTGGACACATCGTCGCCTCGTCATTCTTCGTGAGTTTTTCACCAAATTGTTAACCAATGTCATGCCGCAATCCCCATATTCAGCTCCGTGCGACTTCTTGCTATTTTGAAAAGTCAAATGACCGCTCTATGGAAACTGTTTTGAGTCAATTGAATACATTAAACGTTATTCGCTACGCGAATTGTAAGTTATTCCGGAAATTCACTTTAACAACTGTTTCGAAGACTGGAAAAAACATTGTCACAGGTGTATTGAGGCCAAGAAGGATTAGTTTAAGAGCAATGAAATAGATTTTGAAGAATAAATTAAAAATTTTAAAATTGCGAACAAAGTCGTACTATTTTTGGTCATAATAGTTCCTTAGTTCTGAAGATAACGAGCAATCAAAATTAAGTTTTTATACGAGTCATAATTACAATATCAGAAGAAATTTTTCAGTTCGAACTGCTGTATCATATAGCTGCCATACAAACTGAAACGGATCTGATCAAAATTAAGTTCTTGTACAAATAATGTAATCCAAATTCGCTAAGAAAACGCTATAATACTTGAAGGAATCTTCAGGATCAGACTACTATATGATATAAATAGTTGCCATATAAACTGAACGATCAAAATCAAATTCTTGTGTGGAAACCTCTTTATTTGCAAAGTGTCTTTTTCTTGTACTCTCGTAATACCGGCTTGAAAATTAAAAATTTGTATAAAATATTTGCTGGTAGGGTTGTCAGTTGTTTGAATTGTCTCCTAATTTGAACTTATATAATAAATTAATATCTTGATTTGTTTGTTTTCAAAATTTATTAATTTTTTGACAAAATTTCGTTACAACCTCTGTTTCTTAATTTATTGACTAATAATCTTAAGTGAGGAAATCATAGCTTTCCCTTATCCACAAATTTTCTAAAATGTGTCTGTGTTGTCTACTGCTTTACTTTCCCTTGAAGTTGCTGCGTAATTCCCTTAAATAATGTCATTTAAGTTAATATTTTCGCCCATCAAAAATTCCCGTAAAATATTTAACTTAAAGATTGTGTAATGTAAGCAACTTAAGCATACTTCTCGCCAACCACCAAATTATGCACAGTCACTTCAAACATTTGCTTGTCATGCCAAGGCGAGGTCAGCAGACGTTGCTCAGTCATTCTATATATACTACATGTACTCTATGTATATATATGTGCACGAGTCTCTTGAAACACATTCCAACACACATGCTTTTCAAATTTAACCTATAATACACTATTAACAGCATGGCACAATGTTTCCAAGATGAAAGCAAAATGCTGATAAGCGAGACAAGAGTTCGCTGTCATAGACACCAGGCAAGAAATACTCCCCAGTCGTTTGGCGGCTTAGAAAGTCACGAAAGAGTTAACGTAATGGTAAGTAATATTACGCCCTGTCGAACCTGCATTTGCATATTCAACTTTTTTCTTCAAAAACATGTCCTTTGATTTTTTCTCACTTCAGCAACTACAATGCCTTCAACCAAGCCCAAGGTACTACTCACTCACTCGCAGCTCGCAACTTACAACCACAGTCACTACTCCCAGTCATGCGACTCACAAACATGCCTTCCGTACGCTCTTAGTCCGCTATTACACGCAGCAACTTTTGTTGCGGCAACTCTTGGTTTATAGGCGAGGGGCGACGAGGAGAGGAGAATCGCGCCGAGTTTCCAGTGTTCAGCAACTCACTCGACGTTTTTCGGCATTCGTGTTCTTTCTTTCGTAGTACATAATTGCATTTGCGTATATTTTTTTGAAATTAATATTTTGAATATATTTAAAAAATTTAATTTCATCTTTTGGTAAGTAATTTGCAAATATGTATACAAATATACATAATATAATATAAATATTTTAGAAAATAGAGTATGACAAAAAAATCGAATTAAATAAAGATATTGTGAAATGTATGGAGGAAGCCATACAAATTGATTCAGACGATAGTGAAAAGGGTGATATATGTGAAGATATGTTATATATGTAATCTTTGTTTTAATTTTGAATTATAAATAAAGTGTATTTCTTAATTGACAGGACTGATTAATATATGTGATAGGTGGCCCAAATACCTATAAGGAAAAAGAAACGACAATGGGTTGAAGTAAAGTGAAAGAGAATGAGAAAAAACTCTAACAGAGTTGCGCAACACAAGTTGCTCGTGTGAAAGTACTGGGCGACAGCAAAAGAGAATCGCCCGAGAATTAGCAACAAAAGTTGCTTCGTGTAATAAGGGACTTATCAATGCATTTTATGTGTCAATGTCAAAGCTTGTTCCTTATCTGGCATCTAACGTCTGTCGTCTGCTGTTGTGTAGTTTGCATACGCTGAATTGTAAATAAGATGTTTATCATTCACACGACAAACGCAGTAATAATTTCTTATAGCTCTCTGCCAGAGTTTAATGTTGATGAGTTCTCTGCATTTCTATCCAGTCTTTTGTTGTGCAACTTCATTTGCGTGTTCTTGTTTTTCGCCATCACTAAAGATGACCTTGAAATCTACATAAGTAGATATTTTTGCAATGCTCACACGTACCGTAAACATATGGCCTTCTACACTCATACACATATAAAAGGAATGTTCCAAAGCAAACAAGACTTTTTGAATCCAGCGCCCTCTGGTGGCGCCATCTATTTGTCGACTGGTGCGTTAGAATCTGCTATCTTTATCGATTGTATATGACATTTCATCGATTGGAAGTAAAGTTATTGCGTTTTAAGTGTCAATATGTTTGTGATATCGGTGCGAAAATGAGCTTTGAACAAAGAGTCTACATTAAATTTTGCTTTAAAATTGGTAAAACTTTTACCGAAAAGTTTCAATTGATGAAACAAGTTTGCCTATCCCGTAGCAGAGTGCACAAGTGGTTTTAACGTTTTCAAAGTGGTCGTGAAGACATAAATGACGATCAACATGTGGGCCAATCAAAATCCGTGATCAACGGAAATTTTATGGAAACTATGCTTGAATTCATCAAACATCAGCCGAAATCATCATTGAAATTCATGGAAATGGAAAACGTCGATTTATCGCATTTTGACCGAATATTTGGGCTGAAAGAGAAAAACTGAGAATACACTATCCCGCGAACTTAATTACTTCTGTTCTCAGACTTATCATACAGTTTCTGAGAACAATATAACTGAACACAAATTTTATAGCAAAATCAGTTACTTGTCCCTTTTCACTAAGTTGCCATAAATATCAATAACGAAATGAGGACAGTTTACTGGAAAGAGTAAATCTTAACAAAACTCTGTTGCAAAATGAATTACTTCTTCTGTTTGACTTAATATACGGAAATAATGGTTTGTCAAAAAAGTCTTGCGGTATTTTTATTGAATCAATTCGTGTGGCACCCATACAGCGAGCTTCTTAGTGACTCCAAGCTTCTTAAATGATTTATAAGGTTACCTTTTACACATATCAAACTTTACAGGCTTACACATTATTTTATATTAAAACAATTTGAAGTTGATTATAAGCTAGGTAGTTACTTTCAGACTAGTAAAAATCTAGTTTGACAAACATAAAAAACAAATTTACAACAAATTGTTAAATTTTGCGCAGTTCGATTTGTCAGCCCCATTCTGAAATCCTGTGTCACCAGCAGACTAATACCTGTGAGTATTACAATCATGTTCTTACAGCACCTTCTATCGAGTGCCATTTAATTTTTGCCATTTAAAGTTTTGTTCCCAATATTAAATCACGTTTTCATGTGAGAGCCATACACCACTGTTAGCAATTGCAACTTTTAAACCCAGTACATCTTAAGTCACTCTCCTCTGCTGCTTTGCTTTCCGAGACACTTCTGGCCGATATGCGAAATGAGTTCAAAGCCTTGGTTGCTGCTTGGTTGTACACATAGATGTTGTCTCTAGAGTTGTCTGCTGATGTATTAGAGACTAGCTACTCGGTCCATCCGTATAAATATTTCATATGTTGCGCAAACGCTATCATGCCTTTACGCCAATCTTTTTTTCTATGTATACTCTAAAACTTCCTTCCCAATTGAAAAGTGGGATCATGTAGCCGGCTCTAATTAAAACATATAAGTCACTTTGGGCACAAAGAAAAAGTTGAATTCAAATTGCAAAAAAATTAAGCAAACCAGCGGTCAAAAATTAAATAGGCATTCAAAATGGCTGATTTTGTCAAAATTAGTAAGGATACGAGTACCAACACAAGGCAATAAAACAATCGAAATCGAATACACATAGATTCAATGAAACGCTGCAATGAATTTAATGGCAGCAACTACAGATTTTCGCAATTCAATTGATGCACTGCCTTTGCAAGCAATGTGACACCCTAACCTTATAAAAAATACATTATATTATATAATAGATGCTAGATACAAACTGTGTCTGCTTGTTTGAAATCATCATAATCCGTTATTAAAAATGTTGCTGACAGCTTACCAAACAACGCACGCACCCACGCACAAACGCAAACACGCAGTCGCGGCCCATTTAGGTCCCCACTGTCTCTGCTCACTTGAGCGCCTACATGATACCATTTTATGCAGACACATGTATTATATACATAAATATGTACCTCACGCGCACATATGAACAAAAACAGAAAAAATATATGACAACATTTATCTCAACTTTTCAAAAAATAAAAAGAGAAAGCGCAACCTTCGCCGAAGGAGGTTTTGTGCGCTAAATTACCGTTTTCGCTTGACAGTAAATTTTCATGCGAGTACTTTGCATTTTGGAGTGACACTGTCTGCGCTTATACGAGTATAAAGGAATTAGTGTGCACATGCATGAGTGTTTGCCTATATCTCTGTGTGAGTGTGTATATGTACATTTGAAATTTAATCCATATAAAGTAACTGCAAAATATGCAAGAGCTGCTAAAAGAAGTTTCAATTGGAAACGCTAAATATATATTTCAGTATTAAGTGACGCACATAAGCACACATTTTACTAAAGCAAATATAACATAGCAAACAAGTGTATATAATAAGCAAATACATATATATATGTACCATCCTAGTATATAAAACACATATACATAAAAAAAGAAAAACCACAAAAAACCTTACCTTCAGTTGCACCGAATCTATAACACCCTTCACAAATAAAAAGTATTCCATCGGCTCGTAAGGCAGCTACAAGCTAAAATGCTTCGGTCTGAACAATTTTTCGTAGTTTTTCTTCTTTACTGGCGTAAACACCGCTTACGCGATTATAGCCGAGTCAACAACAGTGGGCCAGTCGTTTCTTCTCTTCGCTACGTGGCGCCAATTGGATATTCCAAGCGAGGCCAGGTCCTTCTCTACTTGGTCCTTCCAACGGAGTGGAGGTCTTCCTCTTCCTCTGCTTCCCGCGGCGGGTACTGCGTCGAATACTTTCAGAGCTGGAGTGTTTTCATCCATCCGGACAACATGACCTAGCCAGCGTAGCCGCTGTCTTTTAATTCGCTGAACTATGTCAATGTCGTCGTATATCTCGTACAGCTCATCGTTCCATCGAAAGCGATATTCGCCGTGCCCAACGCGCAAAGGACCATACATCTTTCGCAGAACCTTTCTCTCGAAAACTCGCAACGTCGACTCATCCGTTGTTGACATCGTCCAAGCCTCTGCACCATATAGCAGGACGGGAATTATGAGTGACTTATAGAGTTTAGTTTTTGTTCGAAATAGACGAAATTATCTACAACTTCAAAGTTATGACTGACAACAGTGACGCGAATGCCAAGTCGCGAGTGCGACGACTGTTTGTTTGATGACAGGAGATATTTCGTCTTGTCCTCGTTCACTGCCAGACCCATTTCTTTTGCTTCCTTGTCCAGTCTGGAGAAAGCAGAACTAACGGCGCGGGTGTTGAGGCCGATGATATCAATATCATCGGCATACGCCAGCAGTTGTACACTCTTATAGAAGATGGTACCTTCTCTGTTGAGTTCTGCAGCTCGAACTATTTTCTCCAGAAGCAGGTTGAAAAAGTCGCACGATAGGGAATCGCCTTGTCTGAAACCTCGTTTGATATCGAACGGCTCGGAGAGGTCCTTCCCGATCCTGACGGAGCTTTTCGTGTCGCTCAACGTCAGCTTACACAGCCGTTTTAGTTTTGCGGGGATACCAAATTCAGACATCGCGGCATAAAGGCAGCTCCTTTTCGTGCTGTCGAAAGCAGCTTTGAAATCGACGAAGAGGTGGTGTGTATTCACGGGTCTTTTCCAAGATTTGGCGCATCGTGAATATCTGGTCGGTTATTGATTTACCAGGTCTAAAGCCACACTGATAAGGTCCAATCAGTTTGTTGACGGTGGGCTTTAATCTTTCACACAATACGCTCGACAGAACCTTATATGCGATCTTGAGGAGGCTAATCCCACGATAGTTGGCGCAGATTGTGGGGTCTCCTTTTTTGTGGATTGGGTATAGCACACTTAAATTCCAATCGTTGGGCATACTTTCGTCCGACCATATTTTGCACAGAAGCTGCTGCATGCACCTTATCAGCTCTTCGCCGCCGTGTTTGAATAGCTCGGCCGGCAATCCATCAGCCCCTGCCGCTTTGTTGTTTTTCAGGCGGGCAATTGCTATTCGAACTTCTTCATGGTCGGGCAATGGAACGTCTGCTCCATCGTCATCGATTGGGGTATCGGGTTCATTTTCTCCTGGTGTTGTGAGTTCACTGCCATTCAGTAGGCTGGAGAAGTGTTCCCTCCATAATTTAAGTATGCTCTGGGCATCGGTAACTAGATCACCTTTGGGGGTTCTACAAGAGTATGCTCCGGTCTTGAAACCTTCTGTAAGCCGCCGCATCTTTTCGTAGAATTTTCGAGCATTACCCCTGTCGGCCAGCTTATCAAGCTCTTCGTACTCACGTATTTCGGCCTCTTTTTTTTCTGTCTACAAATGCGTCTCGCTTCCCTCTTCAACTCTCGGTATCTATCCCATCCCGCACGTGTTGACGTCGATCGTAACGTTGCGAGGTAGGCAGCCTGTTTTCTCTCCGCTGCGACACGGCACTCCTCGTCGTACCAGCTGTTCTTTTGCACCCTCCGAAAACCAATGGTTTCGGTTGCAGCTGTACGTAAGGAGTTTGAAATGCCGTCCCACAGTTCCCTTATACCGAGTTGTTGACGAGTGCTCTCAGAGAGCAGGAGTGCAAGCCGAGTAGAAAAACGTTCGGCTGTCTGTTGTGATTACAGCTTCTCGACGTCGAACCATCCTTGTGTTTGTTGGCGTGCGTTTTTTGCTGCACAGAGGCGGGTGCGGATTTTGGCTGCAACAATATAGTGGTCCGAGTCGATGTTAGGACCTCGGAGTGCACGCACATCTAAAACACTGGAGACGTGTCTTCCGTCTATCACAACATGATCGATCTGGTTGGTGGTTTTTCGATCTGGAGACAGCCAGGTAGCTTGATGTATCTTCTTATGCTGGAATCTAGTACTACAGATAACCATATTTCAGGCCCCGGCGAAGTCGATCAGCCTCAACCCATTTGGGGATGTTTCCTCGTGGAGGCTGAATTTACCGACCGTAGCGCCAAAGATACGTTCTTTGCCCACCCTGGCATTGAAGTCGCCAAGCACGATTTTGACATCGTGGCGGGGGCATCTCTCATAAGTGCGCTCCAAACACTCATAAAAGGCATCTTTGGTCACATCGTCCTTCTCTTCCGTCGGGGCGTGGGCGCAAATCAGCGATATGTTGAAGAACCTCGTTCATTCTCCGGAGTGAATGATAGTACTCGGCGACGGAGTCTCTCTCCCACCACAAATCCAACACCAAACTTGCGCTCCTTTATATGGCCACTGTAGTAAATGTCACAAGGACCTACTCGTCTCTGTCCTTGTCCCGTCCATCGAATTTCTTGGACGGCGGTGATGTCAGCCTTTATCTTTACGAGGACATCTTCCAGCTGGGCAGCGGCACCTTCCCAATTAAGGGACCGGACATTACAGGTGCATGCCCTCAAATCATATTCCTTAATTCGTTTGCCATGGTCGTCATCAGAAGGGGGGTCACTTATCCGAGGCTGTCGTTTGTTTTTCATTGGGCGGGTCCCAAACCCAGCGCACAACCCTAAGCAGGGAGTATTTCGCCTTCTCACGTTAGCTCGCCTTCAAACGGATGTTCTTAGGCTACCCGGAGGATACTTGGTCAAAGACCGGAAGTCATGAGCTGCTTGAGTCATATGTATTCATTCGTAGTTTTTGGACAACAATAAATGCAAAATTTCGTGAAAATAATTTATGAAATAAAAAGTTTTCCAAATTAGGTCTTCCTTTTGATCGTTCAATTTCGACAGCAGTTATATGCGGTATTTATACCATGTAAGCGATTTCTTCACAACTTGTGGCGTTGCTTTCGAGAATAATCCATGCCATATTTTGCGAAGATATCTCCTCAAATGAAAACCTTTCTTTACATAACTTCGATTTTGATCGTAATCCAAGATCAGTGGTTCCTGCAAATCTTAGAGACGTGTGCTAAATAATTTTAGCTTAATATCTCAAAATCTGAGGAACTACAAGTATAAGTATTTCATAAATTTATCAACTCAGCTCATCCTGCTGATCATTTATATACATATACGATAATATAAGGGTAATCAGAATCCGATGCATCGTTGCATATGCAAAAGTGTAAATGTAGTATTTTCCAATAGATCATGAGCGACTGTTTTTTTTTTTATATCTGAATGCAACCCTGTTCATTGTAAAATTGACAGCCGATTTCTAGTTGTCAAATGTGAAATAAAATATTTGGTAAATATTCTCAGTAGCAATCATGCCAAGGAAAAGCGAAAAAGAAAAAATTCTTAATTATTTGGTAGAGAATACGGCGAATGATATTCTTAATATAATAGGTAAAAGTTGGTGACTAAATATCTTTTTGTAATCATGGTTCCTTTTTTTAGACAGAAGTGGACGAAGATGGTGAGGCGGTCGATAAAATTTTAGATGAATTGGATCTGAATGTTGAAGTAGTGCTTTCATGCCAGCGTGGAGTTGAGCATGAAGTCCCAAAGTCACCAGTATGGCGAAATGAAATCTTGAATAAATTCGAGGAAAACCGGTTCCGCCAAATGCTTCGAGTAAGCTAGGAACAATTTAACAATATATTTCACTTAATTAAGAACGATTCGGAATTCAATAAAGCACATTCCTCGAAACAGATTCCTGTGGATTTGCAGTTAGCAATTGTACTTTATCGTCTGGGCTCATGCGGAGAGGGTGCTGCATTGAAAACAATTTCAACATTACTCGTATTTGGTGTATTAGATGGTGGAACTCTATCCATAATTACGAAAATAGTTTTCAGTGCTATAGCAAGGTTAAGAGATGCCTTCCTTTTTTGGCCAAATGAAACAGAGCGATCAGAAATTATACATGCTACGCATTCCGAAATGCCATTTTGCATTGGCTATATTGATGGTACGGAGATAAAGCTAGCAGAGTCGCCAGTTATCGATCCTATATCATTCTTTTTTCGTAAGCACATATACTTTATCAAAGCCCAAATAGTTTTCGATTATAAATTTAAAACACGATACGTAATGGTGGGACATGTTGGCAGTTGGCATGATGCGAAAGTATACCTCAGCAGCTCACTTTTCTTGCAAAAAGACAAATTTTTTTCGTCACAGCAGTGGTTAGCTGGTGACTCAGCCTATCCTTTGTCCGAAACTATGAGAACTACATTCCGAAGTAATGCTCGAGTGCTAGACATAAATTCTCAATTAATTTCAATTTGCGTCACAGTAAATTTCGAGATCGAGTCGAGCATTGCTTCGGCCTATTGAAGGAGCGGAGTCTTACGGAGTTCAGAGCACCCTTATAAATAAAGAAAGCCACAATTTATGTTGTGATTGGTTTGTTGTGTGTTGTATATTGCACAAAATACTACGAGAGGATGACAGCACAAACTACGAATATACAAATCTCGATGAGGACACCACGTACACTAATGACAACGGTGAGGAAAGCGAAGATGTAAAACCAAACAGAAAAGGGGAAACTAAAAGGCTAGCAATACATTCATTAATGTTTGAATAAACCCTAAAAAAAGTGAAATTTTGGATTACTTCATGTATTTCATTTTTATTTCATACATAGCTATTCGTTCGTCTTTTTCCATTTCTAGCCTTTTTAGATACTATATTTTGCGCAAGCGATTTAGCTCCGAATGTTTTGTTTAGGCGATAGTAATGGGGGCACATTTTCTCAATTTTTCTGTAAAAGATTTAATCACTTAAGTTCCCAAAGCACTTTTAATTATTATTATTTACCTTCAAAACTGCCATCGTTCACATCCATTTCAACAATTCCAGCGCCAGTTGAGGTGCGATAATCATTCGCTTTTTTAAATGTATAGTACTTTTTAGGTGGCTCAGCAAGTCCCACGTGGCTTCGATTCCCTTAGCCACAATGCATTTTTTGTAAAAAAAAAAATTGTGCTTTTGGAGCGTAATAAAAGTAAATAAATAAGCATTTATACATTTCAAACTTCTTAAAACGTTTAACTCAATTTCATCTGCTTCCTTCAAAAAATCCAGAAGCTTGTTGATTTCTTCCTTGTCCATTCTTTGTTCGATCACTCACATTGCTGTAAATAGTTTTATTAGGTTTTAAATTGTTATTTCCTCCAAATTTCTTTTCTTACCAAAAATTTTATCTGACGCGCCAAAAATCGAAACAAATATAAGTATATGCAAAAGAAATCAGCTGCTTGAAATTCAATACTATTTTGCACATATACAATAGCGGTTGATTGTAGCATTTGCATAACAGTGTTGCATTTGCAAAACACATGTAATTTGTTTTTGTTTAAGAATATGGTGCAAAAATATTTTGCACTTGCACCGAAATTTGCATTTGCAAGACCATTTGCACCGGATTATGATTACGCCTTATATGTTTTAGAGTGTCTACGACACTAAACGTTTGTATGTTTTAAAAATTATTTATTTATGTGGGAGATTGTGGGCAAGTGCTCCAACAAATCCTTATTCCACCTTATTCTCTCCGTCGGTGGGGAACACCTTTTCAAGCTGTTCCAAATGCTGCCAACGCCGAAAACTTTGTTAAGCGGATAAATGTGTTCACCGGCAGCTTAATGGCGTTAAAATACGTTGCAACATCATTGGGACACGCATAGCTCGTGCATATTTACCAACACAGCTATATGTAGGCAAATAAAACAAATGTTGGTGTATGAAGGTATAATAAGTCCTATGTATTTTTACATGTATTTAAATCAGTGTGGGTTGATAATCTGCCTATAAAGACTTACAAACAAAAAAATATTCAGCCCTTGCGCACATTTGATTCAAAGTAATAATGTGAGTTCATATGTATATATACAAGCTAACGGATTCCTGTAAAAGTATGGCAGTAAGCGCGTTGATGTGCGCTTGTAGTTTATTTGGACATATTTATAGCAGTTACTTGGTGTGACTCTACCTGCAAACTGATATCCGAATGTATTTCCGGAGCTTTAGCATGACCACTTAAATCTCTGCTGCGCACACATGCAAAACATACAGAAAAAAACTGACCCTAGGTACATTGGCTGCCAACTGCGGATGTTTAAATCTCTTTTAGCCACTGTTCAAAAGTTAGTACGTAAATATAAACACATTCTCCTACATCTCGCATACATATTGTATGTATGTATAACCAAACCCACACTCGCACAAGCACTGCCATAAAAACTTTACTACGCTCCCGGTATGATTTTTCACCATTAACTCGGAGCATACAAAATAATTGAATTGGAAAGTTACCAAAAGTTGAACGGGTTTTTGAATAGGCCTTAAATGGATTTGAATGTCATGGTGGTGGCTTTTTAACAACTTTTTTCTTTTCAAAAGTGAGAGTATAAAAGTATGGCAATACGTAAGGGGCAAGAGGTCTCATATGTAGAACTTACGTGCTTTAATTTGTATGCATGTGCCCACTGTTGGAGGATGGAGTCATGTGTAGAAGTTCACGCAAGTGAGAAAAGTTCTCTGATCGCCATTCACTTGGGAGTGGCCAGAAACGATTCTTTTATATATGACTCAAGCAGCTCACGACTTCCGGCCTTTGACCAAGTATCCTCTGGGTAGCCTAAGAACATCCGTTTGAAGGCGAGCTTAAAGGGTTTAGGGAAGGGGGGAAACCCCCCTCCCCCCCCTTTGGGGCCCCTCTTTTGATGACGACCATGGCAAACGCAATAAGGACTACGAATTGATAATTTGGAAGGTGCCGCTGCCCAGCTGTCCTCGTGAAAATAAAGGCTGACATCACCGCCGTCCAAGAAATGCGATGGACGCTACAAAACCAGAGACAAGTGGGCCCTTGTGACATTTACTACAGTGGCCATATAAAGGAGCGCAAGTTTGGTGTTGGATTCGTGGTGGGAGAGAGACTCCGTCGCCGAGTACTATCATTCACTCCGGAGAATGAACGTCTAGCCACAATCCGCATCAAAGCGAGGTTCTTCAACATATCGCTGATTTGCGCCCACGCCCCGACGGAAGAGAAGGACGATGTGACCGAAGATACTTCTTATGAGTGCTTGGAGCACTCTTATGAGAGCTGCCCCCGCCCGGTTGTCAAAATCGGGCTTGGGAACTTTAATTCCAGGGTGGGCAAAGAAGGTATCTATGGCCACCCTGGACGGTAAATTCAGTCTCCACGAGGAAACATCCCCAAATGGGTTGAGGCTGATCGACTTCTCCGGGGCCCGAAATATGGTTATCTGTAGTCTAGATTCCAGCATAAGAAGATTCATCAAGCTACCTGGCTGTCTCCGGATGGAAAAACCACCAACCAGATCGATCATGTTGTGATAGACGGAAGACAGGTCTCCAGGTCCTAACATCCACTCAGACCACTACCTTGTTGCAGCCAAGATTCGCCCCCGGCTCTGTGCAGCAAAAAACGCACGCCAACAAACACAAGGAAGGTTCGACGTCAAGAAGCTGCAAGGGATAATGCTCGAAAATTCTACGAAAGAATGTGGCGGCTAACAGAAATTTTGAACATCGCAGCATGCTCCTGCAGAACTCCCAGAGGTGATCTAGTGACCGATGCCCAGAGCATACTTAAATTATGGAGGGAACACTTCTCCAGCCTGCTGAATGGCAGTGAAAGCACAACACCGGGAGAAGGCAAACCCGAGTCCCCAATCGATGACGATGGAGCAGACATTCAATTACCCGACCATGCAGAAGTTCCAATAGCAACTGACCGCCTGAAAAACAACAAAGCGGCAGGGGCTGATGGATTGCCGGCAGAGCTATTCAAACACGGCGGCGAAGAGCTGATAAGGTGCATGCATCAGCTTCTTTGTAAAATATGGTCGGACGAAAGCATACCCAAAGATTGGAATTAAAGGAGACCCCACAATCTGCGCCAACTACCGTGACATTAGCCTCCTCAACATCGCATATAAGGTTCTATCGAGCGTATTGTGTGAAAGATTAAAGCCCACCGTCAACAAACTGATTGGACTTTATAAGGGTGGCTTTAGACCTGGCAAATCAACAACCGACCAGATTTTCACTATGCGCCAAATCTTGGAAAAGACCCGTGAAAGAAGAATCGACACACACCACCCCTTCGTCGATTTCAAGCTGCTTTCGACAGCACGAAAAGGAGCTGCCTTTATGCCGCGATGTCTGAATATGGTACCCCCGCAAACTAATACGGCTGTGTATGCTAACGTTCAGCAACACCAAAAGCTCCGTCAGAATCGGGAAGGACCTCTCCGAGCCGTTCGATACCAAACGAGGTTTCAGACAAGGGGATTCCCTATCGTGCGACTTCTTCAACCTGCTTCTGGAGAAAATAGTTCGAGCTGCAAAACTTAATCGAGCAGGTGCCATCTTCTATAAGAGTGTACAGCTGCTAGCGTACGCCGATGATATTGATATCATCGGCCTTAACACCCGCGCCGTTAGTTCTGTTTTCTCCAGACTGGACAAGGAAGCAAAACGCATGTGTCTGGCAGTGAACGAGGGCAATACGAAATATCTCCTGTCATCAAAGAAGCAGTCGTTGCGACTTGGCATTCGCGTCACTGTTGCAGTCATAACTTTGAAGTTGTAGATAATTTCGTCTATCTTGGAACCAGCGTAAACGCCACCAACAATGTCAGCCTGAAAATCCAACGCAGGATAACTCTTGCTAACAGGTGCTACTTCGGACTGAGTAGGCAATTGAGAAGTAAAGTCCTCTCTCGACAACCAAAAAACAAACTCTATAAGTCACTCATAATTCCCGTCCTTATATATGGTGCAGAGGCTTGGACGATGTCAACAACGGATGATTCAACGTTGCGAGTTTTCGAGAGAAAAATTCTGCGGAAGACTTATGGTCCGTTGCGCGTTGGATACGGCGAATATCCGATGAAACGATGAGCTGAACGAGATATGCGACGACATTGACATAGTGCAGCGAATTAAAAGACAGCGGCTACGCTGGCTAGGTAATGTTGTCCGGATGGACGAAAACACTCCAGCTCTGAAAGTATTCGACGCAGTACCCGCCGGGGAAAGCAGAGGAAGAGGAAGACCTCCACTCCGTTAGAAGGACCAAGTGGAGAAGGACCTGGCTTCGCTTGGAATATCCAATTGGCGGTACGTAGCGAAGAGAAGAAACGACTGGCGCGCGGTTGGTAACTCGGCTATAATCGCGTAAGCGGTGTCTACGCCAATTAAGAAGAAGAAGTGCCCACTGTCATATACCTACGCATTTTGTATAGAAATATTTTATTACTTTATTTCGGAATATGATCTTCAAATCAAAATACATGAATCTATATTAAAATGAATTTAAATAAAGAACTATAAGACATTTTATTAATTTTCGGTAAGTAAAATCGAAATTTGCGTTTCGATTACGAACTATAATAAAGTATGTGAAAAACATAATCGGATCAAGCATATTGCAGTTTATAGAAGAATTAGTATAACACTTATTTCTATTATTTAGTAATTGATGCATACAATGTTATCACTAAATTCACAAAAGAATTGGCTAATTTGACATTGTATTCACAAAAGTATGCAACAAATCTAATCTTTTAATGGGGTTTGGGTAAACGCAGCTATTTTGACTGTTTTCTGTCTTCAATATGTTGCATAACTTGAAGGGCTAATTCTTTTGTCTAATTCTAAATAGTAACTTTGAAACTATGCAGAACATAAGAAAGGTTTAATACATTTCCTAAAATATTATTAAGATGTTTGATAAATAGATTTTTGCATGAAAGTAATGAAATATATGCCTTGATATTTACCAAAGGAGATTGATCTTGTAAGCCAACATTAAATTTTGTTGTAAAATTGGTAAAACTTTAATCGAAACGTTTCAATTGATATGGCAAGTTTATGGCAATGATGGCCTATCCCGTAGCAGAGGGTTTCAACGTTTTCATGTGGACCATGGAAATGTCTGTTATGAAGGTTGAATGAGCACAGATTAGCTGCAGTCAGCAGTAAAATACATGGTTTTTTTTTTTTAATTTATCTATCAGATTATTAGTATTTTCAACAATTTTATAAATAATTTTTTTTTACCTAAAATATCGGCAAACAGGCTTATAACGGCTATTAATCGACGAATCATTCAAAATCAAAGACAGGAAAAATTGTGTTATATCCTAGTTGCATCCGGAACCTAAAGCCTGTTGGAACTCTACCTAAAGCCTCACTTCAATAAAATAAATCGATCTCCAGCGAGCTTTACTCTACATGCCTTTAAGTGCATAGCAAAGAGTGCTTTGAATAGGTTGCGTAAAAGCATGATGAATAAACCTCCAGTTGGGCCTCAACGTAGTATTTACGTGACCACCAATTCAGTATATAGTCAACTGTTGCCGCTATTACCTCTAAGAAGAGCCAATATTTCATGAATGCCTAGAGGGACACCTAACACAACCCGCTAACACTTATTAGATTTAAAAAATTATAAAAATTTTTTATTCTGGTAATGTCTTCCTTAGCAGAAAGCAGAATGAAAGTATAAAGGGGCTGTATCTACTCTGTATAATATAATATGTTTAAAAATATTCAGGTATTAGGTTGTCAAATATCTCCCTTCCGCCTTTTTGGTTTTTGAATTTCGCGGCTATGTATAAAGCGTCATAGAGCTCGTATCTGGCAATACTATACATCTTGGTCTTGACATAACCTACAAAACGACGCTATGCATGATTAGTTTATAGTTATAGACGTGTAAACATGGAGTTAACTAACGCCGAAATTCGCGCTATTTTAACGAATCAACGAATTCGATATGCTGCTGAAACGGAACGAACTCGACTCATTTTTGAAGCGTATGGTGACTGGCGATGATCAGATTACCACCTGTTCCTGTCCATGGCGAACGCCCTGTAAAGTTGAACTCAAAAGAGCCTTGTGAAAATGGCTGTCCGAGTTCTTCGAAAATAAGGGTTCTACGAAGGGGGTATTCTGAAATAGCCGTATAGATGGAAACAGATTAAAGAACGAAACGGGGCATACTTGAACTAAATGCGATTACTGTAACACTTTTTATAAAGCATTGAATAAAAACCAAAAGGCGGAAGGGTGATATTTAACAACCTAATATTTTAACCGTACTATTATAGTTGGACGTTTGTTGCTCTTCAATAACACAACATCCAAATAGAAAATTTTATAAATTAAGGAGTCCGAAGCAGGAGCATTGCCAAGATCGGTCAACAAGGAAGACATGCCATCCAGGCCCAGACCAGGGTCGGGATAATAGAGCTCATTAAAACCTTTAAACCAAATCTGTATATTTATATATACAAATAGCCTAGCGGCTTTGAAATCACTAAAAGATCCTAGGGTTTCATCGAGTTTCACGAAAAACCTGGAATGGGTTGCAAGCAGCCACCACCCCTCAATCAGGCTCTGATAAAGAGGGAATATATATGTCTTTGGCTACTTGTACATATTTCATTGGTAGAGACAACCCGCAAACAAGCAAACAAGACATGAATGTAATCTGGACCGCACACATTATTGAAATTCAAAAGGAATGATATAAGAACTATGGTAGCCATCTGAAGAGGTAGAAGCACACCTTTAACGCAAAATCAAATTGTTGTATAAGAAAAGAATCGCAATAAGGGTTTTGATCAACTTCGTCAGAAGCACAGGGTGTTTCAAAGTGAACATAATAAAAAAAGGTGTTTTGGGTCCCGGTGGTTTTACAATAGGCATTATAAATACCTAGGTGTGTCGTTAGACATCCGCTCTGCATACATACCTTAAGTAGGTACCCAACATGGAAGAAAACTTAAATCCTTGCTAAGTCCCAATAGGATAGAGATGAGAAAAGAGCGGGAGAGAGAGATAGAGTTGAAAAGAATTATTAATAAAGAGAGGTAGAAGAAGAAGAGTACATTTTTAAGAAGGTCTCATTCCCGATCAGCAAGCTGATTTTTCAATTGCGTCAAATTTTCTAAGCAAAGCAATCAAAAATGGTTGATCAGGTTATTTAGTCTTCTGTCAGGCTTGTATATACATATATTATTATAATATATTCGTATCAGCTTATCATGTGTATAATGAACTTAATAGGTCTCACATTTATTCAGTCAATTTGTAACTACCAGAAAAGCACAAACAAGAATCTCTGGAAGTAGATATCTAAGTAAAGGTTATTTTAATTGATATGAAGAAGCACTTTTGACTAACAGTTATATATCACAAATGCACATACCTTAGCTCAAACTTTTATTCTCAGTCGTATGTGATCTCTCTAAAATTATCATTGAACATAATTTCAGTAGCAATTAGTGATTATTGAATATAATTAAACAGTTAACGGTGCCGGCTATCAATTCAAATTCTAAACTACAATAGTGAGTCAATTTAAAAATTCAACTAAGCCAAATGGTTGCTTTTAAACTTCCGTAAAACTCAAATTTCGTTAACGACATCCATTCAAAATAATGCTCCTACCCAATTTCTATAAAATGTGCTCCAATATAGAAAACAAAAACTGTCAGCATTACAGTCAACTAGAGACTTACATAACGAGCACCCGAAATAGGACTTAGGAGGACTTATTTTTAATTCAGAATGTTTTGAGCAGATGAAACGCTGTAAGAGTTGGAACCCAAAACTATGACAAAACTACTACGAGTACGAGTAGACAAAGTACTTAAGGAAGAACTCATACAACATACGACGCAATTTAAACAACTCACTGCGGAAAAGGTAAGCAACATCACGAAAGCGACGATGAGGACGCCGAGCGCCAGCACAAAGAGCAACAGTGTGCCTGTGTATGTAAGCGAGAAGATTGGGTTGAGGTGACTAGAAAAATCTGGTAACAGTTTAAAACCGTTGTGTGCATAGGGCCTACAAGCATGTGCTACTTACAGGCATGTACGCTTATCTGGTTAAAGGCAGCCCTGTAAGGTACAGAGTTTGCGGTTAAACGTATAATCAGTGGTTGTACAAATGTCACTTCTCTGTTGTACTTATCAACAACTAAACGGCTAAATAAAAGAGCTCTACACGTTAAGTTCTTCTAAGGTATATGTACAATAAGTCGGCGCACATTTTGATAACTTCTTCCTACTAAGAAAGTCTAAATACATAACTTGCCACTAATTGAAAAGCTAGAAACAAAAATACCAATACTTTTTTAAAGGAATTTCAACTAAACGAAGTGAATATAGGCCCTGATCTTAAGTTATTTTCAATATAAAATAATAGTTACTAAGTCCATGCCCTTTGGTTTCGGGCAGCATCCCTCTTTCCGTAAACTCCCTCTGATTTATCTCAAAATTATTACTCTCAATTTGCGTTTATATCGACAATAAAATTGCAGGCAGTCAGTTCAGTCCGACAAACATTAAACAGTTCAAAACCTTGCCTCACGAAGTGCATGTCCTAGAGGGTATCTTTTCGACTTATTTGAATTTGTATGTATGTGATTGGTATGTAAGTAACCCAAGTCGAAGTAAAATGTGGTAGAAACTAAGGTGGATCAATTTGGATTCGAGCGCTGTTTGTCATTTTGAAAGTGACATGAATTGAAGTGGTGTGCAGGGTGTACTTAACTATTACAGCATTTAAAATTCAGATAAAGTAATGGTTGTAATGTACGACGCATCAGTGCGCAAAGAGGCTGGAGTGGATTTACAAAAAATACGACTGAGAAGCAAGAAATATCTATGCGCATGTAGCAAGGGGTAGGTGTGGATCCCAGGCATATTCTAAGTGGCTCGCTTGTTCAGCAGAAGCAAAGCTTTTCCAAAATTCCTAATGCATGCTTATGTAAGTGTGCTACATAACTTTCGGCTGGTACGACATCAAGTGAGTCAGCTGAATGGCAGAAAATCAAACAATTGATTGAATAAAATTCGAGTGCGAAACTTAAACGCAGAGCACATAACTAGTGTATGGTGTTGAGGTGCCGTTACGCAAGCATGGCATGAGTTGTCAAAAGTGTGCTCGGAAGGTTAAAAGCAGGGATAATGGGATGCCCAACTTATTCCAATGTGAGAGCGCCCCAAAATAAGCGTTTTTTATAACATTTTCCATTATGGCCAGATCGAACAAAATAAGAATTTTTGGGCATATTAAATTAAAACACCCAACATTTATTACGATTGCAAATTATTACATATTGATCTTGTAATATATGGCGAAATTACTTAAATCCTTTTTTATGATTTTATGGTATATTAACACAACTGACTTTCGATCTTTCAGTACTTAATATGGTGAATTAAGCCTGTTTTTAATAATTTGTAATTGAAAATTAATTCTAATGTGCATCAAATTACAAAACGCTTCATAAAATATATTTAAATTTCGCATTTTCTTTGATTTTCACTGTTTTAAACTTTTATTAGCGATCTTGAACGGCGGCAAGATTAAAACTATTGAAACCTCCGCTGCTCTACCAACAACCATTCACACATGTCGAACAACTCAAACAAGTGTGAAGCAAACAAAATTGCACCCGTTAAGCACTCATTTGAGGCAGTGTAAAATGGCAAACAACACTGACGTATGCGAAACACACACATGCACTTACATGTTTGGCAACATATTGAACGGAGCGGCATCACAGGGACTATGAATGTGAACACTCACCCATTTGTACCCTCCTTCAACTCTCTCTCTTCCTCACCTCTCTTTTCAATCGTCAGCAACAGCAGGCGAAAGTGAGCGATGCCTGCTTTGCTTTCAGTTTATGTTGGCGCGCATAGCGTATTAGAGTTCAAGTTCAACAAGCTTGTCACTAAATCAGTTTTCATATGCATACATACTCACACATCTACATATGTACATATATACAATCGCGATTTAGTGATTGTGTAAGGTGGATGCGTTTTTTGTGCGGTAAAGTGTTTTTCATAGTTCTTTTCCAAGTGTTTTGAGGCAGCTTTGGCTAAATTTGTTTCTCGTGTAACATTCAGGTGACGGACGCAAATGGGCATTTAAAATCGAAAGAGATAAGTACAATTTTTGTATCTTATATTAAATTATTTTACATACCTGCCATTTTTTCCGCGGCAAAATTTGTTTTTAATAGAATTGTTTCCCCTGAGAACTGCACAACGTGGTTATAAAATTTGGTGTTGCCGCTGTGGTTGGAGACATCAGATGTTTTTCCCCTTTCTGTTTCTTTTTTCTCCTTTTTGTTTTGTTTTTTGCATTCCCTTTCCGTTTTGGCGTTGCCAACCATCGCAAATTTAAATTAGACTTAAAAGGAAGAGACTGAACGGACTAGTTGGCAGGTGTTCCCAACTACTTTCGAGTGAGGTATGGCCTCTGAGAATAGTTCTGGGTGTACACCAGAAAATCCTTTTCGGAGGATTTCAAAAATTGCAAGAACGCCGCCAAATGGCAAAAATGTCCACTGTTGCTGACCAATAAAAAATAGTGAATCTGCTGATAGCGAAAACAAGAGTGGCAAATCCGATAGAGCGCAAAGTAAAGAATCTACTAATATTTTTTGCAAATTGGGCAGAAAAATAAAGGAGCTCGAGAATATGATGTCTGGACAGAGATACAAAAACCAAGCCATGCGAGAGCTTGTAAGTAGCCTCGAGGAACTGGTTTCAAATGTTACCTACATCAGGAAAAGTCTCAAAGCCAAGGAGACAAAAAAGCTGAAACTTTTCAAAGCGCCCTAGAGGAAGTGGTTGGCGAGATGGCAGTAGTACAACCAAAAACACACAACGTCACTATAATGTGCAAAGATCTGGTTAAAATAACTACTCCAGAAGAAATTTGCTGCGCATTACAAAAAGATTGCGGAATACAAAACATGGCCCTATGTAAATGCAAATGTTAAAGATATGAGGAAAACAAGAGTAGCCCTTAAATCCCTGCGTGCCCAAGATGACAAGACTGCTTTTAAAGTTGGCAAAGTAAAGATTGGGTGGTCGATCTGTCGCCTCCGGGAGTACTCCCCTGTTTCCCGTTGTTACAGATGCTTCCATCCAGGCCACATGGCGCGTAAATGTTGCAGTCTGATCGACAGGTCCTCTCTTTGCACACGTTGTGGAAGCGCGGGACATGTTGTAAAAGTATGCACTAACACACCGAGTTGCATGCTCTGCAAAGGAGAACATTCAGTTCTAAGTACGACTTGCCCCAAATACGTCGAATTGCTAAAGACAATGGAGAAATGAGAATATTGCAGCTGAAGCTAAACCACTACGCTGCAGCACAAGCACTGCTGCAATAGAAAGCAACATTGATGTCGCCTTATAGAATTCCTGAGCCAAACCAACCTCACAATAATGAACAGTGGCACAAAAAATACTTACCAAAAAGGAAATAAGGGCTCTGTAATAGACCTGATGTTTGCAAATGACGCACTAAGCAGACACATTAAGTGGAAGGTATCAGACATGTTCACAAATAGTGACCATATGGCAATCATCTCATAAGTTTTATTCTCTCGAGACCCTCACGTAGTAACTCTACATATAAACGAAGCAGGAAGGAAACAGATTTTGACACTGACGTTTTTGAGACAGCCTGGACTGCAGCAGTAGCACCAGGTGAAGGCGGCGTCCACTTAGTAAACGCATTGCAAAAGGAACTGGTAGCAGCATGCGACGCTACAATGCGAAGGACAAATTTTCACAATAAACGCATACCTGTATATTGGTGGAATAAAGCAATTGCCACGCTGAGAACGCTCTGTCACTCAGCCCAACGTCGCCTACAAGATAGAAGAAGGGATGTTCCCCGATCCCAGGAAAGACCAGCGCCTGGTCTTAATCCCAAAACCCAAAAAACCACTAGATGAACCTTCTTCGTATCGACCTCTGTGTATGCTCGACACAATGGGCAAAATGTACGAAAGCACAACAAGAAACCGTTCGGAGATTGCAGTCCAGGAAGCCGGCGGACTAACTGAAAGACAATACGGCTTCAGAAAACAGAGGTCTACTATCGATGCACTGAAAGAAGTTGTCGACACTGCGAAAAGAGCAGTAAGTGGAAAAGGATGGAAAGGTGGTCCAAAAAATTATTGTGCGTTGATCACCCTGGATATGAAGAATGCATTCAACTCTGCTAAATGGGAAAATATATTCGAAGCCTTATATGGAATACGCGTCCCTCAGTACCTCATAAAAATCGTTAGAAGTTATTTTAATGAAAGTTGATCTACTACACCATCGAAGGCATAAAGAGCTACCGTATTACAAGCGGAGTACCACAAGGATCTGTTTTAGGCCCTCTCTTATGGAATCTAGTTTATGATGGGGTGGTAAGAATCCCACAGCCTAAAAACGTTAAGCTAATCGCATACGCGGACGACCTTATAGTGGTAGCAGTAGGTAAACAACTTGATGGCCTCCAAAATAAATGTAATTAATGCATAAATGGTCTACGCCAATAGTTTTCTTCCAAGAATTTGGAATAGGCTGAGCACAAAACAGAGGTATTGCTCATGCACAGGGCGAAATGGCCACCTAAAATGCATAGTAAATTAGAACAAAGTTTAAAAGATTTCTCTTTAATTTCTCTCCAATAAGATACCCTTCTTATTACTACTGGATATCTACTTTTAATAAAAATGTGAAGATAAAACGTTAAACTTAGGTGAATACCTTTTCAATATAATTTAGGAGATGACGCGTAGAATTTAGATGAAATGCTTTTCAGTGAAATGTAATAGATAACCTATAAAACTGAGGTGAAGACATTTTCAATATAATTAAGAAGGTGACCCTTAGAATTAAGAGGAAACGCTTCTTAATAAAATCAAGTAGATAACCTGTAAAACAAAGCAGAAATTCTCCTTAATATAAATAAGATGGGGGTCTTAATTATTATTGAAATTAATTTTAACAAGCCGATGATCTTATCAATTTGTTATTGTTTTCCCTTAACTGAAATCAATACTTTCTGAAAATAAATATAACAAGAGTTTTTTTAAACTGTTTTTTTTTTATTTCTTAATTTAGCATTAGCATTACTATAGCTAGTTTAAATACTTACGTATATATAATTAAAATTGACTTTACATATTTCCTTGTAATTTTTATAATATAAATAATTGAAAAACTTATAATTCTTATAAATCTAATAGAAAATTAATCATTACCATAAAATCATATTATATAAAATCATTATTTACCGAGGAAAAACTCACAGTTTTATGCTTTTCTAAGTGTTTACGTAACCTATACACATTGTGAAATATTTCATTGCAATTTTCCTCATTGCAAACATATTTTGCTATGGACTGAAGCCTGATCCAAATGATTATTCAGTAGTTAAGTGGATTTGTGATAAATAAAAAAATTTTAACTTTTTACTTAAAAAAAGAAAGCAAATAAAAAATTGTTTTTAACCTTAAATTGAAACTGAAGGAAAATCTTCAATTTTAACTAAAAATGTTGTTTAAAATCCCTCAAACTTGGTATTATGGAAATTCAATTTGCAAATTATAAGGACGCATTTCATTGTGGAGATTCCATTAACTGAAAATAAAAGTCGATCGCATTTCACTTTAAGAGTGGCTGCAATTTTTTTTTCAAAATAACGCGTATAGCAATTTTAGTCGGTAATATATCATTTGGTGTAGTTGCTAGTTATAAACTCTGATTGAGCGTCACCAATCGTTGGTTTGTGGTTTTTACTCTGACGCTTGGTTGAAAAACCGCATGGAGCATAAAACACAATGTTATTTAGAAACTGAAATTATAAATTAGTTCAATATATGAATATTTTAAAATTGTATAGTTTTCATGTTTTCTTACCATTTGATAAATCTTTGTAAAGGAGTTTCGAAAGTGGTAACTTTCGGCTGGCTTGGTCTGTTACTTTCGTATTTAACGATAGGAAGGATTACTTTATAAAACTTGTCAAATTTTAAGAACAGCTCGTTTCCAATATTTTGGATGCATGGCATTAAAATCAATATCAACCTGTTATAATTGAATAATGTTTAATTTGAAAATAATCTTTCTTTTCTTACCAATTCGTAACCGTTAAAATTATTGTAGCGTGGCCAGTTTGCTAGTAAATCCGATAGAGATCCCTTACATTTATTTCTAAACGTGCATGTATCTACTCAAAACTTTTCAACTTTTTCCCAAGGTGTGCAGTTATGTGCCAACCAACACTTTTTTCCAAAACGTTATCTGCAGTGCAAGAAGTTAAATTAAATTATGTTAAAACAACAAATTATTTTATAAAGTAGAAGTAAAAAGTATTGCATACCGTCAGAAACATCTTCATGAGCTTCCTGGGTAACAGACTTGGCTTTGTTTTCCAACTTTATGACATTAGCCCAACGCAAGAGCAATTTACTTTCCTTTCTTTCTTTCCAAAAAGTAAAATTCCTAATATATAAGAGCAACAAAAAAATTTTGTAAGTTGTTAGTAGTTGTAATCGAATTCGTGCAATTACCTTTCTTTTCTTTAGGAAATACCGCAACAATTTCATTCGCCCATTCCCTCATATCTGAATATTGCATTTTGCGTCCTAAACCAATATAGTTGTCAACGATGCAATGTGTTACATTTTTTGGTTTCTACTGTCCAAGTAGCCATGCTTTTCTTGATAACCTAAAGCAAGTTGTCCCTTTACTGACGTTTTTGAAAGCTCGCGTATATTGAAATTCTTCTTTGAGGCGAACAGGGTAGCATACTACATTCTCCCGATTTGACGGAAGACAAATCACTGGATATTTTTTTCAGCCAATCTAAGACTTCGGTGTTTGCAATTTGCGTCTCCTGGTCACAAATAAATGGAATACCCTTAAAAACAGAGTCCACACACTAACTTTCAAATTAAAATTACTTCAAAATTGGCTTTTAGAGCAAAATTAAATTTTTTTAAATGAGCGATTACTTGTGTAAACTGAATTGATAATTTAAAAATAAAAGAATCATCTTACCTTTTCTGTTTGCCACTCCCTTAAACCGGCTTTAAATTTTATGCGTTCTCCGAAATATTTTGCGTCACATCTATCGAAAAAAGCGTTAACGTCGTCAATTTGCATTTTCTCTAGAATGAGAATGGAATTAACCCCCCGTTCAATCAGTGTGTCAATTATTTGGTTTAGTAAGCCCCAGGACTTCAATAATTCCAAGAATTCATCAATGCCTTGGCGTGATTCACCATAAATATCGCACATTTTGAATATAATATATAAATTTTTACAACACAACTAGCACGCGACACAACACAAGAGCAACTGAAATGTGGCACTTCAGAAATTCACAAAAAAACAAAGGGATAAAAAGAATATCGCTGTCGCCAAGTGAAATTTTTCTAAGTTAGCTGCTGCAATATACATACATACATTAAAAACAAAGCAACGGTATAAAAAGAATGTCACTGTCGCCAAGTAAAATTTTTCTAAATTGGCTGATGTAATATACAAACATTAATATTCACATATGTATGTACGCATTTTTGAGCAAATTTTAAATTAATAAGAACTCTTTTAAAAATAAAAGGTTTTTCTTTGTAATCAATTTAATAAGGTTCTAGTAAAAAAAGTGGATGCCCTTATTGATTTGCTCCTTAATAGTTTTCTCATAAAAACAAGTAGATTTCTTCTTACAATTGAATTTTTTGACAAAATTACAAAAACTAATTAAAAAATAAGAAGTTATCTTTTTATTTTCAGCCGATTTCCTTTTAAAGAGATTTTAGAAGAAATTTAAGCTAAAATTAAGAAGAGCTTCTAGTAAAATTTTCTTCAGTTTTACCCCCCCTAGCTCTTCTCGCCCGAAAAGCTTTTTTAGAAGTCAATCTTATTGATTATAGATGAAGTTTTTGGCTCTGTGCAAGCACCAAGAAAATTGAGGAAAAAATAACTCTCACTGTAGGAGAGTGCGTAATTACTTCACAACCACAGTTGAAGTATTTAGGGGTAATATTGGACTTCAAACTGAAATTCAAGCAGCACTTGGCAAACATAGCAAATGAAGCAAATAAAATGTATAACGCTTTATTAAGAATGATGGCAAATAGAGGCTGTGTGTGCTCCAGCCGCCGACTTCTAATCGCAGAGCTCAGTTACACTGTATGCAGCTCCAGTATGGATACAGGCACTAAACATAAAAGCATATGCCAAACCAATAAATGCGGTGCATAGATTCTCAGCAATAAGAGTAATAAGTGCGTTCCGAACTATTTCCAGCGAGGCATCTGAAGTACTAGCTGGTATGCCGCCCATAGACATCCAGGGTGACAAGCTCATGAGATTATATGAGCTATCAGGGCCAATTACGGAAATCCAAAAGGGAGAAGAGCTTAACTATATGGCAGCAACGGTGTCAAACCTCAACTAAAGAACGGTGGACCCACAGACTTATACCTGACTTCCATACGTGGATAAGTAGACAACATGGGGACCTGGATTTCCATCTGACCCAAATATTAAGCGGGCATGGGTGCTTCAGAGGCTATCTATATAAATTTCAAAACGACGTCAGTCCGTATTGTTCGATGTGTACGGAGTCAATAGAAGACTCTGAGCACATGTTCTTCCATTGTCCTCGGTTTCAAACCATAAGGGGAAAGCCAAAAACAGCACTAGGTGGTAGTTTAACGGTGGAAAGTTTGACTGAACTTATGTGTCAGTCCTCTGAGAAGTGGAAAGCTGTTCACGAAGCGGCTACTTCCTTCATGACAATATTAAGACAGATACAGCAGAATAGGCGTCAGTCCGTCTGTGCTATAGAGGAGACGTAAAATGTCTTGTCACTCCCATGAAGTAATACCTTATCTGGTGGTTCCGTGGGAAAGTCTTGAGTTGGGAGTAGGTTAGGTTTAGCGGTTTAAAGTATCGCACTCCGGCTTTCGATGCTTCCTCCTACTATAAAACAACTCAAAAAGGAAAAGAAAAAAACAATCTCGAACATACAAATGTGCATTTATCCCGTTATGAATGTGCTAGTATGTTTGTGTTTGCATACTTTAGCATGCTGTATAATGAAAGCGCATTCAGCTGCAGTTACTTATTAGTGCCGGTATGTTTAATAGGTTGCTCATACGACACGGCTGACATTGACAGACATACACTTATACACTCAACCACCACTACTTGCACTATTTCAACAGCTACCTATTTACTGTCACTCAATAGCGAAGGACACTCGATCTGGGTGAATGTCAGCAGCAAATGTTTAAATATGTCGTTTGGTCATAAAATGAGATGTGGGAGGGTGATTGTTCGGGAGAATACTACAGATTTTTTTGTATGTTTTATAATTGAATAGTTTTAGCTTAAAAACTGAATTCAAATAATTATTCAATGATAATATAAGTGATATTTCCATATTTAATTACAGTAAGAGATAACTATGTATTTCTACAATAGACGCTACATTGGACCCATTATGCTGAAATTCTGGCAGTTTTATTTTTTATTAAAACCATGAAATATTCTCATTATCATTTCACCGTAAATTTGAGATTTCATTCCATTTACAGGGTGGGCCATATAAAATTTTTAATTTAAAAAGTCAATAAAAAAAACGGCTTGATATTTTTCAAAGGTCTAACATTTATTTAAAAGGTTGTATTATGAAATTTATTTTTGGAAAACAATTTCGGACAAATGACTACCACGGCTGAGTTTACAGTAGTTTATCCGATCCACCCAATTTTGGAGTACTTTCTCGACGGTTTCAGGCCTTGTGGCAGCTACAGCCTCTTGAATCTCGTACTTTAGATCTTGAATTGTTTCTGTATGGTTGGCGTAACATTTATCTTTAACAGCTGCCCACAGAAAATAGTCCAACGAAGTTAAATCGCAGCTTCTGGGAGGCCAAATAACATCACCTCTTATGCTGATTATGCGATTTTCGAAGATAGGGCGTAAAATATTGAGTGTAGCGTTTGCGACGATTACGTCCAGGTTTTCTGTGCCCCAATTCTACTTGTTAACGTAACCATCAAGATGGAAATGAGCCTCGTCCGAAAAGATGATTTTTCGGTAAAATTTACCATTTTTCTAAGTTTTCAATATTTCCCAGTTTTCTTCTAGTGAATAGCGACCCATTTCGTAAATTTTAGACTTTTCATTGAATATCCTGTCACTTTCCGAATGGTATTTGACGTTTCCAATGTCGAAATATAGATAATTCAAATTTAAAACTTTAGATGGCCGCACGTTAGCTTTTTCCGCTGTAGTTTTCTGCTTTTTCTAAAATAGTAATTTTGAAAACTTATATGCTTTCCATTTGAAGCCTTGGCAATTAAAATTGCGTAGGGAGCACATAAGAGACTTTATTAATATAGTAGTTCGAAGGAATACTGTTGAAAGAATTTTACCTACGAAGAAACCAAGAAAGATTCATGTTAACTTAAATGAAAAAGAATATGGAAATCATATTATCGTCTATCACAAGCGACCCTTATTCGATTTTATATGTACTATAGAACTACTCCTTTTTCCAGAACAAAAGTCGGCCTCCATGGAGAACTACAAATATTGATCATTAAGGACAGTAGTATTGATAAAGCTACAGTGGTCCGATGCCGGCGGTTCCGACAAATGAATAGTTTCTTAGGAAGAAAAGGATGAGTGCAAAACTTCAAATTCGAAACTAGTTCGCGTATATACAGAGATGCGAACGTGACTAAATTATTTCACTTAATTATTTAAATACTTTATATCAGATTTACATCAGTTCACCACACCGAATCAAAAGCGCGCATTCACCTCATCACGCGAGGGAACATTACACATTAACACACACCCACGCCAAAAGGAAAAGAGAAGGGAACTCGCGCACCTTTTGTTGATACGACGTCGATCAAGCAACAGCTCCGCTTTCGCAGCATCCCGGTTCCCTTTCGATATCCGCCTTATTAAAAATTTTTCATTTTATATTAAAGTCATTTTTTTTTTAAACTGTTTCAATTTTAATAATTTTCATCAGCTCAACACATTTGTTACAACTATTTTGAAGTGAATTTCGCAACAAATAAAAAGTTTTATAACGGTTTTCGGAATTGGTGCATTTTGCTTTTTTTTTTTTAAGGAAAGTGTGAGTGGCCTAAAAGGTGAATTTCGTACATGGTCCTTCGAGCCATAAAATAGGCACTGTAGCTAAATAAAGTCAATAAAATTAAGATTTGAAAACAAAAATTAATAAAAATTTCAACGTTTGAGAAAGTGCGGTAATAAAAATCGAAAACGTAATAATAAGTGACAAAACCAAAAAAAAACATATGTGCCAAAAACCGGTTTTGGATAGCAGCAAGTGCAGTGACCAAAAAATAAAATATAGTTCATACCTATACACATATATACTGTGGTACAAAAAGTGCATATACATATGAAAAAAAAAGATAAAAATATAAATAAATAAAAGTGCTGTGCAAAAAACATACGTATACATATATAATTAAAAAATAAAAATATCACAAACATAAATTGCTACTTGGCCACCACATATAAAACAAAGCAAATATAATAAAAATAGATTATAAATAACTTCTGTGAAAAAATTAAATAATAAAATTAAGGAACAAAATTTTAGGAAGATAATAAAAATTTTCTAAAGTTTACAAAATTTACTAAAATTATCCAGTGCTGTGACTAGTATTTAATAATAATATTAGACAAAGTGTAAAACATAAATCGGGCGCGGTCTAACAATAAAAATACCAAAAATTATAATATGAATCGGGCGCGATATAATTAGAAGAGAATTACAACATACATATGTACATACTCTACAAAGGAGGAAACGGGAGCAAGAGGACACTAAACAAAGGAGGAAATTAGGAGAGGACCATTTAACACAGGAGGACATAGGAGTAGAACAACACTAAACACAAGAGGAAACTGAAACGTCAAGCAGGAAGATAATATCCCCAAATTTTTATTAAAGAAATTATATGTACTTTTTTCTCCCAAAACTCCCTTTTGGCGAAAGAACAAAAGTAAGGGTAGGGTTTAATTTTTTTTATTTAAAACAAAATTAATTGTAAATATGTATGATATCATACGGTTTAATCAAAAATAAAACCTATGTTTATAATCCGTTTAATCGATTTCTAAACGGGAACGAAAAACAGTTGAAAAAATATATCATCCATATATTTTTATAAATACAAACGGAAATCATTTACTGCCTTCTAAGCTTACCTTGTGTATACAAACACACCCACTACAACAGAAAACCAACCAATTATATTCAAGTATTTACTTGCAAAATTTTTCGGCAATACCCCTTCTGTTTCTTCAAACAGTAAGCAGGATTGCATAAAATAGGTAAGCAAAAGGCATAAAAAGCAAAATTTCCGATATACAAGCGAGAATAAAAACAAACATACATATTTACATATGCACTTATCCAAATCATGCTTATCAAATACATAAATGCAACAAGCATAAATTTGTACTTACAAACACATACAAACAAATTAATATTAATATATTGAAGCATATACTTGCTAATCCGCAAGTGCAGAGGCTAATGACCTGCACATTGTTCATTTTCTTTTCTCGCTATATTCAATGATATACATACATACCGTATACATATATTCGATATTTTTTTTTGCCTATGTTACATACCCTGATTTAGGAGGTACATATATCCAAAACATAAAAAATAATAATAAATCTTAAATTGTTAGAAGCTGCGATAATAGCTTAATTATAAGCAATAAGCGGTGCGAAATTTTAACAAAAAAAAAAATAATAATAAATAAATAAATAATAAAATTTTATTAACGATAAATATATTAGTACATACTTACATATATAGTACATACTCTAAGCCCGTATAGGCAAATATTATTTAACAATACCTTCTTGTTCTTTGCATTACAAAAAGAAGCGGGGTTAAATACCAACCAATTTAGCATATCATATGCACATAAAAAAGCACATAGAGTGCACATATGCATATGTTGAAAAGTTAATGATTGCGTATACCGCCTTTACGAGTACTTATATACAAGGAGATACAGACAAATCCTTAATAGAAAATAAATAAAAATAAATATAAAATCGCAACTACTTAACCCTAACTTGGGCACCAACTTTTTACTATGATTTCGGGCACTATTTACATTTGTAAATACGTACATTTTTATATGTTATTTTAGAGAGAAGTTGATATTCCGTAAAAATCTAATAATTAGAGAGAGAAAGAGAGTAACTTTTAAGAATAATATTTGTCTTGCTGGACACATGCTAGTGAAAATAATAGCTATTTTAAAAATCGAATATTTACATATGTAAATAGTGACCAAGTTAGGGTTAAACTTGTTAACGCGTATCTTAGTACATTTACGGGAATAACAACTCTTATTTACTTAAAAGAGTTTTCGGTTTATCAGATATATCTCATCAAAAATTCTAAATTCTTATTAATTCTAAATAAGCACAGATTCAAAAGGATCAAAATCGGGTCAGTTTCTTTCCATTCCAAAAATGGCTGACGACGATAAACAAAGCACACCTGCAGAAGCTACACGCTCTAAGCACGGCACAAAGCAAAAGAGATCAAAAGATCATATAATATCGAAATTTATCATTGAAAGTGATAGCTTTATAAGATATTGCACCCGGTTTCAAGCTTTCCTTATGACTGACATTACGGAATCAGTTTTAAATATAAAATTAGAAAGTGTTAACAATCTATGCACACGCCTTCTGGCAGCGATCGATACAGTACTAGATACTGACGACGCAGAACTCCCAGAAAACACAAAAGCTTAGGCGACGGCCAAGGCTGATAACTGCCACGATCAGTACGATTTAACAAAGGGAATGATAACTGAACAAATAAGTTTAGTAAGGCCAAGGAAGGCCACTACTCCCCCTCCCAGAGCAGTTACAACACAAAAAGAAGAACTAGATAAAGGTATGTATCTAAAAGTACCAGCCTGTGATACTGAAGTTTTCAATGGATGTTATGACCAGTGGCGGTCCTTCCGAGACATGTTCACTGCCGTTTATATAAACCATCCCAAACTTTCACAAAAGCTCTAGCATCTCAGGTATAAAACAAAAGGGGAAACAGGCAGTATCGTCAAGCATTTCGCTTTAAATGACGAAAATTTTAAACTGGCTTGTGAAGCACTTGTCGAAAGGTACGAAAATGAAAGGGTTTTGATAGAAAACTCAATAAAATCTTTATTGCATTTGCCAAAAATTCAACAAGAAACTAGCCAGGAATTTCAAAACTTATACTCGACAGTGATCAATTGTTTATCAGTGTTAAAAACACAAAATACCCCCCTATGATAGTAACCATTTGCGCAGAAACACTGCCCGATGCTGCATTACTCGTACTACGATGCCCATCGCGATGGGAGCAATCCCTAGTGGAAAGAAAAATAATGCCCACCTGGCAACAGATGAAAACATTCCTCACTACACAATACGAGATAGCTGAGCGAATAGACAAAAAAACTATAAAGCCAAAAAGTCATCAAAATGACTCAAGGAAAAACTTGTTCAAACCCCAAGACAGTAATAACATACAATATAATAGATACATTAATAAAAGTCACACATTCGTGTCAAATCAAAGTAGTCAATGGCAATCATTGTATGAACTCTGTAAGGGAAGTCATAAATTAAGATCTTGCGAGAGATTCAAACAATTATCCGTTTCAGATAAAAACAATTTGGTTCGTCAACACAAACTTTGCATAAACTGTCTGTCGAATTCTCATATGACAAAAGACTGTGAAAGCAAATTCAATTGTGTATATTTTCAACGAAGACATCACTCATTGCTTCATGTTACCAATTTTCAAAATATGAAGAAAAATCAATTTAAAAAACCACGGGGTTATTCGCTACGACTACATCTAGTAATCCCGAACCCTCAAATCCCGAAAAAAGGGAAGAACAACCATGTTGCTCTAAAGCAGCAAAAATTCAAGCGCTTCATTTAGAAAATGAAAGCAAAATTCTTTTACCCACTGCGGTCATCACCATTGAACATAAGGGTGATTTATTCAAACTAAGAGCGTTAATAGATCAAGGCTCTCAAAGATCCTTTATATCATCAAAGGCTCAAAATCGGCTAAAATTGCCAATAAAACATTCCAATTTTCAAATTTCGGGAATGGGCGGAAGGATTATTCAAAATTCTAATAAAATATGTCCAATCACCATAGTTTCTCCAAATGCGAATATACGAATAGATGCACAAGCCATCGCTCTACCGCAACTTACAAATTTGCTTCTAAGCTATCAAGTAAATAAAATACACTGGGAAAAATGCTCGCATTTCAAATTAGCAGATCCCAATTGTCATACCCCATCACAAATCGACATATTATTAGGCAGTGACTTAATACCTCAAATAATTCCTGAAGGTATAGAGAAAATCTCCAATAAATTGTTAGACTAAAATACAATCTTTGGGTTCATTATAAGTGGTCACTGAAAACAAAAATTCTTTCACCACACAAGTGGAAGATATCACAAACGAATATTTAAGTAATGAACTTAAAAAATTCTGGGAAGTAGAAGAAGTGCCCCAGATTAACAAACTTTCAGAAGAAGACCAGTCCACAACAACAAGAAACGAACATGGTCCTAACGTTGTGCGACTGCCATTCAAATCCACCTTTCCAGAAACTATAGATCTAGGCCATGCTAGAATCTCAGTCCAGCAATTCCTAAGCATGGAGAAAAGCCTGACGAAGAAAAATGAGCTAAAATCAGCATATGATAATGTGATGGACGAATGGCTTGACCTCAATCATATGGAAGAAACTGTACCATAAGAAAAAATATCCAAATGTAGATATTTATCTTTTTACCTTCCACATCATGGGGTAATAAGACCAGATAAAATCACAACGAAAGTACGAGTGGTGTTCAATGCCTCAAAGTGTACGAGCTCAGGCAAATCATTATCTCAGGTGATCAAGGCACTAAATTTACCAGGAAATAACCTCAAATTATCCCGAAATAAGCAAAGATATAAAAATGGAAGACTTATTAGATACTGACTTCCTTAAATTCGAAAAGGCTAGTACAACAAAAACTCTAGGGATTCAATGGAATGCGATAACAGATCAATTGTCATATACAATTGAGTCAATATCTGCAACGTCCGCCATTACAAAACAACAAATTCTTTCCTCGGTGGCAAAACTTTTCGACCACGCAGGATGGCTTTCGCCAATAATGATTCAAGCTGAAATTCTCATTCAAGAATTGTAGCAAGATGGCACTGAAAGGGATGAACAGGTATAGCCTGTACGTTTACAAAATGGGTTCAATTTGCTAACAACCTCATACTATATCAGAAATTCGACTCCCTCGATGGGTAAATTTCACCCCTAACATTAACGCAGAATTACAAGGTTTCTATGATGCCTCTGAAAAGGCTTATTGCGCAACAGTCTACATACGCACTCTGTATGATACCAAAATAACTTCACATCTTTTGGTAGCCAAAGCCAAGGTTGCACCTTTGAAGATACAAAGCCTGCCACGGCTTGAACTAAATGGTGCTCTTCTGTTAGCAAAATTAATTTCGATAGTTCAAACCCATCTAAAATTAAACGATCACAAATGCATCTCTGTCAACTCAGAAATAGTTCTAGAATGGTTGAAAAACCACCCACCCTATACTTGGAAGACATATGTATCGAATCGCATATCACAAATCTTAGACTTAGTTGGCTCAGCAAAATGGCAACATGTTGCAAGTGCAGATAACCCAGCGGATCTGGGGACAAGAGGTTGCAAATCACTTCACCTCACCAGCACTACACTCTGGTGGAACGGTCCCACATGGCTAACAGAATCACAAGTAATTCTGGCCAAAGTCTCCTGCCGGAATATCATACCTCCGGAAAGTCGGAAAATAGAAAATTTTCATATCACTGCTGAAGAGAATGATATTATCCAAAGATTTTCATCATTTCCTCGAGCACTAAGGGTAGTCCCTTATATGCACAAATTCATCCATAAACTTAAACAAAAGGTGAAAAGAATGTCAAACGATCCTTACATACAACTAACATATTCCGACTTGCAACATGCCAAGGTCAGTCTAATCTTGTATACACAAACTCGCTATTTCAGCAAAGAGAAATCAAAGTTGTTTGAAAAGCGACCTCTCAAAAAGGGAAGCTCACTTCTCGTGTAAAACCCATTCCTGGACGCTAATGGATTACTACGGGCAAATGGAAGACTAGCCAACTCCAGCCTTAGTTACAACGGACGACATCCCATCATTATCCTAGAGAAATCCCGTTTTACATACTTATTTCTAATATATCTCCAGCAGCTTTCACTGCATGGTGAGCACCGCTTGATGCAACAAATGATCCGACAAGAGTTCTATGTACCGCGACTAAAGCCACAGATTAAAAGAACCATTTTCATGTGTAAACAGTGTACTAATGAAAGTGAAATTGCAACCTCAGAAATTCAACTGTTCTCAAAATCCTAAAGGGAAAGGTACTACCAAATTATAAAGGCTTACACTGTGAAAAAATGACCCAACCAATTTATGTCTACCATGCAAAACATGATGCAAGATTTAATAAAATCACAAAATCAAATGCTGCAAAATTTATTAAGTAAAAAATGAGCTTACTAAATATCTGTATATGGAATGCTAGCGATGTTAACCAACATAAATTAGAGATTATCAGATTTCTGTTTGAAAAGAATATAGATGTAATGCTTATTTCAGAAACTCATCTAACAAATAAAAATAATTTCAATATACCGGGACTTAGACTATATGTTACAAATCATCCTGATGGAAAAGTGCATGGTGGCACGGCAGTGTTGATTAGAAATCGTTTAAGCCACTATGCTCTGGAATCTCATGCTACACCACAGTTACAAGCTACAACAATATCACTAAAAAATAGGGGTCGTGACTTAAACCTTACGGCTATATACTGTCCACCTCGTTCTAAAATTACAGAAATCGAATTTAAAGACTTTGTTGGAATACTAGGTCAAAGATTTCTAGCAGGAGGAGATTACAACGCAAAACACACGTACTGGGGCTCACGTCTTATTAATCCGAAAGGACGACAGCTGTATCGAACTGCTATAAATAGGCACAATAACCTTGAAATAATATCTCCTGGTAAGCCGACATATTGGCATAGTGATCGTAAGATCGTACTGATCTATCTTCTAATCACTCTGCTGTAATAATAAAGTTGTGTGAACAACCCATATTCGTTAATGCCAAAAGTGGGCCTAACTTCTTATAAAACGAATTGGATAAAATATATAAACACGTCAGTAGCCATATTAATATTGAGTACAAAATCAAAGTGTATTCTAAGAACCGATGGGTTATCACATGCAAACATCTTATCCTTAGTAATGTTTTGTTATTGTCTGTTGAATGCTTTGTTTTGCATGACAATGTTTTAAGTATGTGTCTTTTTTGTATTTGCTTTGTACTGCCTAGCATTGGCGAAGATAAGCCTGTTCAATATATTTTAACAGAAAGAATTATGAAATAACATTTTTAAAACACGAACCATATTTCAAATTTTTGACGAGTTGAAGGAAATGTGCTGCAGTTTATATTTGAAGGGTTTCCTATTGAGCTTAAAGGTATCACAAGCACAGTTCTGATTCATAACACATTCAATTTCCAAAACATTGTTCAAAAGAAACTTTCACATAATTTGAAAAGATTTAAAAACTTTTTTTAAAAAAAAAGTAAATTGAAATCTAAGGCTTATTACAATAGATTGGTTCAACACTGTCAAAAAGCCGTGTTTATCAAAGCAACTTTAACTTAATCAATTTTGTGCATGTAGTAGCAACAATAAAGAAACCTTCTCCATTTGAACGCGATTCCATCTGAATGCACTTTCAACATTTAATGTTCCATTGGAATGGAAATATAACGGCTAAAATATGGAAAACAAATCAAAAGTATTGGCTTCAACCTTGACATGCTCAAGTAAAAGGACACCGCTTTGCATTATTGATCAGGAGCGACACTCTACTTACACAAATACATATTAATGTATATTATAAAACACAAAAACTCTTTACATATATTAAATATAAATTACATTATTCAAAAATGACTGACACAACGCACGCGGGAAAGAAAGGCAGTCATCGCTCTCGTAACAAGCTACTAACTTTCACTCAAATACACACACGTGGAGATTATTAACATTCAACTACGAATCTATACTTGTGCTTAATATGCAAGTTCACGTGTGTACGTGTGAGTTGAGGGTTTTAATTGAAATATTTGTGGCATAGTAGATTGAAAATGGAAACAGTGTTAGCATTGGGGCGCCAGTTTCAACAAAAAGTGCCAGCCTTGAGATGTGACTGCCCAAAGAAATCAAAAAAGATTAATGATATTAAGAATATGGCAGGAAGAAAATGTCAAAGAATCAAATAATATGGCAGCGAGTAATGAGAAGAGTAAAAACACGATATGACTGATGGTATTGCAGTGGAATAAGGATTTTAAGAACGGAGTTTGGTAGGAAAGATAAAGATACATGAAAGGTTCGAAGATAGTAATGAATTTCTTCCCTAAAATTAATGGATTAGTGAATCCAAAAATAGCAAGTCAAAATAATAATAATTTTTTTTTGCTTCTTAGTTGCTCTGATATTTTGCGTAATTTTATAAACAACATTTTAATCTATTTTAAAACTTTCATGCCATGTAAATTTTCTTCCAGTTTGAAAGCACTTGAACCCTTGGAATCACTCTATATTTTTACACAGTACTACCGATCAAATAATAGGAATGTGGACTGAGAACAATTTTAATCGTATCTTAATCGTTCTAGAATAATTTTAACTAGATGAGCTTATTACTTTTAGCGATCTCTCTTCGCTCTTTCACTTCGCTTATCCAACCGACATTTTAAGTATTTAGGTACCGTAACCACTATTATTTTCTTCGTCTACTTACTGTATTAATTCATGCATACCACTTGTCAATTTTCATTTATTAATTCCTTTATTTTAAAAAGCCGAAAAGTTAATAAGCAACCGAAAGACAAGCAAAGTCGTTTGCGCTGCAAGGGGATAAGAAATTCTTTCGCTTCGAGCGAAAATCGTTTAAAATTAGCACTAAAGTGGCCGAATGAATAATTTATAAGGCAACGCCGCGCAAAAGATGAGACAAACACAGAAGTAGGTTATGAAGAGAGCTCATTAAGACCAGCAGGGTCGAGTTCGAGTCGTTGCGGACATATGTACATATGTTTGTGGTTGATTAAAAGTGCAAATTAGATGTCAGCAAACGAGATGAAGTGGAAATAGAACCTTGAAAGAGCTGGGTTTTGCGGTGTGTTTATTGCTTCTGAGAATAATTTGATTACCCAACACTTGACTTGTTGGCAGAAAATTTGGTCTTTATAAAGATAACAGGGTATAAATTATTAAAGGGAATAAATGGTTAAGGAATTAATAGATTAGTAGATCAAAGAGAAGAGAAATAAATTTTACATAAGATGGAGCATCAAGTAAAGAAACTTATTTTATTTTTAATTACGTTGTGAATATAGCATCATTGAGTAGTTGACTCTTCACGAAAGGTCTCTTAAAAACAAACTATTCGATAAAAAAACTACCACAAAAGTAAGCTTTCTGCAGCATGAAATTGCTGACGGCTGCTTTTGGCTCCTTTACTCTACAACTTGTATGTATGTCCATTATCTGAAAATATGTGAAAATATCTTACCGATATCGCTAAACTTAGCTGTTCTTCAACTAAAAGGCCAATTAATCGCAAGGGCAGCGTTCAAGAGCACTAAGCATCTTAAAAGAATTAGGACTAAAGAGCAATTGCTCATCGACATGGACTTCGTTGGGGCATGGTAAGACGAAAGACTAACATCTTCGAGATATAACAATTGAAAAATTCCCTGCTTACCGTAATAAAATACATCTTTTTGACAAAATAGGTAACAAAACATAGCTCCCTTCAAGGGTAACATACTCCATTTTTCGGTACAATTTTTATAGCACGATTTGTCCTTTACTTTAAAATAGGCCTCAGCTTCTGCGATTACTATTACATTCGATGAAAATTTCTTCCTAGCGAGCATTCCTTTGAGATCAGAGAACGGAAAAAAGATACTGGGGGCTAGAACTGAAAAATACAGTGAATGCGGAACAAATTTGAAGCACAACTCATAGTTTTTGCAACGTTTTCGCTGACTGCAATTGTCTTGATAAAAAGAATTTCAAATGCGGTCATTTTTCGGCGATTATGTAATAGTCACTGTTTATGTCCTTCCTTTTTAAGATTGTCAATATACATTTTTTCATGTGGATCCCAAAGTACAGACGCCATTACCTTGCCAGCCGACTGTTGAATTTTCCAATTTCCACTCTTTGGGGCTATTTAATTGTGTGCAGTCCACTCGGATGACTGTCAATTGGACTTTAGAGTGAAATTATTGAGACAATTTTAAGTAGAAGAATCCAGTTTAAATGTCAACGAAGTTGTTTTCTGTTACAAGATTTTAAAACCGGTAAATCAGAAATATACATATATCAATATGGTTCTGGAACCACTTCACAGAAAGTGTTAACAGATTCCTCAAATACAACTGAACAAATTATTCAAAGGCGTTATCGACAAATTATTTACTGCTTAAAAGTATATAAATTGTAATGCTACAGTGTATACGTACAACATTTCTTTGTAATCTGCATGTATTACTCAGATTTCTCTAACAGACGCTACAAATAATGAAGACTTTAGAGTTACTAGAGTTAAAAAAGCATTCATTGGCCAAGTTCACCATACAAAATAGAATTTTTTAAAAGATATTAAGAAATCTCGGAAATAGGAATTCTTCAAAGCTGTAGGCATTTGCATAAATATTTTGCTCTTTACTTTCGACCACCACTTGTGACATAACATCCATTTCAAGCCACCAAAAAAATACTATTGCCATCCGAGTAAGGCAAAGAAATTTCGGTTGCAAAAACTGCTTCATAAGTTTAAAAAATCTTCCATTTCAGCCAAAATGTATGCTCAACTACAAATAACTTAAAATAAAGCAGCAGGTAGAAAAACTTTTGCTTTATATTTAACATATTTCCAATACGTACTAATGCAATGCAGAAAGAGCCATATGTATAACGATGAGTGGGATAAGCAAAAGCGAAAATAGAGCTGAGAATTTTCACAATGAAATTTATTTACTCAGTACGATATATGTATGTGCTTACCGGAGAAACGCATGAAAATCCAGTTGGATAAAGGTGCTTTACGGCAGTATTAGACAAGCATATATCGAACTTTCCAGCAGGTTTATGCCAATACCAGCTACCAGGAATGCTCGTGTATAACTTTTCATCAGACATATTTATGTTGTGCTTCAAAATTGTGTCCTAGTTAGCTAAATCAAAGTTCGCTACTACATTTTACTCCAAGTTTTGCACTACCACTCCATTTGTATTTGTAGGTATATAGTATATATATGAATATATCTACCATACTTGTTTATAGTGGCATGACGTATAAGTATGCAACAATTTTCTAAGGGACTATATGTCATTGGAAATTTTGCTAGAAAAAAACACGTCAAGCTCTTGACTTGCAAAACTTCTCGAAACTCCTAGCTTGCTGCTTGCTGTTGCTGCTACCTTTCCTCCTCTTTAACTACTCTTCTGTGCTTTTATATAATATATCTTGCGCTCCATTCGTAAGTGCTTTCCGTGGTACTTTTAAGTAAGCTTGAATAAGTAGTGGCAAAAGGTACTGAAAATATTGGTCGTTGTGTTATTAGTAGTAAGACATCGTTGTGTGTGATATAACTCCTAAACGTATACCTTGTTGACGTGGTATGAATGTAACGGAGAATTCTGTTTTTTTTTTTTTGCGACAATCAAAAGTTGTACCCTCTACAACGACAAACCGGCAGAGGAAGAAGGAAACGTGTATTGCCGGTGTTTCTTCTAAAAACACAAAAATAAATAAATAAATAATGCAGTTCGATTCCTCAACTATTCGCGCGTGTGCGAAACGAAAGCAAAAGTTACAAGCTACGAGACGTGGTAGCAGCGCTAAGGCGGTGCAATAGTTATAGCAAACTAGATGGTATTTGATGGCATACTTCGGATGGTAGCTAACAAAGTGCGGGCACCACGAAGTAGATTTTCGCCACCGCATAAGACGTGACTTGAGCACAATAGAACAAGAATAACTCCACAACCAATAATGTTACAACAACACAACACCTTTTTGTTAGAAATTTGTTTGTGTTGTGCAGCTTTTATTGTTCATATATAGACATACATATAAATATACATATTACTTTTGTAAGCGCGCAATTTTATTATTGTTTCAGCTCGACTCACTGTGCAGACTGGCTACTTTTGGTGAAAGAAAAAGTTCTGAAGAAGTTCTTCACCTTTACTTACAGACAGAGTTAAGCAGAAAAATGCTATTTCGCACTATGTGAAAACTCTCGCTATGTGCTGAATATGCGCACAATGTGGAGTGAATTAGCTGAATACTTGCTAAATTAAGGTGGATAAACTCTATGAATTTACCCGCTTAATAAACTTTAAATATTTAATAAATAAGGAACCGCATGAAATGTTTTCACAGTTTTCATTTATTTTGCTCCGAAATATTGCTTTATTATTCTTCTTTACAATCTCCCCCTATTGTTACTTAAAGCTTTATTCGATTCTATTAACCTTAATCTGAGATTGAGTATTAGTACTGGGTATTATCTCACAGTGAATTAGATGCAAATAATGCTTATGTTTCTATAGAATAATCCTAACCACTTTTCAAAAAAGCTTGGTTAAGTGCTAAAATACTCATATACACTTCTCTAAGCCAATAATTCTCCTTTCTTAACTTATTCTGTATGAAACTTATATAGAGCTTAGAAGCAGAATGTGTAGTCCGATTATCATATTAAAGGAAAAGGTTGTCAGCTTGTGCTTGGTTATAACAAATAAATCTGATAATTAGGTCTACAGTATAATGGCAGAGTATTTAATCTTAATTATAAGTTTAAAAGATTTTTCAAAGAGGATCCAGTTTGAAATGTGTGTACCAAGATTGCTTGAGCTAATTAATTCTTCAACCAAACCTAGAGCCGAGCAGATTATGAAAACATTTCCGCACTATAAAGAGACTACACAATTGGTTTCTTCAATATACTCCTGGAGGTTATAAAAGTCAATCACTTACTATGTCTTCAACTGAAACAAAACTTTTATAACTGTGCCTTGGTCCTTAATGAAGATAAGCATCATGCATATATTGACACGATAGAGCCTCTGACTGAATAAATTGAGGCTGTGACCGATAAATAGCGCCATCCAATCTGATGTGAATGGCAGACTCATTGAAAAGTTCAATAATCGAATTACACTACTAATAAAAATAGATAAATAGTTTGAGTTTTATGATAAAATTTCTGAGAAGAATAGTGAAAAAAGTCGCCAAAATTGAGTGCAATGTGGCTCTGTCGAATTTTTGTAGTTTTTCATATCGTAATCAATAGACGATGGCTTCGTAGCTTAATAATGCACTCGAATTCATTACATGTAGGAGCATCGAGGTAAATAATCAAATGGTGTAAAAATCGCTCATAAATGTATTATTTATCCAACTTGAATTATTCAAGACTCTTTGAATTACAATTACTTAGCAACTGCACTTTGTGTAACACCCTGTTGACATCAATTATTATTATTTTATTTCTGATTCCATTTTTTATTCTTCTTTAATTTTAGTGTACTGCTTGCAATCTAATCACATAAACCGGTATCAATTTGCAGCTGAAAACAAATTTTTAATTAATACTAGAACCGTTGAGTAAGTGTTTAGAAAATAATTTGGGCATATCATGTGCGCATTAGGGTGTCCATTATTTCCCAAATTGGGAGAGGGTTTTCAAATGCATCCCGAAGTTTCAGTTTTGTCCTAAAAATAGTAAATAAATACTTTATTATACAGGGAACCGTACAAAGTATATACTATATATAGTCGATTTAGTCTTGTCCGTCTGTGCGTCTGAATATATGCAAACTATTTCAACAGTTTTTGAGATATAAGTCAGATATTTTACACACGTCTCTTTCTTCCCAAGATGCTGCTTGATTTGTCGAACTGTCTATATCTGACCACTTTAGCGTATAGCTGTCATACCAACTGAATGATCGGAATCAAGTACTTGTAGGGAAAACTTTTTCATTGACGAGATATCTTCACGAAATTTTGTACGGATTATTGCCCAAGGCATCGCTACAAAATGCGAAGAAATTGTTCAGTTCGGAATATCATTATATATAGCTGCCATATTACCGAACAATATTAATATAAAGAATTTTGTATACTACTTTTGGCTATAAAAAATACAACTTGCGAAGGGTATTATAACTTTGTGCAGCTGTATTTAACTTTCTTCTTATTTTTAATTCTGCTTAAACTTTTTTACCTTTCCCATATACTTTATATGTCATTTCCTAATATTTTGCAAACAAATCTTTACAAGTATATCCCAAGCGATTAAATTTACAACTTTGAAAAAGTAATAAATAAAACAGTTTATACTAAAATGATGTTCTGAGTTTATTCATAAAAACTTTCCTTTAAAAGTTGTATGCAGCATAAATCACTTGTGTGAATGCTAAGATTGTTTGATGACTAGATCTAACCTAAAGTCCAAATCTAAAATCGCCTTTTAGAAAACAGAAAATATTGGAATACAATATCACTTTTTCAAAGTTGTAGTTTAACTTGCTTACTGCAAAATATCAAAAAATATTATACACATGGGAAGAGAAATTTGAGTTTGATGACTTGGTCACGTTGGATCTTTGTTTGTTGAGCAAAAGCTGAAATATTTGACAAAAAAACAGTCAACTTGGTAATAAGGAACACCCTAGTGTGCATGTGTGTGTCAAAATCAGCGTATAACATAACATGTCAAAATTAAAGTTCTAAATTAATAATACTAAAATAATTGCCAAATTAAGTTGGCGTAGGGGCAGGCGCATGTATTTAGAGTAATTATTTGTATGTGTGCTGCGTGTTTTTCATACACATCATACACACATAATTTGTTTACTTTTAATTTCTGACATAAATGCAAATATGCGCAATCGTTATATTTTTAATTAAATTGCAGTGATTAAAAACAAAAACAACAGCAAACAAAGCAACCAAAGAATAACAAATAAGGAAGAGCTAAGTTCGGGTGCAACCGAACGTTTTATACTCTTCCAACTTACAGGAAGCAAAGCCAAGGAAATACTTTAAGATGTAAAAGCACTCATATAAAGAAAAGTCAGCCGGATGTTCGAAAATCCTGATATTAGTTATATAGGGGCTAAACAAAGTTTTCCCTCAAATTGGTCTATTTTAGGCACAAAGATTCACTGTCATGAGTAAAACACGCTCTTTCATATTTATAACAAACATATTGACCGATGTATGGGGTACAAAGCCACCCCAAAGTTCGGAAATCTTTGTATTAACCCATTACTTTCCAAGCACCGAAATCATTGGAATTTTTTGATTAAATTTGTAATACGTTAAGAAAGAAGAAAATGAAATAAAAATAAAAACAAAAAAATACCTTGATTGATGAATCAGCCTGTTATATAAATAGGACACTGGGAAAAAATTAAAGATAACACTTATAAGAAAATAAACTTTATTTAAAAATTATCATCGTATTTAAGCTTATTTTGTATGATAAGGTGTAAAACAATCACTGTAAAGTGTTTTATCGCATTTCACACAAAAAGTAAGATGTTTTTTTCTTACAACCTAGTCCTTGACAATGCCTCTGTTTGTCCCTCTTCAATGATAATACTTTTAATAGCAAGAAAATAATATTATAATAGGAAAATAGTACATGAATATAAATTTCTACAGAAATAATTAAAATAAACGGTCAGTTTTGAAAAAAAAAAAAAAATTACTATGGTATCCTATAAATAGAACAGTGGGAAGGAATGGGTTAAGTATTTTTGTCAAATATACATACCATTATAAGATAATTAATTTCAATTTATAAAGGGTGATTTTTTAAGAGCTTGATAACTTTTTTTAAAAAAAAAACGCATAAAATTTGCAAAATCTCATCGGTTCTTTATTTGAAACGTTAGATTGGTTCATGACATTTACTTTTTGAAGATAATTTCATTTAAATGTTGACCGCGGCTGCGTCTTAGGTGGTCCATTCGGAAAGTCCAATTTTGGGCAACTTTTTCGAGCATTTCGGCCGGAATAGCCCGAATTTCTTCGGAAATGTTGTCTTCCAAAGCTGGAATAGTTGCTGGCTTATTTCTGTAGACTTTAGACTTGACGTAGCCCCACAAAAAATAGTCTAAAGGCGTTAAATCGCATGATCTTGGTGGCCAACTTACGGGTCCATTTCTTGAGATGAATTGTTGTCCGAAGTTTTCCCTCAAAATGGCAATAGAATCGCGAGCTGTGTGGCATGTAGCGCCATCTTGTTGAAACCACATGTCAACCAAGTTCAGTTCTTCCATTTTTGGCAACAAAAAGTTTTTTAGCATCGAACGATAGCGATCGCCATTCACCGTAACGTTGCGTCCAACAGCATCTTTGAAAAAATACGGTCCAATGATTCCACCAGCGTACAAACCACACCAAACAGTGCATTTTTCGGGATGCATGGGCAGTTCTTGAACGGCTTCTGGTTGCTCTTCACCCCAAATGCGGCAATTTTGCTTATTTACGTAGCCATTCAACCAGAAATGAGCCTCATCGCTGAACAAAATTTGTCGGACGTAAAGCGCGAAACACATTTCGAACCGAACACTGATTTTGGTAATAAAATTCAATGATTTGCAAGCGTTGCTCGTTAGTAAGTCTATTCATGATGAAATGTCAAAGCATACTGAGCATCTTTCTCTTTGACACCATGTCTGAAATCCCACGTAATCTGTCAAATACTAATGCATGAAAATCCTAACCTCAAAAAAATCACCCGTTATATCACACCTTGACCGACGTCAAAAGTCAGCTATAGATACCGGGGTCTAAATATTCCGCACCTAGGGGCTTGAACAGATTTTGTTGAAGTTAAACAATTTTTGGTCATAAGGTGGCATTATATGTATAATATAAAATGCTTCTTGGTTTATGTACTGTAAACTGAAAGAATCAAGTGAAATTCAAAATTGTGAATTTAAAAATGTAAGAAGAATGAGACGAATTAAATTCTGTCGAAATTGGTTTGTGCGGGTCTCGAGATATGGGATTTCACCAAAAAGTGGAAAGTGCCAAGCTCATCGTCTAATTTTCACAAGAGCTCCCACAAAGCTCTTTTACACCATTTAAGTGGTTAAATTTAGTGTCTCTGGCGTATTAAGTTCTTGATTTATAGCGCTTTTAGTAGTTCTTAACAGTGCCGTTATATGGGGAGTAAATTGGGTTATCCTCCGATTTCATCCATTTTCACACAGTCCGTAGAAATTCCTTAAACATTTGTAGTCACCAAATTTAGTTGTTGTAGCATGGACGCTTAGGGGATATGTACATTAACGGACGGACAGACGGCAGTCAACCGGATTGCACCTTTTTTCGTCATCCTGATCATTTATATATATAACTATAGATATAGTTCTATCTCGATTATTTTTAGGTGATACGTACCACCGTTAGGTGAACAAAACATTAATATGTAGCAACTTGCTGCAAGGGTACAATTAGCAGCGAATAAATGAAGCGAACGCAAATTAAGTGAAGGATTTGTAGTCATTAAACTTACTTTTGAATATTCATTAAATAATATTTTCCATTTGACTCAAACAAATAATTTTCTGAACAAAAAAGTAAATGAGATTTAAATCAAATAAATAATTGTGTGTGTTCCAAAATTAGTTAGTTATAAATAGCTGGATGCCAATCAGCGCCAACATTACTTAAATTATTAATATTAAATGCCAATAACAACAAAAGAGTGCAGCTGAACATTGCCAGCAAACCACAAATATCAGCACCATAATGCCAATTACGTCAGTTATTGTTATTTTATTCATTGTTAATTTTACATTTACTTTAATTACATTTAAAAAAATGTACACACGCACGCAATTACACGCACAACGAGTGTTTAATTTTATATTTATACTTTTTGTGCATTCGTTGTCCTTACAATGATGTAGTATTGTATATATTTGTTGGTGGGTTCAAATTGGTTTCAAATTTTGTCATTGCATATGTATGTGTTTATAGTTCTATTACACCGATTGTACTCATAAAGGGTGTATCAAGATGAGGTACAAACCTTTAAAAAGACTGTATTTTAAAATATAGCAATGATAAATATAAAATTTAAAAAGTAGAAGAGTATTTAATTTTTTAATGCTGCAAAAATATTTGCAATCACTTGATAAAATATTTATAAATACTTTTTAAATTATTACAAATACAAATACCGTATATAACTCATTACATTATCTTTTTTTTAAATGTTACAAGAAAAACTTTTGATACATTTTTGATTACTAAAATTTAGTAAGTTGGCATTAAATTAAATTTCAAAAATTGAAATGAAGCTCTTTGGCACAAATTAAAATTTAAATTATTTAATTCTACTCTAAAAATTTGAAAAAATCGAAATTTTTTTGTCATAATTCGATAGTTTTGAAATTCGAAAATATCTCCCTAAAAAGATTTTTCAAAACTCAAATTATTTTCAAAGTTATAGCCTCTTTAGTGACTTGGCAACTAGACCGGTTGAGCGAATATCGTATAACGCAAAACTCTAAACTCGTTTTTCTCCAAACTATTATAATTTTCCACGCGGTACCGGCATTATCTCAAGTTTTATACAACCAATTTACTTGAAATTTTGTGTGAACCTTTTTATATAATCCTTTATCGTTCCTACAAGCATTGTCTCAAGACCCTATGGAGAGGATTTTTCGCCTTCTCACTTTAGCTCGCCTTCAAAAGGATGTTCTTTGGCTACCCAAAGGATACTTGGTTTAGGACCGGAAGTCGTGAGTTGCTTGAGTCATGCGTAAAATAATCGGGTCTGGCCTCTCACAAGCGATTGGCAATCAGAGAGTTTTCCTCACTTGCGTGAACTTCTACACATGACTCCATCTGTTATTTTAGTAAACTATAAATAAGTTCCGTTAGATACAAATAGTTCCTAAGCTTCTTGAGTATTTGAACTAAAACAACAAAAAAAGTTAACTTCGGCTGCACAAAAGCCAATATACCCTTCACAGGTGCATTTCTTTTGGTAACTATGTGTTTAAGTAAATCTAAAGACGTAACCGGCCACTGGTTTTTATCCAAAAGAAAACGACCTTCGAAATTTCTTCAACTATTATAGCGTTGCCTTAGAAAATAAACCACGACGAAAGTTTTTCATACAATCCCTTGATCCCGATCGTTCGGTTTGTATGGCAGCTATACGCTATAGTGATCCGATCTGAACAATTTCTTTAGATAGTACGTTATTTCTTTAAACAATAACTCATACCAAATTTCATGAAGATACATATGTATTTCAAAGGGAAAGTTTCCCATGCAAGCATTTGATTCCTATCATTCAGTTTGTATGGCAGCTATATGTTATAGTGATTCGATATCGGCAGTTCCAACAAATGAGCAGCTTCTTGAAGGGAAAATTACGTTTGTAAAATTTCAAAACGATATCTTAGAAACTGAAGGACTAGTTCGTATATATGCAGAACGAGTATTTTAGCTTGTTGGTCGGTATGGCCGCCAGTATGCCGGTGCACGCCTGTTGAATGGCTTCTACGTCTGCATAACGCCTTCCTTCCATGGGCAAATGTGATTTTTGGTCACAAGCGTCGATAGAATGTTGGATTCTGAGCAATGCAATGTTCACACCGATAACACAAACATATTGACATTTAAAACGCAATAACTTCACTTCCAATCAATGAAATGTCATGAAATTCTCACTGAACAATCAACATAGATAGCACCAGTCGACATATAGACCAGGAGGCGCTAGATTCAAAAAGTTCTGTTTACCTTGGAACCCTCCTTGTATAATCAATTGCAGGAACTCTACTTCCCTCACCAGCAAAAAACTCAATGAGGTTGTACTTGAATACTGCCTTATGTAATACTTCCTGTATAACCAATTTCTCAAATCTTAAAACAAAGCAACCAAACAGCTGCGCTCATGCCACAGCCCCAACAAAAACAACCACTTCAAGTGAATTAAGTTCTTCAAATAAGCATTTCCTTTGCTTTATTAATAGGCTTAGCTCAATGCAACTTAATACAGCCGTTAGCCGAGTTTGCTGTATACGCGCCCATATAACTCAGAACGGCGTCCCTTCGAACCAGCCAAGCGCTTTACTTTACATTTGTTTATTTACAAATGGCTGAGGTGGAAATCTCATAAGTGCAATTTCCACTCATCAACATAATTAATTTCCAACACACAATGAAAAAGATAGTAAAATTATGGAAAGACAATTAGCGAAGAAATTGACTAAGTTCTCAAGTGTAAACAGCTACTGAGACGGATGCTGAGACGACGAGGAGAATCTTAGAGACAGTCGGTACGATAAATATACCCACAGATTGTAAACTTGCATTTAGTGTTGGTGAGAGATTTTTGAAAAATACTTTTCAGCAAAGTGAACACGACGCTACTTCTAACCGCAGAAGCAATGAAAAATGAAGAAAAATAAATCTCATAAAAAAACAACAAATTCGCTTTGACTTATAACCATGTTGTTTGAAGTGTTACAAATGAGCGTAAAGAGAAAGTGCAAATGCTCTACCAGGTTGACCGGCAAGGATATTAAGCAAAGGCGAAGCAGGAAATGATAGCGCTCGGTTAAAGCAGGAGACCATAGACAGTGCGCAGCAAGTCCAATAGAAAACCAAACACTAAAAATCGAGGAAAACACACACTTTCGCTTTGCCAGTCAGAAGGAGAGGGATAGCGCGGCAGATTAGTCTGTATAAGTCATAAGACATGAGGCTAACACAAGCGCTACAATAAAGAATAAAGCGGTATGGACGTTCGAGGTCAGCGGATGTTGTCGTTGTGATCCGCACAAAACGAAGATAACGAAGAAGAGTTTCTGGCGGGTAAGGCCAGCATAAAAATTACAAACTGTATTCCACACCCCTGTATGATTCCCGCTTTTCTTGAGTTTCCAACATTTTGCATTTATTTGCGCTTTCCCTTTGACTTTATTATTTTATTTTTTATATTACTTTTATTATTTTCGCAACTGCAAACAAAACTTCCTGACAAAGTGCGTGGACGTGGCCATGACTTTTGCATTGCCTGGCTTGTAATTGCAATTTCTTTGGCGCTTGTAGTTGTTGTTGCGTTTGTGGGAAAAACTTTTCCCGTTACGTGCTTCAGTCCTTCTTCACCACTGGTCTTCACAGCCAACCAAGCAGATGAAAGAGAATACTTTGTGGTCCGAGTAAGCATTATTCGGACAGAGTCTTTTGCATGCGTTGCTGGGGAAAATTTGCATATAGGAACACAATTTTAACATGGAATGAGGCATTTGACAGCGTAAATGAAATCCTAATTAAAAAAAAGTTAAGCATTCTCTGATTTAATTGGTATACCCTGAACAGTTTGTAACACCCAGGAGGAAATATCGGACACTCTATAAAATGAATATAGGAGATGAATGATAAGCGTTATGATGAGTAGACTTAGCCATTTCCTTCTGTCTGACTGTATATACGCAAACTAGTCGATCAGTTTTGGAGATATAACTTTAAAATTTTACACACATCCTGTGCTCCCTAATATGCTGCTCATGTGTCGGCATCGCCGGTACCGAATCAATATAGCATATAGCTGTCATACAAACTGAGCAATCAATATGAAGTTCTTGTAAAGAACCCTTTTTAATTTGACAATACCGCAAATCCAAATAAATTTTTAAGATCAGACCTTTATAGCATATATGGTAGCTGTCATACAAACTGATGGATCAAAATCTAAATATACAAGTAGTCGTGAATCTTTTTTTATACCCTTTAACGTTAACGCTGTAACCAGAAGATCACAAACCGACTAGGCGGACCAGATTACTACAAATTTATGCATATATTATCTTCGAACTCGACGAATAGTTCAAAGTTCTGATGGAAGGAATATTTTTGAGTTTAGACCGTCGAGATGAAGCTGAAAATATGGCATAACTTTTGCAGAGTACTCTCATAGAAACACCTCTTACCAAAACTCTATCAGTAAGTTCGAACGCAAATGGCGAAGAGGCAGACATTTCTAGAGAACACCTGTTAAATTCTTAACTATCAATATTGCTGGGATAGCAACGGGGACTACAAAGTAATGGACGCACAATAGCCACGCGACGAGCAGGACGAACGACCGAATGTGCGAGATTAACCAACGGAGATGGGGTGAGCAAGTTATCTTGTCAGCCGGCTTGGGCAGCTCGCCCGTTAACTGTGTTGTTTGCTGCCTTGCCTCACTGCATCAAGGAAATGAGAAAAGTTACTTTTTTGGTTTTAAATTTGCTAGTTTGCCTATATGCAGGTGCTTTGGGCTCGTATTCTTGATTTACGCGTCGTGAGTACTTCATCCTGCTCGCATTTCGTGCTTTCAGTGCTGCATTTCATGGCGGCGACATTTTTAAGTTGCTAAAAGTTGTAGACTTGCGAAATAATTTTACTTATTTTTAAATTTTTTGTCTGCTTTGCCTTTTACTTTTTTTTTTTAGTTTTGCTCCGGCTGCGTTTTATGCTTAACAGCCTGCATCAAAGTCAGTAAATAAGCCACAGCTCCTCCGCACCGTCATAACCTCAGTCTAACGACTGTATTCGCGCTCATCTCGTTTTTTTTTCATCTAAGTCGGTCCCATCGCAATGCTGCTCACTTAAACATAACCCCTGTATTGTTGCAAATTTTTTTGTGACTTTACTTGTCGACCGCGCCCCTCATTTATTTGAACTAACCGAACTCTTTCATTTTCTTTTACGCAGCTGCTACTTTGAAAAAAAACTTTTCTTTAGTATTTAATTTGTACATTTTGCGTTGCTCTTTTCTCCTTAATTTGTCCGCTTTTCTCCTCTAAACTTTGCTTCTCTCACCCTTTTACATTACTCTACTTATATTTAAGTGTGCGCTTCACTTGGAACCAAATTACTTTCAACTCTTTCCTCACCAGCTGATGTGGAATTTTGCCGCACTTTGTAGTTCGAAAAGGAAATTTAAAATTGTTCGAAGTGGGCCTCGTAAATGCCGTTATAAGCTCCTCGTTCTAGAACACTAATCTTTTTATGATTTTATTAATCATTTGCAAATGCTATCATAATTATATATGGGCCATTCCATCAATTGGCGACATGGTTTTGTACCCGTGGTTCTCCGATTTTGACGAAACCTTAGAATATCATAATATAGACTAAAAACATTATTTTCCAAAAAATCCGGTTTTTTGTGCTTTTCCACCAACTTTTTTTCAAAATTGACTTTTCCATTCGATTCCTCGTTAAATTTTACATAAGAATCAATGTTCATAAATGAGGGACTCTCATCCCATGAACAGCAAAAAAAATGCAAAGTTGTCGCTATACGGCGCATATTTTTATGAATGAAGACAGTGATTTCTTCTTAATTCAAGTCTAAGAATACAATTTACGCATTTACCTCTTTCACACAACCTTCTAAGCGGACACACTGCGCAGTATAGCGACAACTTTGAAGTTTTTTTGCTGTTCATGGGATCAGAGTCCCTTATTTATGAACATTGATTCTTATGTAAAATTTAACGAGGAATCGAATGAAAAAGTCAATTTTGAAAAAAAATTGGTGGAAAAGCACAAAAAACCGGATTTTTTGGAAAATAATGTTTTTTTTTTGGATTTTGAGCGTCAACTTTGAATTTTTTTTGCTGTTCATGGGATTAGAGTCCCATATTTTTGAAAACTGATTCTTATGTAAAATTTAACGAGGAATCGAATAAAAATGTCAATTTTGAAAAAAAGGTGGAGGATGAGCACAAAAAGCGGGATTTTTGGAAAAAACATAGTTTTTTTGGATTTTGAAATTTTTTTTGGATTTTGAAAATATTTTTTCAGAAAGCTGAGATTTTTTTACATAAAAATGGATAACTTCAAAATTTTTTTCACTCAATTTTGAAGTCGTTAAAAAATAAAAGAAAAAGTCATTTTTTTGTTTGATCTCAATTTGAAGTGCGCGCCAAAAAACAATGGAGCAACTTTGGCCACTAAAAAGTTTACAGATATTCTTATTTTAGTCTATATTATGATATTCTAAGGTTTCGTCAAAATCGGAGAACCACGGGTACAAAACCATGTCGCCAATTGATGGAATGGCCCATATATTGAATTAAGCCATAACTTAATAGACCCAAAAAAATCGCTCAGTGTGAATTTCAGTCTGAAGGCAATATTGTTATCTATTTACATATTCATATACTTATTTCAGTTTTATCGAATATTTTTAATGGAATATGGATATATTATGTGGGAATAAAATAGTAATGTTTGGATTTCATTAGGGCAAAATAATTGACTTCAAAAACTGTCTCAACGAGCAGCCGTTTTTACTATAAATGGCAATTGTTAACAGAAAATTTCACCAGCTGTTATAATTATTTTAAAAAAGTTCTTAAAAACCATTTTGGTCGGCCTCTTTTTGCCATTTTTTAGCTAGAGACATTATTCCATTAGTGTAAACTTTTCTGGTTTCTGGGCGAAAAACTGCGACAAATAATTTTCCGGGCCTCCCTTGAAGCCAACTTTACTCCATTAAGGGGGTTCTACAATACATTGACCGAAAAAAATGGTATTCCAATGGTGCAATGTCAGAGTTGTATAGTGGATGCATCTTAACTTCCCAGATAAGCTCTCCCAATTTTTCCCGAGTCATCATAGAGTGTGTACTCTGATGGAAAGCGAGGCTCTTTCTGTTGATCAGTTCTGGCTACTTTTAATCGATTGCTTGCTTCAATCTCATCAGTTACTGACAGTAAAATGCAGTATCAATCTTTCGAGCAACTCATAGTGGATGATTCCTTTCCAATACCACCAAACACTAAACTTTTCGAGGCGTCAATCCTGGCTTTGCGACCATTTGACTCACCACGCTTGGACCATGATCTTTATCGTATTTGATGTTTTACTGTCGTATTTGATTCACTTTTCAGTTGCACTTTTCACTTCGAAATTTCCATAATGAAAGCGAGCGAACTATTGTTGTGCAATGTGAACGGATATATACGACTGCAACGACTTCTATTGACAAAATACGAAAACACTTTCTCGATTATCCAATATTTATAAAATAAATACAAGATTCCGTGAAGCAACACTACGCTATTTGGCCACAGGCGATAACTTCTTGAATTAGTATTTTCCTGTTGGGGAAGATCTACCATTTGTCATATAGTGCATAAGATGTGTGTTACAATTTTTTAACCTTTAAAGAATGAGTTTTTAAAAGTGAATATTCAGGTCTATTCGTGCATCAGTGAAATAATATGAACTGTATTATGGTAAGATTCCGAACATCGAAGAAAAATAGGCAAATGTGTCGGAATTTTTATCAGCGATTGAATTTCTCATATTGCTCTAATTGGTTTAGAACATTGGATGGGAAACACATAGTGATTCAGGCGCCTGCGAACTACGGTTCCGAATATTTCAGCTACAAAAAAAAATAAAAACAAAAAATAGCATTGTTCTGATGGCTATGGTTGATGCCGACTATAAATTTTTATTTGTAGAAGTTGGATCTTATGGTTGTGAATCTGAGGTTTTTGCAAAGTAAAACTATTGCAAAAATTTATATAAATTATTTTTCGATGGCTCTTAATTTTCCATTTTCGGAGCCACTTCCACATGAACGTGAGGAAATACTATTTGTCATAGTAGCTGACGACGATTTTCCCTTAAAAAGGTACTTGATGAAACCATTCAGCTTCCGCAATGAATTGATGTACAAAATATTTAATTATGGACTTTTCAGAGCAAGAAATGTAGTGGAAAATGTGTATCGCGTTTTCTGATCGTCACGTTACTCCCGAAGAGGCGAAAGTTATTGTTCTCGCGATTTGTATATTCCATTATTTCATAATAATACGCAAGTCTGTATATCAATGATTATCTGATGTAGACAAAGACACCAATGGCTTTACTGATCTGGGTAATTAGAATATGAAGTTGAGGGAAAATGGAATGCTTCCATAAGTTCGGCGAAGCAGCGATTTAGGGAGTCTAGTAACGGGTGATTTTTTTGAGGTTAGGATTTTCATGCAGTAGTATTTGACAGATCACGTGGGATGTCAGACATGGTGTCAAAGAGAAAGATGCTCAGTATGCTTTGACATTTCATCATGAATAGACTTACTAACGAGCAACGCTTGCAAATCATTGAATTTTATTACCAAAATCAGTGTTCGGTTCGAAATGTGTTTCGCGTCCGTGTCCGATGAGCGATGAGGCTCATTTCTGGTTGAATGGCTACGTAAATAAGCAAAATTGCCGCATTTGGGGTGAAGAGCAACCAGAAGCCGTTCAAGAACTGCCCATGCATCCCGAAAAATGCACTGTTTGGTGTGGTTTGTACGCTGGTGGAATCATTGGACCGTATTTTTTCAAAGATTTCCTGTTGGACGAAGTTACGTTTTGAATGGCATAAGCTATGTTCGATTTTAACAAAGAATTTTTTAAAAAGTGGAATTAACTATCTTGGTTTAAAACATTATGGTTTCCCAACAAAAAAAATGGGCTACATGCCAATTTTACAGCTTGCGTTTTCTATATGCCAATTTTGAGGAAAATTTGGGACAAACAATTTCAGCCCCTCAAAAAACTGGTTCCGTAATTTCGGCCTACCAAGATCATGCATTTTCACGCCTTTTAGGACTATTTTTTTTGTGGGGTTTTATTTTTCAGGTTTTAAAGTCTAAAAGAAATTTAGTACAGCAACTTTTTTTCCAGCTTTGGAACCCAAACTTTCCGAAGGAAAATACTATTGCTATTCCGTTTCCGAAAAAGGTCGAAAAATTGCCCCAAAATTGGACTTTCCGAATGGACCAGACAAGAAAGCAGCCGAAGGTAATCGCTTTTCTGATGTCACGTTATTTTCCCAAAAAGTAAATGTCATGAACCAAATTAAATTTCAAATAAAGAAGTCGATATAGATTTTGGGGCAAAGATACTATGGCTTTTTTTTTTAAAAAATTTAAAAATGGAAGTTTCCATAAAAAATTTAGGGAGTTTAGATACGATTAATGTCATGAAAATTTTATGTATTATTTCATGACTCCTCATGGAGAAATTTAATGGAAATATAATAGGACAATATTGCATAGCTCGTCCTTGTAATCTCTTTCTCTTTTACGTTTTATGTAATTCCTTAATTTAAATTATTTTTTATATACAAAATATTTTCGTGTTGCTATTTTATAAACTTTCTCAAATTTAGATGAAACAAAAGTAATATCAGTTTGAATTCAATATATTTATATATAATGCATATTATATAATTATTTTTATTATTTATAGTATAATTATTAATTATAATAATTAAAATATATTAAAATAAAAATTCCTATGAATACTTTAATGAAAAAAGCTTCCATCACACTGTACATACATATACATATGTTCAATTTACCAATGAATATAGTATTTTAAAAATGTCTCACTTTGGAAAAATATAAAAAGGATAAAGTACACTTCATTGTATATACTTGTATAGAAAAAAATTTTTGCGAATTTGGACGGCATGATGTGGAGCTATAAAGTAAAACAGCAAAATTAGTTTTTGTTAACACATACAATTGTGCAGCTGCTCTTATCTTGTTAATTTCTTTTAGTAGTTGAATATCAATTCACATACATATGTTCCGCTTGAACTACTTTGTTAATTATGGATATTCTTGGGCCATTTGGCGACACAAAGTTGCCTATCTCATGACAATCATTTGTTTTAGTTGCTGATGCAAAGGTCTCTAGCGCATATTCAAATACTTGAGTATACTCATCATCGTCTTTTTGCATTCGACGTCTTAATAAATTACCATATGTATGATTAGGATGGCGTTGTTGGTATATTCCCAGATATAATTTCCGACTCTTAACAATGTTTTTGAAGAGCTCAAGACCGGTGGACTGTCCTATAATTACAAACATTCATATGGTAATCAAATAGTAATATTTTTTAGAATTTATTATGGATTATGCATACACTATACTCACATTTATTAGAATTGAAGAGAAATTCACTTGAGCACGCTAAGTCGGCTCTAGAAACTTCAATGATATACAGAGCGGTCTTATCGTGGGCGCTCTTCCTGCACCTTGTACACTTTTTGTGTGACTTATACGATTAAAGGCCGCCTGGAAGAATTCCGTTTGGCTTCCACTTCCAATTCGGGCATCTTTGATATTTCAGCAACCTCATGCCATTGAGCCTTTTGAAGGGTTCTGTTCGTATATTTAGTGAATATGAAGTTCCAAGTCCCTTTCCTGGATTCAACTTCTTGAACTAGCCGCTGAAACTGAAAAAATTACAAAAACAAATAAATTATATCATGAAAATATTTATAATAAAAACCTTACCTTGAAATCGTGAAAAAAAAAACTTTTTGAAAATTCAATAACCCTTTTAGCAGCTGTTCGTGCGGCAAACAAAACCAAATTCTGTGGCAAATATGCCAGCAAAGAAAATTGAGACCATTTGACTACCCGTTTTCATTATTTTGACAACATTTCACGTCAAATATGACATAATGAAAACCAGGAAAGGAGGAAACCGGAAGGATAAATGAAAACCATCATCAAGATCAATCGGCCGAATATGGTGGCAAAGGTGAACCACATCAAAGCTGGCCAAAAATCAATTTATATTGAAAGGTTTCTTGGATTATATAAATGTGGTGCATTCCGAATTCCTACCGACCGGCCAAACTGTCATTAAGGAATACTATTTGAGTGTTATCTGCCGTTTATGCGAAACTATTCGTAAAAAGAGGCCTGATTATTGGTCGACAACTCTTGGTTTTTGTACCATGATAATGCACCGTCATATACTGCATTATTCGTGAGCTTTAAGCCAATTTGTCAACCAATATCTTATCGCCATCACCATATTCGCCTGATTTAGCTCCGTGTGACTTCTGACAATTCAGCAATATCAAACGCCCGGAATACATTAATCGTGCATCGCTACGCGCATTAAAGAGTACTGGAGAAAAGCGGGAGACAACATAGATTTTGAAGAATAAGTTGAGAATTTTAACATTATTGAACAAAGTACCCTGGTCGAGCCAATACTCAGTGTAATCTAAGTAATGTAATATTATTATACTTGTATAATATTTCTTATTTGTTTATTAAATTTGGATAAAAATATATCCATAGGAATGGAGAGGGTTTCCATATCATATTCATTTTAATTTGTAATATACGCACTTGTTTTAATTATTAGGGCTGAAATTGCTAAATAAGGAAACAGGAATTTTAGCGAAATGCCTTATGATCATATGATAGCGCTCCATTTCCTAATAAGTCTCAGCATATTAATTATTTTTTAATTATAGATTTCTTATTAAAAACACCTGAGAAAAGTGTGTATTGTGAATTTGTTTAAGATTTTAATTTATACATATAAATTTACGTTTGGTACCTTTAATCCGGTATATTTCTCAATTAGGACGACTTCCTATTTCCAACGGTACTTTCATAGCACGGCGCCAAAGAAATCAGAATTATGCCTATTTAATTAATTACCTTTGTTTTATGTTATTTACAACATTAATTTATTTTTCTTTTGCAACGTTGCACGTACACTTATTTTCAACTCTTTTATACCGGTAAATCATTCCATAAAATAAATCTTGTGTTCCAGATTTATTTTGTCACTTCATCAGCAGATTGCAACGTCACATGCGAAGTTTTAAGATATTCATGCACTAAGAAGGATGTAACGCCTTTTAAGCCAAAAATTTTGAATTAGCGCAATAATAATGATTAAAATTACTTTTTTTTCAATTTATAAAATTTTCCTGTTTGCTTTACTACAAATTGACGTTTGCACAAATTTTATACCAGGAGTGCAAATTTATCTAATAAAAATCAGCTACACTTACACAAAGCACTTAAAAAAATATTTCTGTACACCTGACAAGACAACAACATGCTTTATATGTACACCTGTAAGTATAAGCAGAAAAATATATTTTATTGCTTGCCACTAGACAAACTAACATACATATATTCACCCACCAACACATAGCTTAAATCACTGGTAGGATATTTGAGTGCTACCGAGTAAGCACAGAAAAGCCGTTTCAACGACGCACGACACTCCTTGTCGGCTGCGTCACACACACAACACAAACGCTTGTTAACGACAGACTGAATCGCACGACACAACCCGCTCAGCCAACAAAACACGGTACATGAAGAGTTTTGTGACTTTTTTTCTGAATTTGCCTTTAAAACTTCAGTTTTTTTCCATCAAAACAGAATCAGCGTTGCAATCATACGAAACCGTTTGAAATTGCCGGCTGTGTAGCCGTTAGCTTAACGCGTCCGATTATTGTGGCCAAGGAAAACAAAACCGGCAATCCACAAAATGCATGCTCGTGTCCTTGCCACACAACAACGGCTGGACGCGTATGCATGTCCGTCATCCTGCAACAGAAACGCCAGAAGCTCTACTTTGAATCAAAAATTTTACGAAAACACAAGAATTAGACGCGTAATCAATTACTCACTTGTCTCCGTATTTTACCGCAGACACGTTATCACACACTAAATTGTACCTTCGTATAACAGTTGTTTAAAAAGAAAGTGCAGCAAGCGCTAGCTGGACCATCGGAAACAGCTAGCGGTTAAACTTTCATACCGTATGTAGCTTATGCAAAACATTGTTATGATGGAGGGTAGAAGCAACTGTTGATTTGATGAGCGCAAGGCTTCTCACTGAGATGCTCGTTGAGAGCTGTCAATTTATACCATTAAGGTTCTCTAATCTAAATAGCCGGGAAGTGTGCGAGTGCCAGTAAGCTCTCGTGAGTTTTTAAACAGCTGAGTCAGCTGAATGTGAAGAATGAAAGCAAGTGTTGATTTGCTGAGCGCAAGGCTTCTCAATGAGACGCTCGTTGAGAGCTTTCAATTTATACCGCTAAGGTCCTCTAATCTCACGGGAAGTGTGCGAGTGCCAGTAAGCTCTCGTGAGTTTTCAAACAACTGAGTCGGCTGAATGTGGAGAATGAAAGCAAGGATTGATTTGTTGAGCGCAAGGCTTTCAATGAAACGCTCGTGGAGAGCTTCCAATTTATACCGTTAAGGTTCTCTAATTTAAACCACCAGGTAGTGTGCGAGTTTCAGTAAGCTCTCGTGCGTTTTGAAACAGCTGAATCAGCTGAATGTCGGGCAAAAGTTTAGGGTACCGTTAACGGGTATTTTGGGGGAAGTCAATATAAACAAATGGTTTGAAGGGAAATTGAAACAATTTAAAAGCTGGGTTATTTGGATATTATGGGGAAAACGGATTGTTTGCGAAGCTTTATCAATACGTATCAATGCAACATTTGTAGTTACAAGGTTTAAATTTTGCATGATACTCTTGTCTTGGGTAAAAAAATATCATTTTTTTCATATAAAAAATTAAATGTTTTATTAGAAATTTTAGCTGATAAAAACACACACTATTAACAAACAAATTCTGAAATTTTTGGGAAAACATATTTGAAACGCCATTGTGACGATATTTCCAGTGACCCCATTGAAACCAAGCAGGATAATTCTTTACAGAATCATCTTAAGTGAAAAATACATGTTTTAATCAAAACCTTAACTTAGAACTTGGACGAAGGAAAGACAACTTTACATACATTAAATTTTTGGCAGACATTTTCACAAAAAATTAAAATTTCTGTGAAAATTTTGCGACATTTGTGCAAGAGTACATACCTGTTACTAAAGAGTATTATTATTTTTTCTTCCAACGGTTGTACGCCCACAAAACGCCATTAACAGAAAGCCTATAAAGTGAAATAACTAAGCACTAAATTAAGATATAAAATTGTAATTTGTCACAGGGATCGCAGTAGCAAGTGGCATCTGTGAGAAAAAAATTAAAAAAACTCGGCGTGACCCGCCCTCTGATAAGTTTAATGCATATAATAAGTATATGTATAATATATAAAGATTCTCTAACTTCCAAGTGACTTTATCTTGCATAGATCGGCCAATATTTGAGTGATCGCAATGGTAATTGTGAAGCGAGTTTTGCTCATAACAGTGTATCCTTTTGCTTAAAATAAATAAAATAGGGCGAAAACTTAACCTATTTCCCAAATAACTTATATCAGGATTTTCCAACATTCGGCTGACTTTGCTCCATATGACCGACGGAAGGTACTCTAATAAAACACTGTGAAAATTTTTTTAGTATGTGTATCCCAACTCCTATATACTCATACGTAGTATGAGTAGTTCGTTTTTTTTTTAGAAAACTATTTGCCGAATTCGTCAGCCAGTATATGAGTGATATTTAGTATATTTATATAGAATTTCGATCCTCTGGTTGACGTATTACATCTTAAGGTATTTCCTTGGCTTTGATTCGTGCAAGTTGCAAGAGTATAAAATGCTCAGTTCTTGTTTTTTTCTCAAATGGTTTAATCGAAAAAAACTTTTATCCGAGCCTTTAGGAATTATATCTCAAAGAGCTGTGTACAATTTCATGGATATTGGTTGAGTAGTTCTCCAGAAATCTGGCCAACCGACTTCAAAACCTATGATTTTCAGCAAAGCTCTGAACTCTGGGGGTCTGAAGTCAAATGACTTTTTTATATATCGAAGACATTAGCGTTCATCGTGTATACGGTGACCAGCGAAGCATTAGCGGAGTGTGTCACTAAAGACTAGTATAAAGTTCTTGGCAATATGGGTACTGCGACCGCTATCATTTTAAAATGACAAAGCACCACTCTGCTTGGCAAACTCAAAACCAATCGTCAGTTACATATGTATCAATTTTGAAGAGTGTACCACCCAACCAGGTATCGTCATTTATGAAAATATAGGCAGTGGCATTCTCAGTAATGCCGTGTATGCTCTTTGGTAACGGAAGAGACATGATTACACCTAATCACCTCTATCATATTAGTCGTTTACATAAGGGTAGCAAAAGTATACCAATAAAGAAAATTATTAAACTCAGTTGAAGTGACGACAAAAGTATTCAACATGAAAACTCTCTTCTCTAATTTATAGTCGATGTAGACCAGTAGCTATGTATTTTCCAACATATAGGACAGCTTTTGGCTTCTTCGGAACAGGATCGTCCGCTAATGTCCACTGTTTCGTCTCACAAGATTTAAGTTCCACTTTAGATTTTGCTGGCATAGCGTTAAATACTGCTCTGAAGTGGACTTCCGATTGTCGTCTAAAGTAAGCAATCATGACAACCATCTCGGTCTACGGTAAAATATAACTACGATTCCGATTCATCTGTCTGTAGTGACGCTGTTAAGGCTAAGTACTTATACTGCGTGTAACTATTCGATATTTACGAGAAATCTTATATGTAGTGCCACAGTCCATTAATTTTACTGTGCTATGATCTTATACTCATGTTTATGGTATTCCCTTCAGTGAGCGCAATCACAAAGTTTTAAGTCTTTTTTGTTTAGTTTATGGTCGAAATCACGTACAAGTTCACGGTAAGTAGGTGTAAACAAGGTGTGTTCCAAAGTAAACAGGTTTTTTTGAATCTAGCGCCCCCTGGTTGCGTCATCTATATGTCAATTAGTTCGTTAGAATCTGCTATCTTTATCAATTTTCCAGTGAGAATTGCATAACATTTCATTGATTGGAAGTGAAGCTATTGCATTTTCAGTGTCAGTATGTTTGTATTATCGGTGCAAAAATTAGCTTCGAACAAAGAGCCAAAATTAAATTTTTTTTTTTTAATTGGTAAAACTTTTACCTTTTTTTAGTTAGTTTGTGACGATGATTGCCGATACTTGCCGACGATTGGTTTTATTAAGTTTATAACACTCAGTAGGAAAAGTTGGAGCCTACATAAAGTATGTAAATAATTGATCAGCTTGCCTTGCTGAGTTGATTTAGCCATATTCGTTTAACTGCCTGAACGATCGGAAACATTGTCATTGTGGTTGTATAGCAAATTTTTTATTTGACGAGCTATCTTTACTAAATTTCGTATGCGTTAGATTCTAAGATAGCTTTGCAACATTCAAAGAATTTTTTAAGATATAGCTGTTTTACAAAATTAACGAACGATCGGAATAAAGTTCTAATAAGTAATTTTTTATATTTGTGGAGGGTATTATATCCTCCGCGCAACCAAATTAACGTTTTTCTTGTTTTCATTATTATTTGACCCCAATCCTTTAAACTAAAAGCAATCTTGTCGTCTATGTTTGGATTCTCGAGCTCTTCACTTATTTCGGGTAGGTATATTGAGGAAGTGTCTATAACCTTAAATCGTCACTAGAATCCTCTATTTAAGTTTTAGTCAATGTTACCGTATATTTATACATGTATAATATTATATTTATCTAGGTAAATAAATGGCGCTTAAGCGGCACTTGAGAAAATTAAATTAAATTAAAAATTAGGAAATATCATTTGTATTTGCAATTGACACGTTCACGCTTACATTCATACACACGCACACATACACAACCGCATGCTGCTAGACACATTTTAAATGCATGTCGATAAGTGTCCTTCACCTCATTTATGGAAATATGTCAGAACACAGATGTATTTGCGAGTGCGGATGTATATACATATGCAAATATGCATATATCTATGTGCGTATGAATATTTGTTTGTTATATATTATTAATATATGAGTCTATCTACGACTCATATCCAAAGATATGATATGACATGAATATGGTGGTTGCCATTTACTTTCGCTCTAAATCGATTTCTGTCCTGTCAAATCGCGCAAACACACACATTCTTTTGCCCAGTTGTGTATTTGTTTGCTCTCAATAGTGCTGAACGCAAACAAAAACAAATTATTTACAAAATCACACATTTTCTAATGTAATTATGTGGTATGTGTCTTGTATATGTGCCATTTTTCTCCATATGCAAGCTTACTATGCCACACAGACATATGAAACATACAAGCGAAAAGATATTTTATACCTATATACATACATACACTTTGCGTCATCAGGTTAGCACATCTTCATCAGCCGAATATGATTGCTTCTGTTTTTGTTGTTCTTAACTAGTTCCTACTTTATTGTTTTCTATTTCTTTCATTTGTGTATGCACTATCACTGGCAAAGAGAACATGCGATAATAATGTCCCGTTATTTGATTTTTGTTATTTTCTTCTATTTTTAATCGGAAAATGACGCAATTTTTGCATCATCAGGTTAGCACATACAATTTGTCTTTCATTTATCTTCGGAAGTTGAATACTTATTGACACCAAATTTTTTGTACTGCTCACGTGATCTATTTTCATTAATATGGGTAAAGGAAAAGCGTTATTGGTTGAAGAGAAAGCAAAAATCGAAGCCTTTGAAGAGTTAAAGCTTTCAATAACTGAAATATCGAAAAAAACCGGCAGAAGTCGAAAAGTTATATACAATTTCTTACGTAATAAGTTGGGATATGGTCGAAATAATAAAGGCGGTAATAATAAAGTGCTTTCCGATATTGATAAGAGAGCGATTTTGAGAGAAGCATCCAACTCTCACGAGTCGACCGCAAAGATCAGGACAAATGTTGGCGTAATAGTAAGTTTATCTACTATTCAAAGAGTTATAAGGAATGCTTCGCACTTGAAGAGACTGAAAGTACAGAAAAAACCACCACTTAACGATGCACGAAAGGAATTGCGACTAAATTTCTCACGAGAACACATGGCCTGGAAGTCTGATTGGCACTATGTTGTCTTTTCAGATGAAAAGAAATTTAATTTAGAAGGACCGGATGGATACAATTATTACTTCCATGATCTTCGGAAGGAGGAACATCATTTGGATCGACTTCATAGTCGTGTGGGCGGAGTAATGGTTTGGGGAGCCATCTCCTACTATGGTACGTGCGACCTGCAATTTTTATACACGAATATGAATGCAAATACATATAAAAACGTACTCGAAACAGCTTTTCCCCATTTTAAATGTTGGTTTGGAAATGTACCATGGCGCTTTCAACACGACAATGCTCCGATCCACACTGCCCGGATGATTAAGTCCTGGATTGAAGCACAAAATGTTGATTTATTACAGCGGCCGCCCTACTCACCGGACATAAATATAATCGAAAACATGTGGGGGTGGCTGGCTCGCAAAGTTTACGAGTCCGGTAGACAATATTCCACCAAAGAGGAATTAATTGAAGGCGTTAAAAGTGCATGGTCAGCTATTTCTTTGAACTATATTGGGAAGTTATTCGAATCGCTTCCAAACCGCATCTTCGAAATCATTCTCAACAAGGGAGAATCGACTCATTGTTAAAACTATTAAAAAATATGTAAATTATTTAATATATAATTTAAGACATAAGTTCTCATCTGAAAAGGTTAAAAAAATTTAAAAAAATGATGTGTGCTAACCTGATGACCTAAATGAAGTTGTTCATTTTTTGGTTGATTTGAAAAATCAATTTAAAAAAACCACAATGATAAATAGAGAATCATTAATTTTTGTTTTATTTAGTAGAAAATTTATTTGTTTATAACCACTAAAAGAATAAGAGCTTTAGCTTCTTTAGTTTTAAATTAAATTAGCCAAAAATAGTAAAACCAGCGGTGTGCTAACCTGATGCCGCGCAGTGTATGTATATGCATTTATAAATGCACTATTTCTTAGTTATACGTTATTTCACTATGTGTGACTACCATTTAATGTTAGTCGTAGGAAGAGAAGGGGAATGGATAGGTGCGGGCACTGAGTGCAGCGGCAAAACGTTTGTCAATGTGGCACTGTTTTATTCCAACTAGTTTATTTTCTGTTGTGACTTTTGCCTGCGAATTTTACTACGAATTGAGGGCATGTAGCTGGAATGTCCGGTCCCCAATTGGGAAGATGCCGCTGCCCAGATGGTTGATGTCCTCGTTAGAGTGCAGACAAACATCCCCGCCGTCCCAGAAATGCTATGGACGGGACAAGGATAGAGACAAGTAGGTCCTTGTGGCGTTTACTACGGTGGCCATATAAAGGAGCGCAAGTCTGGTGTGGGATTCGTGGTGGGAGAGAGACTCCGTTAGCGAGTACTATCATTCACTCCGGTGAATAAACGTCTAGCCATAATCCGCATCAAAGCGAGGTTCTTCAACATATCGCTGATTTGCGCCCAATCCTCGACGGAAGAGACGGACGATGTGACCACAGATGCCTTCTATGAGCGCTTGATCGACTTCGCTGGGGCCCGAAATATGGTTATCTGTAGTACTAGATTCCAGCACAAGAAAATACATCAAGCTAACTGTCTGTCTCCGGATCGAAAAACTACCAACCAGATCGATCATGTTGTGATAGACGGAAGACACGTCTCTAGTATTCTAGACTCCGAGGTCTTAACATCGACTCGGACCACTATTTTTTGGCAGCATAGATTCGCACCCGCCTCTGTGCAGCAATAAACGCACGCCAACAAACACAAGGAAGGTTCGACGTCGAGAAGCTGCAATCACAACAGACAGCCAAACGATTTTCTACTTGACTTGCACTCCTGCTCTCTGAGAGCACTCATCAACAACTCGGTGTAAGGGAACTGTGAGACGGCATTTCAAACTCCTTACGTACAGCTGCTACCGAAACCATTGGTTTTCGGAAAATGCAAAACATGCCGTGTTGCAGCGGAGAGAAAAGATTCTGCCTACCTCGCAAAGTTATGATCGACAACAACATTTGCGGGATGGGATAGATACCGAGAGTTGAAGAGGAAAGCGAGACGCAATTGCAGACAGAAAAAGAAAGAGGCCGAAATGCGTGAGTATGAAGAGCTTGATAAGCTGGCCGACAGGGGTAATCTTGTGGGGTTTCCCTTTTGTGGATTAGGCAGAGCACACTTAAATTCTAATCGTTGGGCATGCTTTCGTCCGACCATATATTATACTCGTATTATAATGGTCTGATCTGAAAATTTTCTGTAGTGATTGCACGATTGCACGATTGCTTTACACAATAATTCATGCCAAATTTGGTGCAGATGTCTCTTCGAATAAAAAAAATTCAGATCAATACCTCAAAGACTAAAAGACTAGTTTGTGTACAAACAGAGGGACGGATACTATGGACGGACGCATAGACAGACGGGCATGGCTAAATCGTCTCGGTTCATAACGCTGATTTAAGTATATATATACTTTATATCTGACGTTGCCTTTTGGGTATTACATCGTGGCAAACTTAATATACTCTGTTCATGGCATAAAAATATTCCTGAAATTATTTTGTCTTAATATATATTTAAAGTTTTACATATAAATAATACGAAAACATTTCTTTGTTCAAGAATGGCAACTTTTGAATTATACATTTCCTTAAAAATCTACATCAACGGATTTTTCTTTCATTTGAAAAATTCATATAGTTAAAACCTTTGAGTTGTAATAGGTAATTTTAACACTTGAATTTGATAGATCAGTGTTTGGCTCGACCTAATATGTATGTGCGTACAAATGTAAAAAAAAAAGCAATTTTGCAAATTTTGTATTTTGGAATTATCGTGGTGGTTGATAACCACTTTAATGATGCAGAAAAATAAATACTCTACTCAACTACTGTTCTTGGTATAAAAGACTTTTACTGATATAATGTAACTAATTTTTTACAGAAAATATTGGATGAGCCTTCCCTAAGTTTTGACGATGTTAGATGCCAGTGGAGTCTTCTCTTTTGAATTCAATACTCAGGCCAAAACATAAATTCGGTGGTTAAAGCTGAAGAAAGTCCCATTGCTGGTATCGTAAGAAGGTACCGACTGTAGTTAGTAAGCTAAGGCCAATTAATTCTAAGAAATACTATAAAAATGCATTGAACCGCAGAGCCTTTGATAAAAAAAAAAAAACAAAAAGTTATCGACGATAGAAGATGCAGTCTCTGCTTGGGATATTTAAAGCTTCCTTAATTGAGGAATGTCTTGGAGAGAACCACCATAGAAAATAAATGAAAGGTTGACATGCTGCAATCGGTGCTGGTGTGGCTAAAATGAAAAAGTCCGAGAACCCAGAATGAAAGAACGGCAGCGAAGAAGCATAAGACCACATAAAGCACTCTGGAGGTAGGATGTGAAGAAGAACTTATCCCCCAGCTTGATCCTGCGAAATAGTGCTTAACAGTCCCACAGGTCCAAATACAAGCTACAGCAATAGGGTTTAGCACGTTGGCATCTCTAGCGAACGATATGACTCGTATACGCTGCCAGTTTCACCTTGGCAATATCCTTGGAACATTCCCCCTCCAGAAAAAAAAAAAGACACATGCATGCATTCAAGCATATAACAGCCGAACGATGCCAGTCAAAGTGTGCAAACAATAGATGGATACCATGTGATGGTAAATTGGCGTTCATTGATTGAATTGTTATTGTCTTCTATTTATCTTTTGGGTGTGCGTTCGCATACACGTACACATTTATACACGTTTGTATGTATGTATGTGTACAAAAGGAAGCTTGTGCTGCTGAATAATTGCTGTTATACCGATTTTTTCAGCTGCCGCTAGTTGTTGTTGGCATTTTTGCTTCGGATGTTTTTGTTATACCCTGGACAGGTTAAATTCAGGTTGCTATAATTTTTTCAACACTCTGAGTGTAGTTAGCAAGTCCGCCTGTCTGTCCATCTATATAAGTATGTATATCGATCAGAAATCTTACATGCATCCTTTTCCTCTCTTGAAACTGCAAATTTTTCGGAATCGGGGATATCGGACCTATATAGCCATCATACGAAGTAGCCGATCAAAACCGAGAGAGAAGTGATATGTTCACCCAAATTTAGCATCGATTATTATTCAGAATAATGTTAAAATCTTCGAAAAAATTGTTCAGATCGGACCACTATATGCAATAGCTGACACACATGCTGGACGATCAATATCAGGATAAAGATTTTATATACTCTTTTTGCTATAATAAATCCACCTGAGCAGGCTATTATTTCTATAGTGTAGCCAACGTTAATGTTTTTGTTTTTGTTGTCATACCTCTTGCTTTGCCTGTTTTCACTTGTTTCGTATACATTTGCAATTTAGTTGCTTTCCGCACTATGCCTTTGCTGCAATTTGTATTATTTTTGCTTTTGTTGTTGTTCCAACATTGCCATTTGCTACATTGTACACATATGAGGAAAGTTCAGTACCAGCTAACATATGTGTGTATGTATGCATACACCCACACGGAACATACTACATGCATAGGGTAAGTACACACGTATCTACTATCCTTTTCACTGTGCTCTTGTGTGTATTTATACATAATGCATATTTCCGAAATTTATTATATAAAACCAAAAGATTTGTCAAACTACGTATATTTTTTTTTAAATTAAAACTCTTTATTTGTTTGTTTGTTTGGCTGAAAAGCACATTAAGCCAATTTTTCGCAGGCGGATTGTGGGCGAGTGTGTCTGCTCTAAAGCTGTCACCCATGCATACATACACGTATAATATATAAATAGGAGCATAGCTTGATAAAGGAAATTGAAATCTATATAAATAAAAATGAATCGCCAAAATGTATGTATGCTCATAACTTTCATACGACTGAACCAAATTTTATAATTCTTTTTTTTTTAAATGTTCGTTGAGGTTCAGAGATGGTTTCTGCGGAGAAAAAAATTCGAATGATTTTTCTTTATTTATTGTTATTTTCCGCTGTCGTTACATGCAGTATAAAACTATCCAAATTGTTGAGGTAATCCGTAATTTTTGTGGTTAGCTGTCACTTTATTATTTTAAATCTTACTCGCTGATGTTAATTCTTACTCTGCTTTTCTTTGAAAATGTCTCGGAAGCGGAAATCTGGTCTATCCAAAAATTCATGGCGGGGTCGTACCGCAAAAGTTGCACGAAAGCAAGAAACTTCGGCTCACGCAGAGCTGAGAAGATAACAAAAAGCAGAGCGACAAAGAGTTTTGAGAGCAGCTGAAACGCCTCTTCAGGCACGAGTTCGTTTAGAAAGACAAGCTGCATTGCAGACAACTAGAAGAGCGATAGAAACACCAGAACAATCGCAGGCGAGAAGAATTCATAATGCAGAATTCAGACCACGCGCCGCAGAATTTTCATGCGTAATGATTGGGCTGCGTTTAATTGTTTTGGGTTTCAATATGATCCTTCAATTGAATATTATAATAATCCATTGATTGTTATTGGCTCAATGAATAAAAAATGTCAGTACTGCGATGCTCTTAAATGGAAAGATGAAACTGCTGGAATGTGCTGTTCCGGTGGCAGAGTTTCACTTCCATTACTTGGTGAACCAAAACAGCCTTTGAACTCTTTATTATTAAATTGCTGTAGCTTCGTCAGGTATTGCCGGAACGGTATTAAACGGCGGTCGTACGGTACATTCCGTTTTAAAATTACCATTGAATTTGGCTCAGGAAGATTCGCCCATTTTTAATTTTAGTAGAAATAGTTCACGTGGTGGGATGCTGCGAGAATGCAAGCTTTTTGATTGGGATGAAAGTACAATATCTCACAAGAAGGCTATATAGCAGAAGCATTAAACCGGACTCTCCAGGACTTGCGAGAGTGTATAGATATAATGGGAGGCATAATAGTTTTATTGGCTGGTGAACCCTCTCAGTGATTCAGAGGGGGCCAGATGAAATTCAAGCGTGCATTAAATCATCAAGCTTATCAAGTTGAAAAACTCCGCCTGAAAACGAATAATAGAGTGCATCTTCATAATGACGTGGATTCAGGACTTTACGAAGAAATGTTGTTGAAAATTGGTGATGGTTGTTTAGATGTTGACGCTGAAGGCTACATATTACTGTCAAGAAAATTTTGTAATTTATTAGAAAGTGATGTGGATCTCATTGCTAATGTTTTTCCGGAATTGCAACAAAATTTGTGTAGTGATCAGTGGTTTTGTGCTAGAGCAATATTAGCACCAAGAAAGGAAATTGTTAATAGGATCAACACTGATATTTTAAACGAGATTCAAGGAGAAATGAAGGAATACATATTTGTCAATGGATACAAATATAGATACGGAACTAAGTACTTCATATCCTGTGGAGTTTTTAAATTCAATTGAACTATCGGGTGTACCGTCACATAAACTTCAATTGAAACTAAATGTACCATAAGCATTATGTGAAATCTAGGTGCTCCTCGGCTATGTAATGGAACAAAGCTTCGGAGAACAAAATTGGGACAGAACATACTTGGTGCTACTATTTTAATAGGTTTCGGTAAGGGAAATAATGTTATAATACCTCGGATATCAATTATTCCCACCCATTTAGAAAATCCATGCTTCTCTCGTGGTCAACTTTATGTAGCCTGTCCACGTGTATCTAATGCCCGAAATTTACATATATTTGCACCCAACGGGACAACATAAAACATTGTCTACAAAAATATCCTAGATTAATACTTTGTATTTTAATTTTTTTAAATTGTTAGAATTCAGAATTATTTATTTTTGTTACAGTGGAATATATTTTAACATTTGTTGTTGCATTTCCATAAGGATATTTTAAGGTGTTGAAACTTCAATGTCTGTAGTAATTTTTAAAAATTGTTGATCTCAGCCAAGCAATAAAATTTAGTTATCATATTGACTCATTTCTATTATTATACCCTTATCCTTTATCCCTCATACTTGGCTCCACTGCGGGCGAAGCCGGCTCGGCAGCCAAATTGATTAACATTCAGAAATCCTATTGGCCAGAACTGATATTTCAGGCGCATTTGTCTTTTTAAAAAACGACAGCAACGATTTCTATGTTCCAATGGACTGATTAACGTAAAATTTTTGGGCAGTCTTCTTTATTCTTGTTTATGTCTGAAACTAGCCATATTCAATAATTTACAAGAAGTGATACAAAAAATTTTTTATTTCTTTTAGGCAGACGCGATTCATGATTTTATACTACCTAGTTGGAGAATTTAAAAAGTCGACTTACAGAGCAATCCTCGTCTGTAAATTCGCTAATTTTTGAGTGTTAGCTGCTATTAATAGATTTTATTTAGAAAATAAAATTTAAAATATACTATGTATAAAGTAAAAAAAGGAAAACAAATTATAAAAAATGTTTCGAGGCAGAGAGAGCTTTAGATTTTTTATTTTCTTTTCTGAGTGGAAGCTTGCTGAGTATGGTGACGCTGTGCAAATACTGAGTGAAAAAATGGTTTGGAACGGTTTCATATGCTTCTAGATATGTGTGTAAATAAGACAACGAGGCTTATTTTTAGGCTACTAAGCGAGGGTGGAAAAAGGTAGGTGAGAAAATTTAGATCTAATGTATTATTACTGGAATTGTAAAACAATCATTTAGGCTGCACTGTAGTTTCTCTAAATCAGGATCATGGGAACAAACCCTGATTTTAAAACTTACTACTACACATTTTTTACTGCTAAGATATATTGAAAGATAAATGATAGATAGTTCAAGAAGCACTTCTGCCATTTAAAATATTTTTAAGCATTGAAATTGATTAATAAATATTTTTTAACTTCCAAATAATAAATAAAACAAGTAAGGAAGGGTTAAGTGCGTGTGCAACGGAATATTTTATACTCTTAAGATGTAAAACATCAACCAGAGGATCGCAATACGAGCAATTATATATACTATATATAGTACTACTACGCCAGTAAAGAAGAAGATATATAGTATATCTTTTTATTTTATTTTCTTTATGTACATACATATATGTATGTATTTAAAAATGCATACAGGAAATTTCATAGCGTTCCGGTGAATATTTTCGAAGTTACACACAAATTTGAAAAGGCGTTCCAGAGTGCTTGGAATTACAAGGCCATACTTTAAAGGCGTTTTCTTAAAATAGTGTTTTGAAAGTCGGTGACCAACCTTACCCAAATACGCCTAAACCGATTAGTCTAAAGTTTTGACACGAGCTTCTTAAATAGTAAATAAATAATACATTTTTTAGTAATAAAACGAAGATTTTTTATAACCGATAAATTTATTATTATTATTTATATATATATATTATATTATTTATAAATAATTTAAGGCGAAATTTTGTCAACATATTTTATTTTGCTTATTTCTCGGATTTGCTTTGCTAGATTTAATATTACTTTAACGAAATCTGTTAGAAGATATAGTGGTCACCGTAAAACGTCTTTTTTGAGAGATCAGCTGTAGTTTTTTTCCAAATTAATAGTTTTACTAATACAAGGTGCTATCCAAATTTTACAGGACTGTAAACAAAAAAAAAATGTTTTTTTTTGGCAAAATTAATTTATTTTATTCAAAATAGTCTCCTTCTGCTTCAATAAAGCTTTTTGCACGGTCCAAAAGCATGTCGAACGAGTGTTTCAGCCCGTTGGCCGGTATGGCCGCCAGTATGCCGGTGCAAGTCTTTTGAATAGCATCTACGTTTGCATATCGCTTTCCTTTCATGGGCAAATACATTTTTCCGAAAAGGAAGAAGTCACATGGTGTTAAAACAGGTGCATACGGGGAGTGGTTACTGGTTAAAATGTTATTTTTGGTCAAATAATCGGTCATAAGATGTCCTTCGAATGTTGGATTCTGAGCAATTTTTGGTCGTTAGTAAATTTGTGCAGAACAAACCGTGCACACACCTTTCGTCAGTCCAAATGTTCTGTCAAAATGCGATAAATCGATGTTTTGGAGATGTTCAATTCTATTTCCATGAATTTGAATGAATGAATTTCGGCTGATGTTTGATGAATTTACGCACAGTTTCGATGGAATTTCCGGTGATCACAGATTTTGATTGGCCCACACGTTGGTCGTCTTTTATGTCCTCACTACCACTTTGAAAACGTTGAAACCACTCGTGCATTCTGCTACGGTTGGCTCTTTTTTTGAAGCTCCTTTTCGCACCGATAGCACAAACAAACTAACACTTAAAACGCAATAACTTCACTTCCAATCTATGGAATATCATGTAACTTTCACTGGACAATCGATAAAGATAACGGAATCTAGCACACGACATATAGATGGCGCCACCAACGGGCGCTAGATTCAAAAAGTCCTGTTTACTTTGGAACGCATCTTGTACCAAGTCCAGGAATACAATTGAGAAATATCATAATACGAGGTTTGACAATTAGGTAATGAGACTGATTTTATTGCCCCGCTTGTGGTAAACCTGTGACCTTAAAATTGCCTTTTTCTTTTTTTGGCATCCCTCTCCTCTCCATAGATATATGTATCATTGCTCTAGCTTGTTTAATTCGCTTGCTGCGTCAAGTTGAGTAGACGTGTGTTTGTAGTGCTCGTCACGAAAATGGAAAAACGAAATCAAGAGTAACGCGAATGACCGTCGCAGAGGACTGTTTGGAACAAGTGGAAAACGATCCCATGCTGTTTGATCGAGTTATTACAGGCGATGAGAGCTAGTTTTTCCAATACGACCCGGAAACCAAACGCTAAAGCTCACAATGATTGTCTCCGCCAAGCATAGAAAACGCGCTGGAATCGCTGTATAGCTGTCCAAGGGGACTATTTTGAATTAATTGTCATACCTCGTATGTGTACAAATTTTTGGATCAATAAATTTAAAAGTATTCTCAAAAAAATGATGGAAAATTCGTTTTTTACGGTCTTCTAACTGTATGTCTATAAACTGCTTAAGGTACACCTTATACAAACACGCTCTTCAATTTCACTGAGATAACTCAATATATATAACTCGATTCTAGTAACTTTTGAGATACAGACATACAATTGTCAGGAAAAGATTACATTTGAATTTTAATTATACTCGTATGTCTCTCATATCTCCTGATATTTGTGGTAGTTTGTGTAGGGTGGCATACGCTAAAAGTATTATTCATACAAAGTTTTAGCCCATATATTGTACGCCTGTCCTCCAACTTTCACAACGGCTCGTCTAAAGTCGTCTCATATCATTTCTAGTATAATAATTAATATCTCTGCCTAATTTTGTTATTCAATTATTACGCTTATTGTAGTTTTTAGCAGTACCATTATATGGGGAGTGAGCGGGGTTATCATCGCTTTTCATCCATTTTCACAATGTTGGTAATACGAGTAGTTCTTATAAGAATTGTTTAAAGCGAATTTGGCTTGTAGCTTTGGCGATCTAGGTGATATGTTTATTGAACCTATGGAAAGCACAATTTTCAATGGTACTTCTTGCTACTGCTCTCCACTATGCTCTTATGTCTATCTCTTAGTTCCAGGTTATGCGTATAAACTTTAGGTGAACAAACCTATTATACTCTGTAGCAAGAGGGTGCAAGAATACATAAATATTTTTTAAAAGAGTTGCCACTTAGTTTGAAGAAAAATTTAAAAACAGGTTTAGATATTTATTCAATCGAGATTTTACAAATTAAAGGTATTAAAAACAGTTATAAATTAAGCATGTTTAAGTAATCAAAATTGGGTTGCCAAATACGCACATATACAGCTATTTGCCACTTCACTATTTTTTATATTGTATAAATTAAAAATTAAATAAACAAAATTGTGGTTGCCACCCAGTTTTGAAAAAAAAAATTATATAAAAAGTGGTTAGCCATTAAAGTTTATGTCAATTAGGAGGGATTGAAGAATGGGGCTATCAAGCATATAAAATCGATAATTCATTGAAAAAGTAAAATTTAGATTAAAAAATTGTGTTTAAAAAATTAATTGATATTGTTGCCACTTATACACTATAAGAAATATTCGAAGTTTTGAATAACTGGTTTTCTATTGGGTTGCCGCCGAAACTCTTCCCAGATTATTTACATTCTCTTCACATGTCGGCTGGTTCGGCAAAACTGCTTTTGAAATATTTTGGCTAGATCAGAATTATTTTCAAAGTATTTTCATTACTTACACAAAGCGTTGCCACCCATCAGATAATTAAAACTAATAATTAAAGATTTTTCAAAAATAATTTTTTTGTTATTAATACTGAAAGAGTTTTTAGAGTCCGAAATTGTAACTACAAATAATTTCGTAACAGATCACTATAAAATGATATGGTATGATTGGCAAACTGATATTATAAAATGTTACGAAATAGATAAAGCTAAAGATATTTAAAATACACGTAAATAAAAACACGTATTTGGTGTTGCAAAATATGTTTATTTCAGCTATAGTAAATAATTCTTCTATACCCAACAGTTGTTTGTATCACATAAACCTAAGTTAGATATACATATGTAGGCTTCTGCGTATATATATAATTAATTAGGATGACAAGACGAGTTGAAATCAGGATCTCTGTTTGTCCGTTCGTCTGTCCGACTGTGGAAGTTATAACTTGAGTAAAACTAAAATATCTTGATTATACACGTTCACAAAACGCCATTAATTGAAACCTTAAAATACAAGGCAGCCGTTTAGTAAAACAAATTGAATTCGGTTAGGGCATCTATGGTTGAAGACGTTTTAAAATGGAATGAATGAATTCGGATTGTAACTACTTAAGTGCGATAAATCAATAACTAAATGCGTTCATCCAGGACGCTAAAATGGGGCTTTGTAGGTATCAAAATAGGACGATGGGCGTGACATATATACATATATCTCCATACTTCACACGACCAATTTCAATCAAATTCGGTGCTTCGGTTCAGAAATTTTAATATTCTAATATTTCAATCTGGATATCGGCGAAATTGGTCTACAACCACGCCTACTTCCCATCTAACACAATTTTAAATTCCAGTTGATTCTTGAATTTTCCAGTATACAAGCCAAGCACCAATGAGGTTATCGGGAAAAAGATTAATTGGGTCAATACTTCTCTTAGAGCCCATGTACCTAAGAAAAATATTCTAAAGTTCAGGTTGGCTTTATGCCACATACAATCTTATTCGCTAATATGACAAATACCTAAATAAAATTGAGCGAGCGTATTTTTCCAATAACACTGCAGTTTTGTGTTTAAAATGAATAATTATCCAGGTAAAATCCGTTTCCATGTAAAAGAGTAGGAATAGGAATGAAATTGACAAAGAGCCATCCACTTCACTACCGAACCAGTTCAGGATATACGGAAGATAAAAAAACCCCGTAGAGACATGTAGGGTCGCGAAGACCATGTGAAAGTAAGTAGAGGAAAGCGCGAAAATTTCTTCTCTCACAGTCCCGAAAAGAATGCAGAACGATTATTTGCATAGTCACGGGTCATAAATTAATGTTATCACATGAGAGCAGTGTGGGCAATATAAATTATACTTTTTAACCCAAACTGTCAATATTATTAATAGGATTGCTAACTTCGGCCAAAAAAATATTTTTAAGTTCTCATTTTATATTCAAACCTTTAAAACCATTGAAAACTAAAATATATTTTAAAAGTGAATACGGGAATAAAGGTAATGGAAAGTAAAATAGAATTTGAGTACAAAACGCTGTAAAAATAAAAACAAAAAAATAAAACAAAAATGCAATTCGAATTGAGCAAATTATTTTATACGTGTTTACCAGAATATTCCGCAGCACCGATGTTTTCTATGCACTTCTATGCTTTTCTCTAGCACACCAAAAGCGATTTTATGCTACGAGATCGTGTGTATTTTATTCTCTTGCAATCTAAATAATTCCATCTTGACGATACCTGCAACTAAGCATCCCACACCCACTTCAAATAATGACGCACACGGTTTGTTCGCAATAAAATCAGCTGTTCGACAACGCCTCTGCTATTGCGGGCGCTGGTTATGCTGCTCGGTTGAATAAAGCAATACAACGCTGTAGATTCGCTGACCATGACCTGGAAATGCCGAGCGCGTGAACACTAAGTCACAAGCACAAAGGCATATAAATATACATATATGTATGGAAAGTGAAATATGCGGCATGAATGCCTAGAGCCCCTTACAAATGCATCGCGGAAACCGTTTGAGCAAACCCAGCGAATACTATACAACATAAAAATGGTGGCGGCGCGTTATGGCGACGTGTTCATACATGTGTTACGTTTATGGCCGTCGGTGAAGGCTTAAATTAGTTGCAGCGCTAGCCTAGTCTCAATCAACGTTATTGCATTAATTTGTTTGCAGGAGATATGCGCAAGCAGAACGCGATAATTTCGTTGTGTTTGAGTCTTAGTTATTCGTTCCGATACTATGCGGAACGTAGAGCATACTTTTACATACGCTAAGTGTTCCTTAAGGAACATCCTTGTATCAAGAATAATTCCAAAGAATTTAATTGCCGGTGTGCAGTGATGCGTACACCCTCTGTATTGAACGTGGCAACTTCACGGCCTTTTCTCATTACTGATTACCGCATCGGTCTTGCTCTCCGCTAGGTTCAGTCAGTTAGTTTCGAGCTAATCGCTTATAAGCGCTATTGTCCTGTTGGTTATCGTAACAATATCGTGCATGTCTTTTGCTACAAGGAGTGAACAGGACACACTGAATATAGCGCCCACTGGCGGCGCCACCTATATGTGACTGGTGCGTCAGAATCTGCTACCTTTGTCGATTGTCCGGTGTGATTTCATGACATATCATAGATTGGAAGTGAAGTTATTGCGTTAAGTGTCAATATGTTGGTGTTATCGGTGCGAAAATGAGCTTCGAACAAAGAGCCAACATCAAATTTTGTTCAAAATTGGTAAAACTTTTACAGAAATGTTTCAATTGATGAAACAAGTTTATGGCAATGATTGCCTATCCCGTAGCAGAGTGCACGATTGGTTTCAACGTTTTCAAAGTGGTCGTGAGGAAATAAATGACGAGCAACATGTGGGCCAGCTATAATACGTGATCACCGGAAATTTCATCGAAACTGTGCGAGAATTCATCAAACATCAGCCGAAATCATCATTGAAATTCATGGAAAACAATCGAACCAAAACATCGATTTATCTCATTTTGACCGAACATTTGGACTTACGAAAGGTGTGTGCACGGTTTTTTCCACACAAATTGACTGTTGACGAAAGATGGATCAGAATCCAACATTCGAAGGACGATTATGTGACCAAAAATCACATTTTAACCATCAACCACTCCCCGTATTCACCTGAAATGACACCGTGCGATTTCTTCCTTTCGGAAAAATGCATTTGCCCATGAAAGGAAAGCGTTATGCAAACGTAGAAGCCATTCAAAAGGCTTGCACCGGCATACTGGCGGCCATACCAGCCAACGAGCTAAAACACGTTCGACATGCTTTTGAACCGTGCAAAAAGCTGTATTGAAGCAAAAGGAGAAGAAGAATTTTCAATAAAACAAATTGATTTTGCTGAACTATTTGTTCTTTTTTAAAGTCCTGTTTATTTTGGGAAGTCTGCGAACCCAATGATGTGAACGTTTGTGGGTACCTTCAGTCGCAGTACTCCATGGTACATGATGTTCCAGAGTAGCACCCAAGTACACATGCCTAGGGTACTCCACCAGTGACTTAATATTTTTTAGAGTTTCGTTTCTGTTGTAGCCCAAAGATCTCTCCTCGAAATAGTTCTCGTATACGTACACAGCGAGCGTGGTTATGTGTATATGTATATCTGCAAAGAGTTGCAGCTGTTGGTGTCTCAGCATTAACAAGCGCGCTGTTGTCGTCACAGGCTGCGTCGCTGTTGATCAGTTTTCATAGGGGCTCAAGTGCAGCGCGCCATTCTTGCAGACTTACAATATATATACTTTCAATCGTATATAATGTGGTATATATGTATGTTTTTGTTAGTGTGTATGTTAAGGCTGCCTGGCAACCCAGTCCTTCAGCTTTTTGAATTTCTCCACGAGTTATTGGAAAACCTATATATGCAACATTCGTTCAAAAGCTATATGTATGTACGTGTGTCTGGTCGCTTGGTTCGGGTATTCATTCATGCTGCTTTTATGCGTGAAATGAGCACTTATACTATGTGCCCAAAAAATAAGGTGACATTGTATTTATTTTGAAAATTCTTTATTTATTCTTCCAAATCAATTCATCCCCTTCAAAGTAATCCCCTCCCGATGCAATGCACTTATGCCAACGGATTTTCCAATCTTCGAAACACTGGTTGTAGTCACTTTCCGAGATGGCCTTCAGTTCCGTCTTCGCTGCGGCTTGAATCTCCTCTATCGTATAAAAACGGTGTCCCCGGAGCGGTCTTTTGAGCTTGGTGAACAGCCAGAAATCGCACGGCGCCAGATCAGGTGAATACGGTGGTTGCGGAACGATATGGGTTGAGTTTTTGGCGAAATGATCACGAATTACGAGGGCAGTATGGGATGGTGCATTATCGTGGTGTAAAAACCACAATTCTGGCCTTTTTAGGCGGATAGCGTTACGCAATAACGCATAACGTTCAAATAATATTTCTTGTTGACTGTTTGACCGAGTGGAAGGAATTCATAAAGCACAACACCACGACAATCGAAGAAAACAGTCAACATGACCTTGATTTTTGAGCGACTTTGGCGCGATTTTTTTGGTCTCGGCTCTCTTTTGGCACGATATTCGCTCGATTGATCGGTTGTTTCGGGGTCGTAAGCATAGATCCAAGTCTCATCGCCAGTTAAAATGTATTTAATGACACCCTGGTAGTCGGAAAGCATCGTTTCACACACTTCAACGCGATGCCTGTTTTCCAAAAAATTCAATGTTTTCGGTACCATTCGAAATTTGACATGCTTGAGGCCCAAAACATCCTTCAAAATGGTATTGGCTGAGCCTTTCGATATGCCAACTTCGTCAGCAAGGTCTCTAATTGTTAATCGACGGTTTTCGACACCAAATCTTTGATTTGTTGAACGTGAGCTGCGTCGGTTGAGGTTGATAGTCGCACTGGACGCTCTTCGTCTTCGACACGTTCACGGCCGGTTGGGAACTCACTATGCCACTTGTAAAATTTTTTTAGACTTAGCCTCATCACCAAAGGCTTTCTGCACCATCCTCAACGTATCCGCAGCAGAAAAATGATTCCGTAAACAAAATTTAAGTGGTGTCTGGCACTTTCGAAACCTCTTCGAAAAAGTGCTATTTGTATACGCCCTCTTACATAGATCATTACTAACTCGGTTGAAAACTCTCATAGGTGGCTGATCTGTCCGAAAGCAAACCATAAGTGGCTAGAAAATAGTATGTGCTCTTTTCAGAGACTAATCTTTTTTTTAGTAATAATTCTAGATTCAATTTTGATAATGGTATAAAGCACAAACAAAATCCATTCAGACAAAAAGTAGGGATTTGATTGATATATGCTCACAATAAGAAGCTTTAATGTAGAGTTTTTTATAAGCGTTTCCACGATAGTAAGTAACCGGAATGGACTTGTATATTTTATCCGACCAAGGGCTGTCAAATCGGCATTATTTTTCGAAACGACTTCAGGAATGATTACTGCAGTTACAATGAAAACAGCAAAAACTAGAAGCATAGAAAAGTTTTTTGGGACGAAGCTATACAAAATGAATATACGTAGACTATAACATCGAATGTGAACATTTAAGTTGGATGAGACCAATAGAACTTGGATCGTGTACATGATGGAATAGAAACGCAATTACTTGTAATCAGTAGTTACCAATTTGAATATGTTAGCCAAAAATGATAAAAAGTTGCTTTGTCTTTGTTACGGACTTCGAACATGATAACTGTAAGCTCAGAAGAGACCAGAAGAATGATGTTATATGATACCAAGCTTCACAAGAGCCAGAGCTTCACTTGAGACCAGTAAATTCGATTGACGTTTGCAGACTTTTGAAATAGTAATTCATAAAAAAAAATCCTAACAAGTATTCAGAAAGCTCAGTTGATATCAGAAATCAGGTATTCTGAAACCGAGATTTACAGGGTGCGAAGGCTCTTACGATTAAAAAAACATTTTAGCTCTGGTTCTCAACCCACCTACTCTGATGCTACTCAAGGAAGAAATTGTATGTTGAGTGGAATATCGGTTCAACCTTATATCCGAATAAAGCAATGAGCAGTAAGTATTTTTGAGATCCCTAGCATGATTTCTTCTCACAAGAACAACGCCCTCCAACAACTGTGAAACAGTTTATTTTTGCCTCTTTTGATATGGGCTATTATATTGGCATATATTTGCTCTACACGGATGAACTGCAACTTTCATTTTAATACATATTTTCGTACAAATAATGAATAGCTTCGGTGTACCATATTCTTGTGTATGCATACGTTACCTACAATTGCTTTAAAAATATTTATCTTGTAATACTGAGCGGCAAAGGAGTGCCACGAAACAGGACAGCGGACGAATGGTATGGCGCGATGATAGCTGGCTTTGACTTGTGCACGACGCCGTGGAAAGAAAATACATATATACATACATATGCTTACACATTCAGGTGAATATATATATGTAGTTCTTATTCAAGCATTTCCTGGAACAAAACGTAGCTCAAGTACCGTTGTATACGACTGCGTACACTTAGGTTAGGTTAGATGGCTGATCAGAGATCGCACATGGACTGATAGTAGTAGTCTTTTGTGAAGCCATTGAAAATCGAACTCCCGTGTTCGGACTCAGATATCGGCAAACCGTTACGTATCCAATAAAAATTTGCAGAGACGCTTAATTTCTATGCCCGCCAGGTCGGCGGGTAGTCTGAAGCTATGTGCTCCCAAGTGTCTAAGTCTTGATCTCCCAAAAGCAGGGCAGTCAAGAAGGAAGTGTTGGCTAATTTCTACTGCATCTTATTCTAAGCAGCTTTTGCATGCGGCGTCCGGTACGATTCCCAGTCTTACCGCATGTATGTCACTAGGGCAGTGGCCCGTCAAGAGCTCCATCATTAATCAGAGGCTAGCCTTACTGAGGACAAAGAGATCACTAGGTCTTCTGCGATCTATCTTGGGCTAAAAAGCTCTTGCGACCGCGCAGGTACCAATGCTGGACCATCGCTGACCGAGCAGCCGCGAGGCCCAGCTATCCAGTAGTGGAGAACAAGAGGATGCAGGAGCACCTACGCGTCCCCATTCTACCGATAGCGATTCTAGGGTGCCTTTTCTTGCTAGCTCATCAGCCTTGCAGTTACCTGCGATTCCGCTGTGGCCCGGCAGCCACACAAGTCTTATAATAAAAGCTCTCGCCGCCAGAGACAGTGATGCCAGACACTCTTCGACCAACCCTGAACGCACTGTGAATGAGTTCAGGGCTAGTATCGCCGCTCTGCCATCTGAGTGAATGGTCACTTATCTGCAGGTAGATACTCTCCGTAGCAGCATATCTGCTGCTACCTTGTTGGCTGCAACCTCAGAATGGAAAACACTGCAATAGTCGGGAAGCCTGAAGCTGGACTTTATGAAGAGCTCCCGACAGTAGACTTCTCCACCAACCTTCCCCCCAAGCTTCAACCCATCCTTAAAGAAGCTTACTGCCCCTCTCCTCTAACGACTTCTTCCCTGCCAAACCTCCCTCGTCGGTATGTGTACAGAGAAGGAGCCATCGGAGTTCGATATGACGACTCCATGATCCAGATGATCCGGTTTGCAGTCAAAGCTTGTGAGGATATCCGAGTATTCAGATGCACGCCCTGTTAGGAATCCAGATTCCCTGAGCCTAATAGCCACCTTTGCGGCCATACACCTTCCGGCAATATCCACCATTCTGTTTCGACCACTCTGTCACACAGGAGACTGAAAATGAGGTGCTTGAGGTTCGATTCGACTTCAAGACCGTCTAGTGCAGTTACGACTGCCTCTGGCAGGACATTGTTGAAAGCTCCCTCAATATCAAGGAAGGCCCCAACCGTGAAGTCCTTAGCCTCAATAGCTTCCTCAAGCCACGACACGATAGTGTGCAAAGCAGTATCCACTGACCTTCTTACGATGCGCATGTTGCGCTCCTGATAGATAGTTCCTCGGAATGCGCCTTCTTAGATACCAGTCCAGCAGTCTCTCCAAAGTTTTCAGTAAAAACGAGGAGAGACTGATAGGACTGAAATCCTTGGCCGTAACATGGGAGCCCCTGCCAGCCTAAGGGGTGAACGTAACCCTGACTCGTCTCCAGGCTCCCGGTATGTAACCTAATCTCATGCAGTTCTCATAGATCGGTGCCAATCAGCCACATGATAACTTAACAGACTGCTGCAGCTGCGCTGGTATGATGCCGTCCGGTCCCGGGGACTTGAACGGTTTGAACGAATTGATCGCCCAGGTCAGGTGACGCTCATCCAAAAGGTCGACAAAGGCCGTGTGGTCAGCATGCAACGCTCCGAGAGAAACCTCCATAGAGGACGTGTTACTAGGGAAGTGAACATCAAGGAGCATCTGTAGTGTCTCTTCACTGCTCAGCGCCCACCTCCCATTTACATCTCTAAGGTACCCTAGGGACACAGGGTTTTCGCGAGGATTCGCCTGAATCTAGAGGACTCATGAAAGCCCTCCACTTTTTCGCAGAAGCTCTTACGCGAGATCCCCTTAGCCCTTCTTAGCTCGGACTTGTATATCGAAAGTCCTGTTTTATACAGGGCCCAATGATCGGAAAGCCCACTCCTAGGAGCCTTGTTGAATAAGCGGCTACAGGACGCCCTAATTTCCGAGAGCTCCAAAGTCCACCATTGAGGTTTCCCTCTGCCCTTCGGTGTTTTCAATGGAAGGCTTCGACCCACCCGTCCACCACATCGGCGGTGGCCAGCGCGCCCACCTCCGGTGCGCGTGGGAGAGTTTGCCGAAGCCTTCTGCGGTAACCTTCCCAGTCCGTGTTTCGGGGATTTCTGAAGGATTTTCTAGGAGGACCTTCTCCGTCAAGACTAAACCCGATATATCTATGATCTATGATCAGAAAAGAAGTGGTCATTGAGAATCCTCCAGTTCGAGATCAGCGGGGCAATCTTGTGTGAGGCTAGGGTGAGGTCGAGAACCTCCTCCCTAACTGCGATAACAAAAGTAGGAGAATTTCCCCTTTGCAGATGCAAAGATTTTCACTAACAATAAAATCAAAAAGTGACTCACCTCTAGTGTTAGTATCCGAGATCCCTCAGATCGAGTGTCGCGAGTTGGTGTCCGAGTCGATAATGACATCAGCACCATTCCGGGACGCTTCAGCCAAGGTCCTTCTTAGCAATGCGGAAAGCAGCTCCACGTCATCATCATGAGGCATGTATGCTGCGGCTAGCCAGACATTCCTGGTGTCGCACTCTAGCTTTGCTGTAACTACGTTAGTGTTGCTCAAATTAGGTAAAAGAAATACCGTTAGTTCGTTTCTGACCAGCATAAAGGCTCTATTTCTACCTGGATCCTTGGCCGCCAGCAAATTATGGCTCTTCGTTCTTAGTCCAGATATTCCGTTGCCAGTTAGCCACGGTTCCTGGCTCAGGACCACATCGGCCTTGTCTTGCTCCAAACGAATCAGTAGATTGGCGGAGGCCGCCTTTGCGTGATGGAGGTTATTCTGGAGGAATCTCATCCTTCAGACCATCCTCTAGGAGCGCCAGTTCAGCGCTTAAATCATGATAGACCCTCACCTCTGAAAACGGAGTCGCCGATCGAAGAGCCGCCTCCAGTACTCGCCACGTGCGAGAGATTTGGGTCGTTTACCGTGGTCGCTTGACCATCGCTAACATTTTCTCCCTTCTCCCCCGCATCTGCAGCTTGAAAGCCATCAGCCCTGGCATCCGTTGGTAGTAAATTCAGTACTATCATTTCGAACTCATAGCTGATGGCTCCCTTGGTTTTACTGAGAGGACCGATGGACTCCGCGTTAAGCATTATCAGCGCCTGCCGATTTGGTTCATCGGTTCTCTCCAGCCTTATGACCCTCCAGTCATGCGCGGGAAGTGAGGGGTTGCAGTATCTGAGAATTTCCTCAATCTATTTCGCAGTGGACGGTTCGGCCGGCAACCAGACGCGAGCCCTAGGGGCGAAGAGGAAGATCCTCTTTGTCCACGGCCTCCAGTCTGCCCCCTTCCAAACCTCCCCCACCAGAGATACTGCCTTCTTGTATAAGATGGCCGATCTTTCATCGGCGCATCTAATCAGCTTGTACAGCCCATGGTTCCAACCGGCACTAACACATTTTGGGGGTGGCCCCGGGTTTTCCTTGACCACCTTGAGGAAGACCGAAAGATAGCGCCGCTACTCTCTTCCACTCTTCATGGGAGATAGCCCCGTCCTCCCTGCTGCGGTGGAGCACGCCAAGTATCCTTGCACCAGCACCTTTAGTAATCTCGCTGAAGGTTGGCGCCGCCCTGTTCTTGGTTTTTTGCCAAGGGAGGTTTCTCCCTCGTGCGACCTTTGCCACTTAACCGCTGGTTCATGCCTCTTTGCTTCGAGTCGTGACCCATCGATCTCGCTCTCGCTTAGCACCTTTTTGGGCCCACTCCAGCGTGTTAGCATGCAGATACCTGACCAGCATGCTCACCATCGAATATCTTTGCCGCTAATTGACGGTCCGACTTCAGCCTCCTAGCTATCAATCCCCCTGTGGATACCTTCAATTTTTATCAGAAGTTCCCTACAAGCTGGCATTCGCCGTGTGAGGCTCATCAGCCTTCCCGGGTTGCCCGCTATTCTACCGTAGGAGATTCCTAGAGGGTAATTCACTGCTCCTGGCGACGATTCGTGTCAAGCACACCCCACCAGGGATGGATCTGGTATATTAGATATATGCAATATTTAGAATCACAAGTAGCCACTCACCCGAATTTGCCTTACAACTTTGCACTACGGAACAGCCACGACCTCCTGGTTGATCTATCCTTTGGGGGCCCGTAATACTCTGTAGTACTAGATTCCAGCACAAGAAAATGCATCAAGCTAACTGGCTGTCTCCGAAGAGAAAAGCCACCCATACGATCATGTTGTGATAGACGGAAGACACGTCTTCAGTGTTTTAGATGTGCGTATGCTCGGAGGTCCTAACACCGTCTCGAACCACTATCTTGTTGCAGCCAAGATTCGCACCTGTGCAGCAAGAAGCGCACGTCAACAAACACAAGAAAGGTTCGCCTTAAGAAGCTGCAATCACAACAGATAGCCGAACGATTTTCTACTCGGCTTGCACTCCTGCTCTCTGAGAGCACTCGTCAACAACACGGTGTAAGGGAACTGTGGGACGGCATTTCAAACTCCTTACGTACAGCTCTACCGAAACCATTGGTTTTCGGAAAATGCAAAAGAACAGCTGGTACGACGAAAAGTGCCGTGTCGCAGTGGAGATAAAAGAGGCTGCCTACATCGCAACGTTACGGTCGACCACAACACGTGCGGGAAGGGATAGATACCGAGAGTTGAAGAGGGAAGCGAGACGCATTTGCAGACAAAAAAGAAAGAAGCCGAAATAGGTGAGTATGAAGAGCTTGATAAGCTGGCCGACAAGGGTAATGCTGGAAAATTCTACGAAAAAATGCGGCGACTAACAGAAGCTTTCAAAACCGGAGCATACTCTTGTAGAATCCCCAAAGGTGATCTAGACACCGATGCCCAGAGCATACTTAAATCATGGAGGGAACACATCTCCAGCCTGCAGAAAGGTAGTGAACATACAACAATAGGAGAAGGCGAACCCGATTCCCCAATCAATGGAGATGGAGCAGAAGTTTCATGCCTGACCATGAAGAAGTGCGAATAGCAATTACCGTCTGAAGAACAACAAAGCAGCGGGAACCACTGGATTGCCGGCCGAGCTATTCAAACACGGCGGCGAAGAACTGATAAGGAGCATGCATCAGCTTCTTCGTAAAATATGGTCGGACGAAAGCATGCCCAACGATTGGAATTTAAGTGTGCTATGCCCAATCCATAAAAAGGAGACCTCACAATCTGCGCCAACTACCGTGAGATAAGCCTCCTCAGCATCGCGTATAAGGTTCTATCGAGCGTATTGTGTGAAAGATTAAAGCAAACGGTCAAAAAACTGATTGGACCTTATCAGTGTGGATTTAGCCCGGAAAATCAAAAACCGACCAAATATTCACCATGTACCAAATCTTGGAAAAGACTCGGGAAAGGAGAATCGACACACACCACCCCTTCGTCGATTTCAAAGCTGCTTTTGACAGCACGAAAAGGAGCTGCCTTTATGCCGCGAGTCTGAATTTGGTATCCCCGCAAAACTAATACGGCTGTGTAAACTGACGTTGAGCAGCACCAGAAGCTCCGTCAGGATTGGGAAGGACCTCTCCGAGCCGTTAGATACCAAACGAGGTTTCAGACAAGGCGACTCCCTATCGTGCGACTTCTTCAATCTGCTGCTGGAGAAAATAATTCGACCTGCAGAACTTAATCGAGCAGGTACAATCTTTTATAAGAGTGTACAGCTGCTGGCGTATGCCGATGATATTGATATCATTGGCCTCCAAAACCAGAGCCGTGAGTTCTGCTTCTTTAGACTGGACAAGCCAATTGGTCTGGCAGTGATTGAGGGCAAGACGAAATACCTCCTGTCATTAAACAAACAGTCGTCGCACTTGCGACTTGGTAATCACGTCACTGTTGACAGTCACAACTTTGCAGTTGTAGATAGTTTCGTATATTTGGGAACCAGCATAAACACCACCAACAATGTCAGCCTGGAAATCCAACGCAGAATAATTCTGCCAACAGGTGCTACTTCGGACTGAGTATGATTTGAGAAGTAAAGTCCTCTCTCGACGAACAAAAACCAAACTCTATAAGTACTCATAATTTCTATCCTGCTATATGTTGCAGAGGCTTGGACGATGACAACAACTGATAAGTTGAAGTTGATAGTTTTCGAGATAAAAGTTATGCGAAATATTTACGGTCCTTCGCGCGTTGTTCAGCGAATTAAAAGACGGCGGCTACAATGGCTAGGGCATGTTGTCCGAATGGACGAAAACACTCCAGCTGTGAAAGTATTCGACGTAGTACCTGCCGGGGGAAGCAGAGGAAGAGGAAGACTTCCACTCTTTTTACTCGCATACTTTTACACGCTTAAACTCAACAATCCACCGCAATACCTAATGTAGCTTAAAATGATATCTGTATGTGCCTTTATTCGGCTCATGTAGATACTTTCTATATTATCCACGATTTTAAAGTGGCTACTAATTTTTCAAGTCATTCTGTATTTTTATACACCAGATCAAAATACTTCATTAATAACATAGTATAGTTTTAAAACAAAACTACATATATTAATTTAATTTTAAAATACTTGGTAACACCACAACCATAAAAAGTATTTATCGCACTTTGAAGTTCTTAATAAAATATTTTTATTTTACAGACAAGTGACAATCCTTTCATGAACATGGGATTTTGTGAACTCCACCATGCTGTAGTAAAAATGACAGTACTATGTAAGATCAGTGATGAAACTACTATTGTAATTAAGTTACTAACAATAATTTTTTTAATATGGGCCGAAATGTATGAAAATAGAATATCAGATTTGAAACATACCTCGAATTTTAATTTTTAGAAATTTCGATTAGCAGTCGGCGGACAACTGCTCGAGCGCACGTCATTCCTCCTGCAGCTGCCTATCAGTGAAATGCATTAGGAAAACCATGTGTTGGTGCACATTTTATCGTTAAACAAACCGGTTGGGCTAACTTGAGCGCGTTCCAAAGCTTCGCATTTGTGGCACACGACTACGAGTGCAAACAATGCTCAACAGCGGTACAAATATGCGAAACTAAGTAAACATCAACACAGCAATAAGAAGATATGTCTGTGCTTGTACTCCTTCTTCTTCTTCTTCCATACATACACACATACATACATATTGAGGCTACTTGATCGCCACAATACTTGCAGAAGCAGAAAACATCCGGCTAGCATGCTGTTTGTGTGTTGTCATGTGTTTCTGTGTGCGAGTGCATGTGTTTAGTTGATGTCATTGTATGTGTGACTGTCTGTGTTTGCTTGCCACTTAACAACCAACAGGGTCTACTATTCGAATACAAGCATGTATAAGTTTATTGTATACGCACTGAGTGTGTATACTCGTAGTTGCGCATGTTGCATGCTACATGTTGCACATTGTGCTGCTTGTATGCTACCTTGTATTGTAAAGTCATTCGATTTGCCTTTAGCAAAGTACCGTTACCCTCTTTCTATTTTCATTCTGCTTATTTGCTATTAAGCATTGTTTGTTGTAGCATTTGTTGTTGTTCTTGCTGGTGCTGTTGTTGTCGTGGCTGCCGTCATTGCTATTGATAGTTATTGCTGGCTGCTTAGTCGTTTTGATAGATTCATTACAGATATGTTTTTTTTTTTTGCCTTAATGCGAAGTTAGGCCCTGTGGTTTTTCCGTTCTTTGCAAGCAAGAAGAAGAAGGGTTGGAATTGTTAACAGACCAAGTATCTTTTGCTAACGCTACGGTTAATTGTAAAAAAGGTTTTTAAAAAAATACACACATATAACCAGAGCAAGCCGTGCCGAAAAATGTACCGTATACTAAACCAGAGCTGAAGCCGTGCTAGCTATAATTATTGCCGTTTTTTTATAGAGTATATAGAAATAAGTACTAGTAAGTAAGAATTCGTACATATGTAAGTTTATAGTAAATAAGCAAAATTTTGTATAAAAGAAATGTATTCAATAAAGAAAGGAGAGTTCAACTTTACAATTCAAAAGAGCGAGTAATTAATTATTTGGTGGCAACCATTAACTTGTATGTACATACGTATGCATGCATTTCTCATACGTAATTTCCGCTAATTTGCATTTAGATTGCAGCGTTTGCTTATTTAACGCGACAATTTCTCTTTTAATTTACTGTTGCTCCGTGCCGTTAAGTAGTCCCAGCTTGCTTATATACACATGCATTTGCGAGTCATTCAATAACTTCACAACATACTTTTAGGCGCTATAGCGCTTCATTGCGCGCCCAGCAACTCTTTGCTTATTTATGCAAGTGAACTGTAGTAACAAAGCAATGAATGCGGTAAGCATATAATAAGGTTAGAAAGGAGACACGGTTTACTTGTTGAAGGAACATTCGTATATTCCTAGTTTGAAATATCGTTTAAAATGAGATGCTCATTTTACTGGTGTTGACAATATTTGCAGTTGTTGCTATTTACCTGTTTTTAAATACACACATACATACATATCCATATATGTGGATATAACATACCACAACAAAGCATTCCTTTGAAATATCGTTTAAAATGGCGAAGTTCATTTAGAGCAATTTTAAATTAAGTTTCGGGTTCGGGAAAATACGGGATCCTGGTAACTCCAAAAAAGTGTTGACGATATTTGTGGTTGATGCTGTTTTAGTTTTCGTGAATATTTTCTTTTTTAAATCACACTTTTAACAATTCCAAATTTTCGAGATTAGCTTCTTTATCTACGGGATCCCGGGGACCGAAAATAAACGTTAATTTCTTTTGCAACTTTAATTTTCGTATATTTTTTTAAAGAATCCGAATTACCCGAATTTTCGGGATAAGTTTCGGGATTTTACCTTCAGGATTCCAACGACTTAAAATAAGTGTTAACTTTGCTTGAAGTTTTTATTGAATATGGGACAGCAAACTTGATATGAAAATTAGATACAAATCAGTTCTTTAACAACAAAATAAAAGTAATCCTGAAACATTAAGATTGGGAAATAAGCAATAACAATTCTTAAAAAATCCCGAATTTTTGAGATCCAAATAATTTCATTAACAGCAAAATAAAAAATCCCGAAACATCGGTATCGAAAAATTGTAGTCCCGAATCTCTTGGATGGAAAAACTGCTATTTTCTTGAGATATCTTTCAGCATATACTCGTACGAGTTTTCAGGATTTTAAAAATTATTCGTGATTGAACTCATACTAAGAAGGCCTGCGAATGAATCAAAAAAAATTAATCTCTTTGCCTCTCACATCTTTAATTTCCCCACGTTTATAGCAAAAAGTACGTCCCCTTAATTTTGACTCTGACTCCCAAGACACCACAATACTCGTACTATAGCATCAAACTAATCAAAACGCAGTAGTCGTAAAAGTTTATGTGTAGTAGTCTACATTTAGGCGCAAACCCCAGAAGCAACAATCTGTGATTTGAAGAGCAGCTTGCAAAGATTTCATTATCTTTTGATTAAACTGGAGCAACTAATTTACTATTTCTAAAATACAGAGGCGAAAGTCAAGCGAACTATAGGACATGCATTATAATGGTTACGCGCAAGCTACGCACTAAAGTATGCTACGAAACCTCTTGCACTCATGTAGAACGCTTGTAAATGAAGGAAATGAGTTTTGAATTGAATTGCCAGAGAGCATCAAAGCGATTTACGGAACAATTTTGAGATTGTGCGATAAGAAATTTGTAAGAATTTTGTAGTTTTCTTAAGTTGCAGAGTGGCGTAGCGGGACCAAACAAAGCCTAGTGTTAGGCGCGCTAGAATGAAAGTATGTGTGTACGTGAAAATCTGTGTGGCTAATAAATAAAAAAGTTTAATGCAATACCTGTAGAGTTCCCTGTATGAAAATGTGCAGAGCTATGAGTGAAGGTGAAGGCATACTTAAGAGTATCGTAGACCAATAAGAATATAACCGAAGTGGGTTGAGTAATTAGGTTAACAGCCTGCCAAGCGCAACAGGACATCAGCTAAATGCGACCACCGTCCACTACATTAAACGATCAATGATGCCTAAGTGCGGTTAAAGCTGTACGTTGTAAAGTTTGTAGTGTGTAGTAGGTAGCCAATAAGGGGCTCTACGTTACGATTCAGCGCTCTACGTGCTCAACCATCGCATAATGGATGCACAGCGCACGCACTTGTAACAGCAAATGTTGCGCGCTATATCTTCGCTTGATAGTTTTCCAGCAGCAACCGTTGCTTTGCGCGTTCCTACGCGAAATCAGTCAGATTCATAAAGTAGTGTTAACACCGTGTTGTTGTTGAAGTTTTTGTTGTTGTTTCAAATTGTTGCCGCCATAGAAGATAGCGCGTAATTCCTTGTGCAAATATTTAATATTTCAGTGCAGTATTGAAATGTGCCGCTTCCGCTTTGGTTGTGGCTTGTGGCGGCTCCTAACGAACAAACATTCGACGACGTACCACAAAACCGCATTGCGCACGCTTTGTTGTTGTATTTTTTCAGCATCTTATTGTTGCAGGTAATCAAATTTTTTCAAGCGTAACAAAACAGTTATGCAAATACACTATGCAAAGCGAAAAAATACACACACATATAAACAACCCAGTATGTTGCACGGTGGCAGGGATAAGATGTTGGCGGACAGCCACGCGTCAGACACAGACATCTAGTAGCATATGCGTTTGGCGTGTGCGCCATTGCTCGCACGCTATTTTATTGTCGAGAGAAACATATTTGTTGTGCAACAACACTGCAAACAACTAGAACTGTGTGGATTGGTTTCTAGATTTTCTGCCGCCGCTGTGAGCGCCTAACGTGGCGTATGAGTGATAATATTTTCCTTTCATGATATCTGCAACTTTTAACTCGTCAGCCACAAGGCGATTTATACATGTTAATACATGTTGGTTTGGTTGTTCAAGTGGTGAAGGCAGTTAAGCTGTTAATGCGAAAGTTAGAAGCAAATTTTTCATATTTGTGTTTGCCTTGGAGATTGAGTTTTCTATTCAGCATACAATTTTTATATAATAGGGTACAGTGAACTCCAATTAAAAGTATCTTTCAATTTTAGAAATAAATTATTGTTTTAAAAGTCATTAAAATTGTAATAAATATGTCAAAAATTCGTGCAATTAGTTGGGCACATTGAGTTTAGGACCACTTTTTAGCATAATGCTTACATTATATTCAGAGTAAGATGTTTATTCAATTTCATAACCCTATCTTACATTCTGGCAAATTTTCGCTTTCAGTCATTCATATGGATTTCAGGAACTTGAAAATTTTTGCGTTTACATTTAAAAATAATTGCTTAGCGAGTTCAATGTCCTTTTCTTATACCAACAACACTTCCCAAAGCTACCTTTGGCAAGATTAACAACCCCTAAATTCTCTTTTTTTATTAGCGAAGCCAACAATCCCGGATTTATGACCCATTTGTAAGCCTTTAGCAAGAACTCTTCCTAGATCAACGACCTTAGGCTTAATGGCCTTTTAGTTTAGATATAGAGAATTTAGCAAGAACTATAACCATATTTTTTACTTTGAGCGAAGTCAATGAGCCTCAGGGTTGTTGATATCGCAAGTCTTGTCTGAAAGACATCTTGAGATTTGTCTAATATACTGTATCTGCCCTCTAAGGGATATCAGTTGAAATTAGCCGCAGCTGAACTAGCCTAATCGATTTGTATATTCGAGCAGCTCCGTTGTGGGCAGGACTTATAACTCGCTAGCCATAAAAATACACTTACTACATTTATTTTCTTTTTAATTTGTTAATTACTTTACTTGCTATATTCTTAGTTGGACAACTCTGATACAAATACCGTCCTTCACATATGTATATGTAAATATACATATTTATATTTCACTTAAGCAGCCAATATCATATAGTATAATATCCTAGAAAGTTGGCAATCCTTTTGTACCCATGTTTTGCCATTTCACTGTAAGCAAATTTTTGTTAGGATGCTCAACTTTGTTTTGACTTACATTGATATTTATTTATGTATTTTCCTTTGCTTTATTTAACTTTGCTAAAATTGCTATATTATTTTAAAAAAGTTTTAATTCGCAGAAAATTTTAATTAAATTTTTGTGAAAAGTTATATGTTCGAAATAATCCGTTTCAATTTCTCTTTTTGGTCTCCAAGGTAGCAACAATTTTCCAAAAATATTATTCTATTTTTGTTTTTTTTTTTTTGTTCTGTTAATTGGCCGATGTTGACTATAGCCAACATTGTACATATATGTTTCTAAATCCCGTTATTTCAATTCACGCGCGGTTTTTTGCATATGTAGTCTGGTGTATTTTGTAAGATTACAGTGAATTGTTCTATAGTAAGCTATGCAAGTGTTCATTCAGAAGGCGGTTTTTGTAGAGTGAAATTATTAAGATCGCGAATTGTCAAGATCGCGAAAAAGGCGTTTACGGAAAAAGTGCCTAAAAGGATTAAAATAGCTGTATTATTGTAACACCATATTAACAACATACATAAATAAAGGTAAAATAGTTACTAAAAATAAAAATAAGTCATTGTAATTTTGTAAAAGTGCTGTAATATGCCATCTATATGTCGACTGGTACGTTAGAATCTGCCATCTTTCTCGATTGTCCAAGGAGATTTTATTTCATGACATTTCATCGATTGGAAGTGAAGTTATTGCGTTTTAAGTGTGCGGTGTTCGGTGCGAAAATGAGCTTCGAACAAACAGCCAACATTAAATTTTATTTAAAATTGGTAAAACTTTTACCGAAATTTTTCACTTGATAAAACAAGTTTATGAAGATGATTGGCCTTTTCGTAGCAGAGTGTACGAGTGCTTTCAACCTTTTCAAAGTGGTGGTGAGGATATAAATGACGATCAACATGTGGGCCAATCTAAATCCGTGATCACCGGAAATTCCATTGAAGCTATACGTGAATTCATCAAAAAACATCATTGAAATTCATGGAAATGGAATTGAACGCCTCCAAAACATCCATTTATCGCATTTTGACCGAACTTTTGGGCTTACGAAGGGACGGTTTGTTTCGCCCAAAAATTGACTGACGACCCAAAATTGCTCAAAATCCAACATTCGATTCGACGCTTTTGATCGATTATTTGACAAAAAATCACATTTTAACCATAAACTACTCCCCGTATTCACCTGATTTGGCACCGTGCGACTTCTTTCTTTTCGGAAAAATGCATTTGCCCATGAATATAAAGCGTAATGCAGACGTAGAAGCCATTCAAAAGGCTTGCACCGGCATTCTGGCGGCCATACCAGCCAACGAGTTAAAATACTCGTTCGACAAAAAGAAAATTGTTCTGTTTTTTTTTTAAGGTCCTTGAAACTGTTTTCAAAAAACATTTTGAATTTATTTATTTAATTATTAATTTAATTAAACTGCGCGCGTTGAAGGATCTGGAGAGGTATTTTTTTTGTTTATGTTGGTTTGTACTGTAGTCAAATTTATGTGAAATTTCATAATAAAATATTCATTAGTGTTTAAGATACGTGTCGTTTTGTGAGCTGCTAAAAGTGAGTTTTCCGTTTTTTGCGAAGTCGAAATTTGTTGAGCAAAGAATTTTCATTAAATTTTGTTTACGGAATCAATTTTCTGCTGCGTTTATGTTGAGGATGGTGCAGAAAGCCTTTAGTGATGAGGCTATGTTTAAAAAAATTTTTACAAGTGGTATAGTGAGTTCCAAGTCGGCCGTGAACGTGTCGAAGACGAAGAGCGTCCAAGGCGACCATCAACCTCAACCGACGAAGCTCACGTTCAACAAATCAAAGATTTGGTGTTGAAAAACCGTCGATTAACAATAAGAGACCTTGCTGATGAAGTTCGCATATCGAAAGACTCAGCCATTACCATTTTGAAGGATGTTTTGGGCCTTAAGCGCATCAATTCTCGACTGGTACCGAAAACATTGAATTTTGGAAAAGATGCTTTCCGACTACCAGGGTGTCATGAAATGCATTATAACTGGCGATGAGACTTGGATCTATGCTTACGACCCCGAAACAACCGATCAATCGAGCGAATATCGTGCCAAAAGAGAGCCGAGACCAAAAAAATCGCCCCTAAATCGCTCAAAAATCAAGGTCATGTTGACTGCTTTCTTCGACTATAGTGGTATTGTGAATTATGAATTCCTTCCAATCGGTCAAACAGTCAACAAGGAATATTATTTGAACGTTATGCGTCGTTTGCGTAACGCTATCCGCCGGAATTGTGGAAAGGCAGTTTTTGGTTTTTACACCACGATAATGCACCATCCCATACTGCCCTCGTAATTCGTGATCATTTCGCCAAAAACTCAACCCATATCGTTCCGCCACCACCGTATTCACTTGATCTGGCGCCGTGCGACTTCTGGCTGTTCACCAAGCTCAAAAGACCGCTCCGGGAACACCGTTTTTATACGACAGAGTAGATTCAAGCCGCAGCGAAGACGGAGGGGACTACTTTGAAGGAGATGAAATTGATTTGGAAGAATAAATAAAGAACTTTCAAAATAAATACAATGTCACAGAGTATGCCTAATTTTTTTTAATGTTGGTTTTTTTATACTTTTTTATTTTCATAGAATAAAACGTGTAATATCTATTTTACTTCAATTTTTTCTACTTTTTAGATTTTCCTTTCAGTAAAAAAACTTCTTCTTAATCTTCATTTTTAAAACATTTGTTTAGACTCTTAACCCTTATTTTTAGTCTTAACATTGTTTGTACGAGCGCCGTACGAAGATTGTGCTTGATGACTTCATCAAGATTTCGCTTTGACGACAATTTAATGTCTTCAATTGTCAGATAGGGGGAAAGGCTCCCCTTTACCTTCTTTTCTCTCTCTTTTACATTATAGTTGTTTTACTTTATTAATGATTTGCTTTTTTATACCCTGAACAGGGTATATTAAGTTTGTCGCGATGTTTGTAACACCCAGAAGGAAGCGTCGGAAACCCTATAAAGTATATATATAAATGATCAGTATGTTGAGCTGAGTCGATTTAGCCATGTCCGTCTGTCTGTCCGTCTGTCTGTATATATACGAACTAGTCCCTCAGTTTTTAAGATATCCTATTGAAATTTTGCAAACGTCATTTTCTCTTCAAGAAGCTGCTCATTTGTCGGAACGGCCGATATCGGACCACTATAACATATAGCTGCCATATAAACTGAACGATCGGAATCAAGTTCTCATATGGAAAACTTTCGCATTTGACAATGAATCTTCACCAAATTTGGTATAGATTTTTTTCTAGGGCAAAAATGTAATATCCGAGAAAATTGTTCAGATCGGTTAACTATAGCATATAGCTACCATACAAACTGAGCGATCGGAATCAAGTTCTTGTATGGACAACTTTCACATTTTACAAGATATATTCACGAAATTTGGTACATATTATTTTCTAAGACAACAATGTAATCTCCGAAGAAATTGTTCAGATCGGTTAACTATAGCATATAGCTGTCATACAAACTGAACGATAGGAATCAAGGTCTTGTATGGACAACTTTCACATTTGACAAGAAATATTCACGAAATTTGGTATAGATTATTTTTTAAGGTAACAATGTAATCTCTAAAAAACTTGTTCAGAACGGGTTACTATAGCATATTGCTTCCATACAAACTGGACACATAGTTCCTAAGAGAAATGCACCTGTGAAGGGTATTTAGCTTCGGTGCAACCGAAGTTAACGTTTTTTCTTGTTTTGTTTTCTTTTTCTTACGCTGTACACTTTTGTTTACTTTGCCTCACTGAAACTGCTGTCGACTTTCACTTTTGTTTTGTAAATGTATTGTAAATATATTTAAGGCTAATGTTTGATGAAATCACATTGTGTTAGCTACAAATTTGCCGTTAACTTGTTTGCTTACGCATTTATTTGATGGTGAAACCGTTTGAGTTGGTAGATGTGTTTGATGAGTGTCTTTACCAGAGTGCGCCCGTGGGTATGCTTTCCTCTTTTGCTTGAAGGAGTTTGAAGGCTGCATCTAAATAAAATAATCACAAGAAAGTCATTAGAGAGCGCTAAAGTGTTTGTTGTTGGTATAATGGAATAGTGGAAATTTTGTAGAGATAATCATACTTAATATACATTAAGGTCCGTTCCGATTATATGTAGCCGAGTATTGTGGGAACGAAAAGCTTTCTAGTTTAGAGGACTGATACGAAGATTTCACTCAGTTGCTTAAAGGAAATAGGAATCCTTTGGAACGTACTTAATATTACTTGAATACCAATTTGAATTGATGAACATGTACAGTAGAAAAACTATTTTGTCGGAACTTTGTGCAGATCAGTTCAAGGGTTCTAGACGAATGGTGAAAGCTGCCAATTTGAAAATATAAAACTGTTTAAATTAATTTGTTTGCTTTTAACTTCTAATTACCTGATTGTCAGGCTCTTCGCGAAACTTATAGAATATGCGTAGGCATATATGTAAATTCGTTTGTTCGGATAGCAGAAATAGAAGGAACAAAGGATAGCAATAAATATTGGGGTTCTATATATAGAATTAAATGAAATGAATTCAAGCTCCTTACGTACAGCTGCAAACGAAGCAATCTGTTTTTGGAAAGATCGAAAGAAATGCTGGTACGATGAGGGCTGTCGTGTCGCAGTGGAGAAATTACGGACAAACTATCAGAAGGTTTCAAGATCGTAGCATACTCTTGTATGACTCAAAGAGGCGATCTAGTAGCTGATAATCAGGATGAACTGAAATTATCCGGCAGTGAAAGTATTACATCTAAAGATGGCGAACCCGATTCTCTAATCTTTGACTATCGATTATATGTTTCATTGCCAGACTATAACGAGACTCGAACAGCAATCACCGGTTTGAAAAATCACAAAATGGCAGGGACCGATGGATTAGCGGCCGAGTTATTCAAATATGGCGGTGAAGAACTGGCAAGGTGCATGTATCAGCTTCTTTGCAAGATATGGTCGAATGAAACCTAAGAGTGATCTACCAAATCCACAAAAAATGGGACCCTAAAATCTGCGGCAATTACCGTGGGATAAGACTCCTTTATATTGCATATAAGGTTTTATGGAGCGCAGAGTGTGAAAGACTGAAGCTTACTGCCAAAAACTGATTGGAGTTTATCGGTGTGGCTTTACATCTGGAAAATCTACTATCGACCCGACTTTGCGCCATGCGCCAAATCTTGGCAGAGACTCGTGAAAGAAATATCGGCATACTGCAGGAAGAGGAACTGACTCTACGTCGTTAATTTAGAACTTGGCATTCCCACAAAGCTAATACGGATGAGTAAGTTAACGTTGAGCAATATGAAAAGTTCGATACAAAGCAAGGAGACGTCCTATAGTGTGACTTCTTTAATATATTGCTGGATAAAATAATACGAGCTACAGAGCTAAGTAGAGAAGGCACAATCTTCTATCAGAGTGTACAGCTGCTGGCGTACGACGATGATATTGATATAATTGGCCTCATTGGCTCTGGCATTGCGTTCGCGACTTGGCGCGCACGTCACTGTTGACAGTCATAACTTCAAAGTCGTAGATAATTTCGTCTATCTTGCAACCAGAATTAACGCCAACAACAATATCAGTTATGAAACCCAACGCAGAATAACTTTTGTCAACAGATGCGACTTTGGACTGAGTAAGAGAAGTAAACTCTCCTCTGGAAGAAACACGATCAAAAACCAAACGCTATACATAAGTAACTGTTTGTTACCGTCTGATGAGACAGCGTTGGTTAGATCATGCTGTGCGGATGGAAGAGAACAGTTCAGATGTGAAGGTATTCGATTCAGTACCGGCCGTCGGAAGTAGAAGATGAGGAAGACCTTCCCTCCGTTGGTGAGATTCACTGGGATCCCGAATTGGTGGCAAATAGCGAAAAGAAGAAACGACTGGAGCGCGGTTGTTAACTCGGCTATAACCGCAGGTGCGATGTCAGTAAAGAATAATAAATTCAACTCTCATTTCAACAACCTTTTGAAAAAATTGCGCGCCTTAAGGTATGCTACCTATTCAAATATTTTTTCGCAAAATACTTATATTTTTCAAACTCGCACCAGCATTGCATGCAGCTAATTACCAAAAGCTTAAAACACTTTAAATCAATTAGCAGCACCACTGGACCCCAGCACAGTAAATTGCAAGTAACTGACCCAAAGCGGCGAATTACTGGCAGCCAACACATGAGCGCAGTCGCTGCAGTGGAGGCAAAAGTAGCAGCAATTTATAGCTTATACACACAAAGAGCGTCAAGACGGTCGGAGAAGCAACCTCACATCGTTGCACAGAAATGTGAACAAAAATAATTCCAACAACAACAAACGTCAGTAACTGTGTCTAAGCCAACGCACTCATTTATAGTTAAAACGCTGCAGGGTAGAGGAGGAGAGGAAACAAGATGGGCGTTGAAGTTAGCAACGGTCCTCACACCTGTAAGTTACAAGCACTATTGTTGGCGCGACTCCAAAGCGCTGAAAGGCAAAAATGTACCAAAAAGTTGGCAAAAGAATTGAGGCAATTCATTATCTTGTGCAGAGTAGTACAGTAGACGCAGCAGCAGCAACACTAATAACGGGAGGGTATATGGGAAACAGTTGTGCAACAGTTGCAGTTGTTAGCCAGTTTTAGTATCCCGATTCGAAAACCCGCCGACGCATTTTTTAGTTGACGGGCAAAAAATCTATCTTGGCTGGCTCCGTACTTCACGCTTCCGAATCATTGTTGATTCTGCAATTAAATATGACTTCTTTCAGTAAGATGCCTGATACTTGGAATTTAAAAGTCATCTAAATTCCACTAGAGAAAAAACCAATTTAGACTTTTGAGGTAAAAGTTCCGAAAATGTCTTTCTGTTCTGCAAGTTGGTTTTTTATACACATAGTAAATTTCTTCTAGACTACGACGACTTTGTATCTTGTACCAAAAACTCTTCTAGACTACACCGGAATATATTTTTGAATAAAATCTTCTGAAAGTAGGATTTAGCAACTCGAACTAAAACTGTTTCTAAATAGAACAGAATAGTCATAATATTAGGACTTTTGTGGCAACAGTTTGAAATAAGTACTCTATTGATCTCCAGCTATTTTAACCGCCAGCATTCAACTTCAATAACATCAATTAAAGCACCTTGTATCTGATGTGGGTCTGCCATTTAGTTTGAACCAGCATCCACTCAGTCTCTTCCGATTGCTTAGACACATGTTTGCTTGTGGATATTATTTTGGCGTGCTTGAATGTCCTCCCTACAACTAGCTTTGGCTATCCAATCATGCTTTAGCATTGTTTGAAGGAATAATTACATGATTTCTTAGTTCATTGTCTCATTTGTCTACCTATCTGCAGGCCTATTTATCTAAAAGCTCGCATTAAGCCACCGAGTGTGTGAAGGTGCGTCTCCCTGAGTGCATCTTTGTTCGCCTTGGCATTGTTGAAATGCTAATTGCGTTCACCGCTTTCCTACGAGCTTTAATTGTCTCCACTATGAAAGATAGATCGTCAGATAAAAGCATGTGATGGTTTTGAGGAGTCGGCGTGGAGCTCTAGTTATATGCAAACCCACAAACTTAAGCCCATTTAAACTTTGAAATGTAAACGAACTTGGAAAAGTATAAGGTATTAACAGTTCCTATTAGTTGATGCTACAGTGTATCGATAAAGCCTAGACGAATAATATCTGCTTCTGTAGAGTTTAGGAAAGCTAGAAACACTAGTGGAAGTTAGTTATAAAACTATTCATATCGAACTTCTAATGTATATTTACATAATATGCAGACAGTAGTTATAGAAATGTTCAGAGATTTCTTGAAGTAATACTTTTTGAATATTTGCTATACTTGCATCCGACAAATTAATTACTGAGAGCTCCTTCGACAAGGTGAAGTTTTTTTTAGTGTTATTATTTCATGCTCGGGAACACTGAAATAAGTGAAGTAATACAAGTGTTAATAATAATTGAGCTCGAAACCAGATATCAACTTACCAAATGGATACTTAAGGTCATCCTATAGAATAAACTAGAACTTGATGCTTTCTGACAGTTGTTGAATCTTCTTCTTGAACGTAGTTTCGGTTTTCTAAAATTTTAATAGAATAAAAACTCAGGATGTTATTCTCGACATAAATATATATTCAAGTGAAGTATGACGCAGTGCTTACGGCCATCCGGGTTATGATTTTAGGCCATTGTTGAAATTGGTCGATACCGGCAATGGGACCGAGAAAAAGACACCTACGTGGAATTAAATGCATCGTTTTCATCCCAGTAGAAGAAAATATTAGACCAATTGTTCTGTGATCAACATTTCCAACGGCAATATCTACATATGCACCGACGGATCAAAAGGAAAAGTAAGAATAGAAGCTGGATTCTTCTGTAGTAATCCACACTGAAAGTAGTTACAAACTAAATGACGACAATTCAGCCTTTCACGCTTTCGAGTGTTCCTCTGCTCTAACCAGCAAGTCCAAGTCCCTTGGTAACTTCGTTAAGTTCATCTGGTACCCGGTCATATAGCAATTGAAGGAAATGAAAAGGAATTGGTCCGGTCGTGGACTATTGAGCTTCTTCAAGAGTTCCTTGACGCAATAGACTCCAGAGCAACATAGCAACACTGGGAATTTTGTGATATGCCCATACTTCTAGGCAAATTGGAGCTTAGTAACAGTATACGATTAATCAGAAAATGAGAAAAGTGAATTAAACGTAATGCAGAGAATGCGTGTTGTTAATAACCGAATGCCTGCAATAAAAGCAACAAGCATATATAGCTGCCTTCAACAATTGTGCATGTACTTGCCACTTGACGCTTGCTAGCTATATTCTCAACACTCCCGACGTTATACATACATACATACATACACACACACATGTATATATATTTAGACATGTGATGAACAATTTATAGCATGTCCATGCATTGTTGCCAATGCTCCGCAAAATTTCCAGTAAGTGTTCGGTTTTTTTGTTGTTAGCGCTTAAGTTGCGGTGGTCGTGTTGTTTTTGTTCCTGTACATTTGTATGATGAAAGCATTTAATCACATGCTGTTTTTGCAGTTAAGTGGCTCCACCGCCCCGACGGCAGTTGCCCACCAAAATTTGCCGCTAACTTGCAACCACGTATTCAGAGCCGTTCGGCCCCTCTTCTCACTCGGCGTTGGTGTTCGGTAGCGTTCCTTGTACGCTCATGTTCGCAGACATTGTTAAACCACACTGTGTTGTTGAAATTTCTTCCTCTTCATTTTGTTGCTTTCCATTCTCTGACTTTCCAAGCTGTTGTTTTTGGTTTATCTTGTTTTGGTTATAATAAATAAAGTGGAGACCTCTGTTCACCCAATTAATTTCCTTATTAAATTTTAAACACTCTCTGCTCTCCCATCTTTCTTCTCTCCTCTACCATATGCTTCCGGTCAATTACCAGTCGCTTTAGTCACGGGGTAAGGCACACAGTTGGATGTTTGTTGTTTTTGTGTGGAAAAAAGTATTTAAAAAGTCATAATTACTCAAAATGCCAGGTGTTGGCATTTTTGGCCTGCTGTGGTATAACAGCATACTTTCAGGGTATGCTTGAGTGCATGCGTGCGCAACAAAAATTTGAAAATGCTCATGTGACATAGATAAGAGTACATACATATATTCGCAAAGTGTTTACAGAGAATACAAGGTGTGTTCCAAAGTAAACAGGACTTTTTGAATCTAGCGCCCCCTGGTGATGCCATCTATATGTCGATGAGTGCGTTAGAATTTGCTATCTTTATCGATTGTCCAGTGAGAACTTCATGACATTTCATTGATTGAAAGGGAAATTATTGCGTTTTAAGTGTCAGTATGTTTGTATTATCGGTGCAAAAATGAGCTTCGAACAATTCTTCTTCTTCTTTACGGGCGTAGACACCGCTTATGCGATTATAGCCGAGTCAACAACAGCGCGCCAGTCGTTTCTTCTCTTCGCTACGTGGCGCCAATTGGATATTCCAAGCGAAGCCAGGTCCCTCTCCACTTGGTCCTTCCAACGGAGTGGAGGTCTTCCTCTTCCTCTGCTTCCCGCGGCGGGTACTGCGTCGAATACTTTCAGAGCTGGAGCGTTTTCATCCATCCGGACAACATGACCTAGCCAGCGTAGCCGCTGTCTTTTAATTCGCTGAACTATGTCAATGTCGTCGTATATCTCGTACAGCTCATCGTTCCATCGAATGCGATATTCGCCGTGGCCAACGCGCAAAGGACCATAAATCTTTCGCAGAACTTTTCTCTCGAAAACTCGCAACGTCGACTCATCGGTTGTTGTCATCGTCCAAGCCTCTGCACCATATAGCAGGACGGGAATAATGAGCGACTTATAGAGTTTGGTTTTTGTTCGTCGAGAGAGGACTTTACTTTTCAATTGCCTACTCAGTCCGAAGTAGCACCTGTTGGCAAGAGTAATCCTGCGTTGGATTTCCGGGCTGACATTGTTGGTGGTGTTAATGCTGGTTCCTAAATAGACGAAATTATCTACAACTTCAAAGTTATGACTGTCAACAGTGACGTGGGAGCCAAGTCGCGAGTGCGACGACTGTTTGTTTGATGACAGGAGATATTTCGTCTTGCCCTCGTTCACTGCCAGACCCATTTGAGTTGCTTCCTTGTTCAGTCTGGAGAAAGCAGAACTAACGGCGCGGGTGTTGAGGCCGATGATATCAATATCATCGGCATACGCCAGCAGCTGTACACTCTTGTAAAAGATTGTACCTGCTCGATTAAGTTCCGCAGCTCGAATAATTTTCTCGAGCAGCAGATTGAAAAAGTCACACGATAGGGAGTCGCCTTGTCTGAAACCTCGTTTGGTATCGAACGGCTCGGAGAGGTCCTTCCCGATCCTGACGGAGCTTTTCGTGTTGCTCAACGTCAGTTTACACAGCCGTATTAGTTTTGCGGGGATACCAAATTCAGACATCGCGGCATAAAGGCAGCTCCTCTTCGTGCTGTCGAAAGCAGCTTTGAAATCGACGAAGAGGTGGTGTGTGTCGATTCTTCTTTCACGGGTCTTTTTTTCCAAGATTTGGCGCATGGTGAATATCTGGTCGGTTGTTGATTTACCAGGTCTAAAGCCACACTGATAAGGTCCAATCAGTTTGTTGACGGTGGGCTTTAATCTTTCACACAATACGCTCGACAGAACCTTATATGCGATGTTGAGGAGGCTAATCCCACGGTAGTTGGCGCAGATTGTGGGGTCTCTTTGACCAAGTATCCTCTGGGTAGCCTAAGAACATCCGTTTGAAGGCGAGCTAAAGTGAGAAGGCGAAACATCCCCTGCATAGGGTTGTGCGCTGGGTTTGGGACCCGCCACGTAAAAAAACACCCCCAATGAAAAGGCTTCGAACAATTAGCCAACATTAAATTTTGTTTTAAAATTGGTAAAACTTTTACTGAAACTTTTCAATTGGCTATCTCATAGCAGAGTGCACAGACGATCAACATGTGGGCCAATCAAAATCCGTGATCACCGGAAATTCCATCGAAACTGTGAGTGAATTTATCAAAAATCAGCCAAACTCATCATTGAAATTCGTGGAAATGGAATTGAGCATCTCTAAAACATTGACTTATCGCATTTTGACCGAACATTTGGGCTTACGAAAGGTGCGCACGGTTTGTTCCGCACATATTGACTTACGAACATCTTGTGGCCAATTATTTGACCAAAAATCACATTTTAACCATTAACCACTCTCCGTATTCACCTAATATGGCACCGTGCCGTAGTGAACCAAAAATGTATCATTTTGGTTGATCACTTTTTGCCATTTTTCCGATAGAGAAATTATTCAATCAGTGTAAAACTTTTCTGGTTTCCCGTCACTTTCTAATACTTTTTGCACTTAATCAAGTCGTATGCAATGAATAGCACGTTCAATATTGGCTTTAAAGCTTCAAGAGAGTCTATTTTGAAAACCACTGACTTCAAATAACCCCACAAGAAGTATAACTTCTTGGAGGCTATTTAATGTCACAATTTCGGGAAATATTCGAACCTCCAAACTTTTGTCGCTATAATTCGGTTGTTGACATGCTGTGTGGCACATATTCCCGTCTTGTTGGAACCAAATGTTGTCAAAATTAATTTTTTTCTGTGCCGCTCTCCATTGAGAGTAACAGTGGCACGAGCTTGATTTCGAAGGATGTACGGAGCAATGATTCCACCAGACCGAAAACCACACCAAACTGTTAATTTAGACGAATGTAATGGTTGTTTATGAATAATTTTCAGATTTTCTTCGCACCAGAATTTGCTAATTTACCGTGCCACTCAGACGAAATTGAGCCTCATCGGAGAAGATGATTTCTTTGTAAAAATTGTTATCATTTTCAAGTAGTTCCAAATCAAAATAAGCAATTTCACCTGGTTTACTGTAGTCCAAAGGGTTCAGTTCTTGAGTGAGAACAGTTTTATACAACCTTTCTCTAAATCGCCAGGTTATGACTTGAGGCAGTCCCAATTTTAGAGAACGTCTTGGAATCGACAAATTACAGTCTTCAGCAAGACTTGCATGGACGGCAGCAATATTTTCATTACATCGAGCTACTCTTAGTTTTATTGCCACTTAACGAAAATGTACGCTCGAAGTTTTCAACACTTGGACAAATAGCGAGCACGATTACTACGACCATAAAATGGCAAAAAACTTTAATAATATGTAAACGTTGTTCTTGCGTATATATTTCCATGATGATATTGTAAATTTTGCTGAGTACAATGAAAGAAACGACATTTAGAAATCATATCATCGCTATTGGAAAATACCGTATATTTCTTTACATTTACTTGTTCTTTTTCTTTCTTTTTGAAATTTCAAAAAAATAATATTTTTTTGTCAGCATAAAACATTGCCATCTAATTTTAATTATTTCCACTTAGTACAAAACCAATTTTTCTTGAATAAAAAAGCGTTAAAAAAGATTTAAAATTTTTCCACGATCATTTGTAATGTGACTGAAAAAGATCGGAAACTCGGTTTGAACTTTATTCAATTTTGCGCCAACACTATTCAACCAAATCATATGTGTAGGCAAACATACGAAACTTTGTCATTCAAACACTCGTACACCACCCCACAAACACATAAAAGTGCAAGTTGGCTTGAAAGACAACATTTCAAAGTCGTTTGCGCAAATGTTCACGATATTACTGTGCGTTTGCCCATTTGTATTGTGATGCAAGAGCGCAGTAAATAAGATAAAGCCAAAACGTGTGACGCAACAACGACTTCGTGTCGATTCTAAAATGAGCAAAAGTGTAAAAATTGGCGAATGTTAGTCAATATCTTTAGGCTCGTCAGCAATGCAAAGAGGTAGTGAGCCATGCAACATAAAGAGAGTAATGAGAAAAGATATCGGAGTTGGTAGGAGTGGCCCTGTGGTGGTGAGAAGCTGGCAGCCTGCTTGGCTTGCGTCCTGTCATAGAATTCAATTTTCCGATCACGTGCAAGCTGTCAAAGTATACTATTCGCTATGTACAGTGATCGTTTAAAAAATCTGTGAAAATTTGGATGTTTTGCAGTTAGTTAAACTTCAAACAGTGAACTCAATCCGTTAGGAAATTGGCTGAGAAATTTAAAAGTGATTTAGAGCTTCAGTTTTGTCGATACAATATCGTAAACAAAGTTGTCAAAAAAGCTTTGGTTCGAAAATGTATCACAGACAATAACGGAATCGGTAAGTTTCTTTTGCTTAACTCTGGGAAGACCTTCTACATATATAAGGATGTACTTCTAGTTGCCAAGTTAAGATTTTAGAAATTGACAGCGAGTGAATTTCGGATCTAAGTAGAAACTATTGGACTGCCGGCCGATCTATTCAAATACGGCGGAAACTGATAAGGAGCATGCATCAGCTTCTTAATAGAACATTGTCGGACGAAATGCTTCTGCCCCCAATCCACAAAACGGGAGACCGCACAATCTGCGCCAACTACTATTGGATAAGCGAGATTTCAGACAAGGCGAATCCGTATCGCCACGCCATTAGTTCTGCTTTCTCCAGGTTGTACAAAAAAGCGAAGCAAATGGGTCTGGTAGGTAACGAGGGCAAGACGAAATATCTCCTGTCATCAAACAAACAGTCGTCGCACTCGCGGTTTGGCTCCCACAGTTATAAATTCGAAGTCTGAGATAATTTCGTCTATCTTGAAACCAGCATGAACATCAACAGTAATGTCAGCCTCGAAATCAGAATAATCTTGCCAACAGGTCCTACTTCGGACAGAGTACTCAATTGAGAAATAAAGTCGTCTTTCGACGAACATAGATCAAACTCCAGAAGCCACTCATCATCCTCGTCCTATTGTATGGTGCTGAGGCATAGACGATGATAACACCTAATGAGTCGGCGTTGTGAATTTTTAAGAGAAAGGTTCTATGGAAGATTTATGGTTTTTTGCGCATTGACAACGGCGAATCCCGCAGTCGACGGAACAATGAGCTGTACGAGATATACGATAACATTAAGATACTATAGTTCAGCGAATTAAGATATAGCGGCTAAGCTTGCTCGGTCAAATACCACATAGACCTTTTCACTGAATCTAAGCCCCAACAGTAGTTCAGTAGTAAACCACGAGAAGCCAACAGCCGTTTTTATTCTAAGGATTGGCTTCACGCACTTTTCCGTTAAAAAATGTAAAGAAGTTTTCGAATCAAGAAGGCATCACAGAAACTAAATTTTTTTAAATTTTGTTCACTTAAAATATAACAGATTTTGGTTCGGGTAAGTCTAAGGGTTCTCTCTTCCAGGAAAATTTTGAAAACGTCTCAAACAATAATTTTAGTTTCTAATTCTTTATGCCCAGCTCCCTCCTTTTTCCCGCGTCTACCGGGCAGCCATTGCATTTTCAACATTGTATGCAAAATGTACAGAACCGTATATCTAACCACAGCTGAGCTGCCTCTGAGTATAAATCAGTTTGTCACCAGTCACAATTGTCATTTACAGACCAGTCACAGTAGTGAGCAAAAACATAATACAAAAATATTAAAGTTTTTTCCCATGCAACTTTTTTTCTTCCTTTTGCCAATGATTTGGTAATTCTCACTCGTGTTGGCTGTAACGTCGAGCAAAACTCGAAAAGCACAGGAAGCAAACAAAAACTTGTTCAATGTTTCCTTCCCTTCCTTCATCATTTGCCGCTGCTCGGCAACAGCTCGCTACATTCCGCTCTTGCTCACATTCTATGTTATTATCACTTCTTTCCTTGCAAAATAAAATTATTTTGGTAGAAAAAAAATTTTGCGTCTTCCTTATTTCTATGCCTTTTGACAGATAAAAATTCTGCTCACAATTTATAACTTTTTGCCAACGACAAAAACACGATTCTGACCGGACTGAAACGGGGCTTTGATACGCGCGCGAGCTGCTAATGGCATAGTCCTCGATACGTGTACTTGTATAAAGTACGATCTCTACCTCTGTATGGAAAACTGTGATAATGGCAATTATGAAATGTGAAAAGGTCGCAAAGTGTTGATGTTGTAATAAAGTTCGGCACTGATTTTGAGCGGTCCATTCTTCTTTTGGTTCCGCACTTTTGTCGCACGTCATTTTCCGCTCGTGAGATTCATAACTTCTTCGATAATTCGGCAGTTGCTTCTTAAATTATTCGATAAAATAATAGTAAAAGAGTAAATAGTTTTGAAGTCCATCCTAAATTCATTAGTATAACAGAAATCCCGTTAACCTGATTATAGTACGTATGTTCCAAAAACATCTTGTTTGGTATTTCGCGAAAAACTAGGAGGATAAGTAAAAGCAAAATCCTTTCTAAGTGATTCCCTCTGGTAGGCAAGAGACGCCATATATATGAAGCTTCGCTGTTTTTATAAAATGAGGCTCTTGTCCTTATTTTATATTACGAAGATGTGTAAGCTCGGGTACAATAGTTCATAGGTCCTTTTTAAATATGTACGTGAAGGTTACCCTTCCTATTTTTCCTTACACACAGATCAACCTTCAAATTTCTGTCGTGAACGCATGATATGTACTTAAGCACTGCAGCCATGGCTTTCACCTGATCCTGCTGGTAATTAGGCAACATTTCCATCAAACAATTTATTGTATCATCCAATTGGAACGTAACGAAAACCTCGTTCATCATTCAATACACGTTACTTAATCTACTTCACTGTCTTGCGACTGAGCTGTCAGCCGTCTGTCTGGTACCTCTTACCTCCCACAAAACCACTGAGTATCACACTTATATCACTGACAATTTAACTTAGCGGAGCTGCAGCTGTAGTTTTTGGTGTAATATGTTCTGAAGCATGGCAGATCCTATGCTTCTCTGGGAATCTGAATTTTAATACGACAGAGTGATTGGTTACCGTTGAGTGGTGAGCGTAGCGTTCTACATGTACCATATAGTGGTGGTTAAGTGCAGAACTCGGTTGAAAAGTTCTTGTGCGGAGTAGTATAATAACAGTTCAATGACATGTGTGCGCTTTTTCAGCAACACATTCAGCTGCGGTTTTATTTTTGTCATTTCTTTATTACCTTGGAATTTGGTTTACTTTTCAAGTGTCTCTCTACTGTTTTGCCGAACGTGCTAGAAAACGACAACGGTACATTGGGGAGTTGACGAGCGGCCGCCATTCGCTGCCAATTGCTAATGCTAATTCAAATGCGCACTATGTGAGAGGGGAAAGGAGACAGAGAGAAGAAGTTCTAGTGTGGGGTAGAGACACGAGCTCTGGTGTACGTAAGAGAGACGTTTTAGCTAAAGGTACTGTTAGTCCGAGCGGCAAAACAACTCTAATTCGCGTTCACCTATGCGCCACGTAAATATTCAATTACAATAGAAACTTTTGCCATTGTCTATGGATAGTCAGTTGTCTCAACACACCTGTGCCCCGGTACCTTTAACTTTTTGTGCTGGTAAAGTGGTAGTAACCGTTAGTCATGCCCTACCTCTATCACTTTTGGTGTGCTTTGCACTCGGTTAACTGGCGTTAGCCATAAATTAAATAACAGAACTTTTTGCCAGCAAACTGCGCGCATACAAGTCGTTGGCTAACGGTTTGCTGGAGTTCACTAAAGTGCGCTTGCTCGCGGCAGGTAAAAATTTCGCCGACAGACTAAAAATTTTATAGTTTCGATAATGAAATTAGGGGAGTGGCAATACATTTACAAAATATTTGCCACAAAACAGTGTTGTTGTGGAAATGTGGCGAGTAAGGAGTTCTCTGTTCCAGTTTTTTAGTGGAAGCTCGAATTTGCACTAAAGAAAATATTTGACCTATTTTTTTTTGCACTCTAAATTCAGATATTTATGGGAGACATTTTTTAAATTACACGTACATATATATATAGGTTGACCCATTTCGAGGTTTTTTACATTTTTAAAGAAAAGACAAAGAAACTTGAAATTTAACAGGGAACTTTATTATCACTCGAAAGAACACTCTTTGGCATTTATTTTTTGAAGATTACCTCTTTAATATGTTGGTCGCAGTTTCGTTTCAGATGGTCTATCTCTTGAGTTCTAAAACGTTGTTTTTGGATTAGATAGAAGCTCATGAACCTCTTCAAGTTGCTCTTTGTTCCAAATGCGGCAATTTTGTTTGTTTACAAATCTGTCCAAATTTGGTTAGAAAACGTTGGATCTTTTTGGAACTTTTCAAGACCCCATAGAGCGAAGGTATATTACTTGGGAAGGTCAAGCGGCTTAAGTTTTTTGTAAGCTTCCTATTTAAGATCTCGACGTAAAAAGTGCCAAGTCGTTCCATACATCAGTCCGAGTTGAGGCGAACTGCATCGTATCGGCTCTCTTCAGTCTTCGTTTGCACTCTCAACTACTGTTGATTTATTTTCTTCACTGCGTGCTGGATATGATCTACTTGGTCGAATTGAGTTGGGTCTCAAAATCGCGTGATCTGTCAAAAAGGCTATCACTTGGATCACGCGTTACATTGAAGTTAATGTAATGTTACATCATATTAGGGTCCCATCTCTTTATTCCCACAAAACTCTGCTAAAGTAATTTAGTTTGAACACGATTATTACTCAGTGAGAACTGCAAATTTACTAACATTCGCCGAAATTAAAAGTTTTCTAGGTTGGTATGTCTGTTCATAACATCTGTGACAAAATAATCATTAGTTTATAGTTTATGTTTGCCTTTAGCAAAATGCTGCAATTATGTGTCGACAACTCTTGGTTTTTGTACCATAATAATGTACCGTCACAAACTGCATTCATTCTTCGAGAGTTTTTCGAAAAAATTTTCAACCCATATCGTGTCGCAACCACCGTATTCACCTGACCGCTCCGGGTAATCGTTAATCGCTACACGTATTTTATGTATTTCAAATTCTAAAGCAGTTCCAGAAATCACGTTCATGTGTAAGTCACATTGTAGAGGTGAGAATACTGATAACTTTTATTCTACACTGGTCTCTAGTCATTTTCCTTTAAATTTTGAGAACTGTGCCCACTAGTAAAAAAATATATAAAGGTGCGATTAAGCGAAGATAGTCTTAAGTTTCGCGGCCAAACGTGCAAATCTACGTGCGTTCCAAAGTAAACAACTTTTTGAAAGCCCCTGGTTTTCTTTTTATTTGTTTTTTATAGTAGGGGGAGCATCGAAAGCCGAAGTGCGGAACTTTAATCCGCTAAACCTAACCTACTCACAACTCAAGACTCCCCCACGGAACCATCCGTTAGGTATTACTTCGTGTAAGGGACAGGACATTTATGTCTCCTCTATTGCGCCGACCCACGAACGCCTTGTCTGTTGAAAATGTCTTAGTTTTGTCATTATGAATGCTGACGCTTCGCTAACAGCTTTCCATTTATCTGTCGACTGACACATGTGTGTCGTTAGATTCTCGACCGTAAAACTAATGTTGAGTGTGGTTTTTAGTTTTTCCCTTGTATTTGAGAAGCGTGGGCAATGAAATAGTACATGTTCAGAGTCTTTTGTATACTCTGTACTCGTCGGGCAGTACGGACTAATGTCATTGTGGAATCTGAAAAGATAGCTTCTAAAGCTGCGTGTCTACTAAGTATTTGGGTGAGGTAAAAGTCTAGGTCCCCATGTCCTCTGTGTATCCACGTGTGGATGTCTGGTATAAGTCGATGGGTCCAGCGCCATTTGGGTGAGGAATTCCACCACTTCTGCCACATTTTAGTGCTTTTGTTTCTCTTCTCTGACCTTGCCGCTACTGTTTTAGGCGCTGATAGCTGATATAATCGCTTGAGTTCATCTCCCTGGATGTCAATGGGTGGCATATTGGATAATACTTCAGTAGCGTCGGTTGATATAGTCCGGAAAGCACTTATTACTCGAATTGCAGAGAGCCTATGCACTGCAATTATTTGTTTAGCATACGCTTTTATATTCATTGCCTGTATCCATACTATTGCTGCATACGGTAATACGGAACTCATTGCTTTCGCTATTAAGAATCACCGCCTGGAACGCACACATCCTGAATTGGTCATCATTCTTGATAGAGCATTATAAATTTTGGTTGCTTTACTGGAAAAATACTCCAAGTGTTCCTTAAATTTTAATTTGGAATCTAATATTACTCCCAGATACTTCAGCTGCGGCTGTGAAGTAATCTCGCACTCCCCTATAATGAGCTCTATTTGTTCTTGTACCTTCCTGTTGCTTATGAGTAAAACTTCAGTTTTTTGCTTCGCCAGTTTCGGGCTCACAGAAGAGAACCAGTACTGCAGATCATTTATACACTCATTGCATTTGCTTCTTAGGTCGACTAATTGTTTTGCCACGGCTACCACCATGAGATCATCCGCATATGCTACTAGTTTCACATCTTTTGGTTGCTGCCTTCTTAGCACCCTGTCATACATGAGGTTACAGCGGACCTAACACTGACACTTGGGGTGCTCCAGTTTCACATCTTTTGGTTGCTGTCTTCTTAGCACCCTGTCATACATGAGGTTACAACGGACCTAACACTGACACTTGGGGTGCACCACTCGAGATGAAGTAGCTCTTGGCTCTTCGTTTTTATCATACATCAGCTTTCTTTTTTTAAAATAACTCGTTATAATGTTTATGAGATATGCTGGGCGCGAGTTTTTTTCAGGGCTTTGATTATATACATATATGCCCACTTTGCCGTATTGAACGCATTCTTGACATCCGGGGTAATCAGCGCGTAGTCCGTTTTTGTGCCACGCTTCCATCTTTTCCCACTTACTGCACATTTCGCAGTATCGACGACTTCTCGTAGTGCGTCAATAGTGGATCTCTTTTTTATTACTAACTCCAAGCGGTTTCGTATTATAATTTCGTACACTTTACTCATTGTGTCGAGCATACACAAAGGTCGGTACGGTGAAGGTTCTTCAGATGGTTTTTTTGGTTATGGGAGCAGAACCAAACGCTGTACTTTCCACGAGTCGGGGAACACCCCTTCCTTTACACAAGCGTTGTACATTTTAGCAAACAGTTGAGGTTTTGAGCTTATAGCTACCTTCAAGACTCTATAGGTATGCCATCTAATCCAGGTACTTTGTTGTTTTTTATTTTATTTACTATGGCCAGGAGCTCCTCTTCTGTGACTAATGGGGATGACTCTGCAGCTTCGTTACGCCGCTTGGCGACTTTTTCCATAAAAGGTGCATCTTTAGGTTGTTGCTGCTTTCTTTTAAATGTTGACATATAGATTTTGTAAGCAGTCCCCCAAGGGTCAATGTTTGCTTTTTCCCAGAGCTTCTCAAAACATGATTTGTTGTTACGGGTAATTGCAGACTTCCGAAGCTTCTTGTGGCTTTTAAATTCTTCTCTAAGTTGATTTTCATTCGTTTCATTGTGGTTACCCTGCAGACGCCGTCTGGCTGCGTCAAATAAGTCTGCATCGAACTGCTGTTGCTTCCAGCTTCGCTTTCGGGAAGTGTATCTGCCGAGGAGTTCCGTCTCCGGGGTGGACGAAATTTGAGCTTCTTTAATTAAGTGCCCGCGATGGTTTGTATATTTGCTGCCCCATGCAGTCGACCATGCATTAAAATCCCCCGTTATTCAATTGGAACTTTGCCTATGGTTTCTAAAGACAGTCTTAAGAGGAAATCTTCAAATTCTGTAACTTTTGCGCTTGGAGGAGCATAATAACTTACAAAATATATCCCCTTTATATTCGCCCATGTGAAACAGTTATGAGCTTCTCTGGACCTGGTTTTAAAAGGCTGTCCTTTGCAGGACAATAATTCTGCTTTGCCGGTTTTTTCTGCAATCCATGTGCTTTCCGGACGCTGGGAGTATTGCTCACTTAGTATGGCGACATCAATGTTCTCTTCTGTAACTGTCTGATCTAGAAAATCCTATGCTGCTGCGCAATGATTTAAATTTAACTGTATTATCCTCATTTCCTTAGAGACTCATTTATCTCCAGGTACTTGAGGCAAGTCATGCTCAATACTGGGTGTGCCCCTTTGCAGAGCATGCAGAGAGCACGCTCCTTCCTTTTTCGTTATTATGATTGCGTCGGGTTTCGATCTTATTTTCTTTTGAATCGACTTCCCATTTTTAACTACATCCACCTATTTTTCGCATGTGTTATGTAATGTCTATTACTTTCTTGACCTCACTGATCATTTGTTGCACATTTTCAATAGCCTTTTTTGGCTTTTTGTGGGGGGTAGCTCTCCCGATGCTTCTCGCAGCCACTTTGGGGTGTTCAACTCTTTAGAAATATGAGAAAGCTGTGTTGCTTTCTCAGCCATTATTTTCTCCTCCGGTTTGTCGGCTTTGTTATATAAGCCTGGTTTACGTGCCATTGACCAGCCGTCATATTTTCCAACTCTTTTATTTTGCAACCCAGCTTTTTAAAGTAGTTGGACGATTCATTATTTAGTGATTTCTCTTCACTTTTGCTTGCCCAGTCAACAGTTTCGTCACTAAATGTGGATCCAGTAGCAGTGGATTCCTCATTTCGGCCCTAACGGCATTCTCAGAATTTTAGAATTCCTCCGAAAAGGATTCTCTGGTGTACGCCCCATACTACTCTCAGAGGCCATCCTCAGTGAGAAAATAGTTGGGTACACCTGTCAATGAGTACGTTCAGTCCCTGCTGCTAAAACCTAATTTATATTATATATGGGTGGCAATGCCTAAACCAAAAGCAAAAACGAAAAGGAGAAAAAGGGAAAAGCGAAAAAGCGAAAACGGAGAACAGCTGATTGATCAAAACAAAGCGGCAAATTAAAAAATAAGCGCACGTTTGATTCACTGCTAGTAGGGGAAATAATAAAAAATATAACTAAAAAATTTGAAAATTTGGCACGAAGGTGCAGGTTGTATTTGCAAATAAATTTTTGTTTAAATTTAATTGTACTCATCATTTTTTTTAGGTTTTATATCCACTGGGATCGTTCGGAATTCCGGTAAGTCCCAAGCCAAATCAAGTGTGATTTCAATATGAAAAAAATACGATTATTCCACGAATAATGCAAGAGCTCAAAAAACACATCCACTTCACTCAACACTAACTGTTGCTAGAATTTCATGACATTTAATTGATTGGAAGTGAAGTTATTGCGTTTTAAGTGTCAGTATGTTTGTGTTATCAGTGCGAAAATGAGCTTCGAACAAAGGGCCAATATTAACTTTTGTTTTAACATTGGTAAAACTTTTATCAAAACGTTTCAATTGATGAAAAAAGTTTATGCAATGATTGCCTATACCGTAGCAGAATGCATGAGTGGTTTCAACGTTTTCAAAGTGGTCGTGAGGACATAAATGACGATCAACGTGTGGGTCAATCAAAATCCGTGATCACTGGAAATTCCATCGAAACTGTGCGTGAATTCATTAAAAGTCAGCTGAAATCTTCGAAGAAATTCATGGAAATGGAATTGAACATCTCCAAAACATCGAATTATCGAAAGGTGTGCGCACGGTTTGTTCTCCACAAATCGACTGACGACCAAAAATTGTTCAGATCGATCGACGCTTGTTACCGATTATTCACCTGATATGACACCGTGCGATTTCTTCCTTTTCGGAAAAATGCATTTGCCCATGAAAGGTAAACGTTATGCAGACATAGAGGCCATTAAAAAGGCTTGCCTACTGGCGGCTATGCCGGCGAATGAGCTAAAACACTCGTTCGACATGCTTTTGGACCGTGCAAAAACTGTATTGAAGCAGAAGGAGATGACAAGATGACACAAGTGCTGCACGGTCCAATGAGCAAATTAAACGCCTTCGGCAAGCCATTGGTACGACACCGTTGAGGCGTGCAGCCGAAACTTATAAATAGAGTTGCCACGTGAGAAATGTTGTCGTTGTCTCACTTTGCCAACGTTGAAGCGCACACAAACAAGTATGTATAAATAACGATAACGACTTAGCTAATTGAAATCATTGGCAGCGGCCGATTTATTGCGGTATTACCATCTCATTAATTATTTAATGGAATACTGAGCTTGTGCCAGAATAATATTTCAAAGGATTTGTTGTAAACAACAAACAATGTCGGTTATGGTGGCAAGTGAAGCGGTTGCAAGGCTTAAACTTAAATGAGCAACATTTTTGAGTGCCGTATAGTCGCACTGTGTGTGATTGTGTTTTTGTGACGAATGAAATTTGCGTTAAAATGACAACACGCAGAAGTCATAAAGTTAATAGGCAATTTGCAGAATGCATAAATTGTCTGCCAATGCAGCACAATACGCCCATCCCTGTCATGCGTGCAGCACACCTCTCGCTCACACTGTTCGCGGTACTGGTACGCTCTTTCATCATGCCTCATTTACGATCGGAACTGATTGCTCAGCGCGAATGTTTGTGTGAGTGTGTGCGTGGCCACAAATTTGTTAATGAGCAGGTGCCCGCTCGCACCGCAAAGCGCTTGGTTACAGTGTGTTTCGCAGAAAGTATGCTAACAAATGTTTTCAGTTCGTTCAAGGGCAAATTGTTTCGAAAATCTGTGAATCTTCGTTTACTTTTAACGTTGGGTTATAATAAGGTTTAGTCTTTCCTTTTTTGTGGATTAAGCCCCTATCAGTAGTTATCGGGGAAACAAAGTAAGTAAAAACGAAATTTTTAGAATTATAATTTGATTATAAAAGTTTCTGAAAATAAACAAACCTTTAACCGACAATCGAATTATGTCAAAGTATCCACTGGGTAGCCTAAGAACATCCGTTTGAAAGCGAGCTAAAGTGAGAAGGCGAAACATCCCCTACACAGGGTTGTGCGCTAACTTTGGGACCCGTCACGTAAAAAACACTACCAATGAAAAATAGCAAGCAGCCTCGTATGAGAGACCCGCCTTTTGATGGCGACCATGGCAAACGACTTATGGACTACGATTTGAGGGCATGCATCTGAAATGTCCGGTCCCTTAATTGTTAAGGTGTCACTGCCCAGCTGGTTGATGTCCTCGTTAGAGTGAAGGCTGACATCGCTGGACAAGGACTGAGGCGAGTAGGTCCTTGTGGCATTTACTACAATCGCCATAAAAAGTAGCGCAAATTTGGTGTGGGATTTGTGGTGGGATAGAGATTCCGTCGCTGAGGACTATCATTCACTTCAGTGGATGAACGTATAGCCACAATCCGCATTAAAGCGCGGTTCTTCGACATATCGCTGATTTGCCCCCACGCCCCGACGGAAAAAAATACGATGTGACCAAAGATGCCTTTTAAGAGCGCTTGGAGCGCACCTCTGAGAGTTGCCCCCAATACGATATCATAATCGTGCTTGCCGACTTTAACGCCAGTCGCTAAATTCAGCCTCCATGATGAAACATCCCCAAATGAGTTGAAGCTGATCGACTTCGCCGGTGCCCGAAATATGGTTATCTGTAGTACTAGATTCCAGCATAAGAAAATCCATTAAGCCACCTGGCTGTCTCCGGATTGAAAAACCACCAACCAGATCGATCATGTTGTGATAGACACCTCTCCAGTGTGCTCCAGTGCCAGACGTGCGCACGTTCCAAGGTCCTAACATCGATTCGGACCACTATCTTGTTGCAGCCAAGATTCGAACCCGCCTATGTGCATCAAAAAACGCACGTCAACAAACATGTGGAAAGTTCGACGTCGAGAAGCTGCAAGGGGTAATGCTCGAAAATTCTACGAAAAAATGTGGCGACTAACAGAAGTATTGAACATCGGAGCATGCTCTTGCAGAACTCTCAGAGGTGATATAGTGACCGCAGAGTATACTGGAATTATGGAGGGAATACTTCTCCAACTTGCTGAATGACAGTGAAAGTACAACGCTTGAGAAGGCGAACCCGATCCCCAATCGATGGCGATAGAGCAGACGTTCCATTGCCCGACCATGAAGAAGTTCGAATAGCAATTACCCGTCTGAAGAACAACAAAGCGCGATCAGAACTGATATGGAGCATGCATCAGCTTCTTTTAAAAATATGGTCTGACGAAAGCATGCTCTATGATTGAAATTTAAGTGTACTCTGCCCAATCCACAAAAAGGGAAACCTCACAATCTGTGCCAACTACAATGGGATAAGCCTTCTCAACACCGAACGTATTGCGTGAAAGATTAAAACACACCGTCAACAAACTGATTGGACCTCATCAGTGTAGCTTTAGACCTGCCAAATCGACCACTGACCAGATATTCACCATGCGCCAAATCTTGGAAAAGACCCGTGAAAGTAGAATCGACACACACCATCTCTTCGTCGATTTCAAATCTGCTTTCGACAGCACGACCTTCACTCCGTTGGAAGGACCTGGCCTCGCTTGGAACATACAATTGGCGAGACGTAGCGAAAAGAAGAAACGATTGGCGTGCTGTTGTTAACTCGGCTCGCGTAAGCGGCGTCTACGCCAGTAAAGAAGAATAATAAACTAAAACTGGTTGACAGATCGCTCACAAATTTATCACAGCAATTAATGACAGTCCTACCAACTCAATAAAATACATTCTTTCAAAATACTGTTTACCCGAAGAATTTAAATTACAATTTCCGGGTTCTTGTCACAATGTATAAAAAATGATTAGCGTGATGATCTGAGCCAATTTAGCCATGTCTGTCTGTAAATCATAAGCTTGTTCAGGCTTGTTCTTCCGTTTTTGAGATATCGACCTGAAATTTTGCTCACACCTTTTGCCACTTAAGAAGCGGTTCATTTAGCGGAACAATCGGAATGAAGTGATTGTATGGAAATCTCTTTATTTGACGAAGTATATTCACGAAACTTTTTGTTTGTTATTTTCACGAGATTAAAAAAATATTTAATTAGATATTTTTTTAATTAAGGTATTTTTACGGAAAATGTTCATTGTTCCATAACCCTGTTTAATTATTACATTTGTTCAGTTGATACACGATATTTAATATATATTTATACATAGAAGCATTAGACAATTACACGCACACTAATATATTAACAAAATTATTTACGCATATAATTTGATTAAATCATGCATTTGTGGGTGTGTAATTGTTTGTCGAGTTCAACTTTGCAAAGAATGAGGAAAATGCCAGATAAGTGAACGATTTGGTACTTATGTGCATGTAAGCAAACGCTCACTGGTATGCATATTGAAAGTATTGCATACATATACATATGAAATTTTATCAGACATACACTTATGTATGTCTTTATATACAAACAAATATTTCGCACATTGTTTTATAATTAGTTGTCGCTTGTCGAAGTGCTCTGACCGCTAATGCTAATCCTGCAATCCACAATTGAGACTGTGCATGGACATATGCATACATACTATATGCATATATTGGTTAGTTGAAAAAGTATTTTCATATTTCTAATCTTAACATATTTTTTACAAATTTATTCTAATAAGTAAATAAACAAATAAGTATTATTTTGGTTGAGAGACATTGTTCAATCAATGTAAATCGAAATTTCGGTATTTCCACAACGGAAGCGAGCGAAATATTGTTCTGCTGCACGAACTGATACAGCACCGTAAACTTCACGAATTACATTGGTGGCTTGCGTGGCGTTCTTCTCTTTTTTACACAAAAATTTCAAAATATATATAACGATTTTCTTCATTACTTTCACACATTTTTTAACAGCTTTATTTTTATTTTTTTTTTTTATTTTAATATTTCTAGTTAAACTAAGATTAAAATCTCACCTTTCCAACACTATATAGTGTGACACAATGTGGTTAATAACACTGGAAATATACGAGTGCAACGACATCTATTTTCAAAATACGAAAAGACTTCGACTAGCCAATATTATTTATATAGAAACATTAGGGCTATAACTATAAGAAAATGAGTACTAAAACTTAAAACTTTGGCTAGATGTGGGCGGAATTGATATCTATGAAACATTGGACATCTGATCGTAGGCTTGAAGAACTCAAGTAAAAAGAAGGCTGGATTGAAGTTGAATAATACACTGCGGCAAAAAGTCTAGTGTGATATATCTTATTATCATATCATCATTGAACCAGTTGGATCAAAAAGGCTTAGTGAAGCTCTTGAGTTAATAGAGTGAAAAGCACTCTTATCAGATTGCTCGTAATTGCAGTTATGAGGCAATGCAGGAGCATTCATACTGATGTTTCTACCGCATTTCTGCAGAATTGATTGATTTGCATGAAAGTATTTGTCCGGAAAATAATAGGATTCATTTAATTTTGCCGTGACTGTTCGTGCGCGATCCGATTCGGATTCGGATTCGGATTCTGGATTCGGTAGTGGAAGTTCCTAGCTAACGAACGAGCGGCTGGTCAGTTGTCTCCAATCATTCATTATGTGTGTAACTCTGTAGATTTGCGACAGTGACGTTTGATATGATCAAGCAGGCTTACGCAGATGCTGATTCAGCAAGAAGTGGTGTGCTTCGTTGACACTAGGCTGTTTTAGAGGGTCGAGAAGAGGTTGCCGATAAAGTCCGGAAGAATGAGAAATCCAAATATGCTCATTGTCTTTTTTGACATCAAAGACACCATCTACCATGAATTTATTCCACCTGGACAAACCCTCAACGACGAGTTTTACGTGAAAGTCCTCAAGAGACTCAAACTAAGGGTCAATCGGGTCCGACAAGACATCGCAGTCGATTGAAAGTTGCACCACAACAACGCCTCAGCTCACACCGGCTTTCTTGTGAACAGCTACTTAACCAAGGCCAGTATCCCAACGATTCCGCATCCACCTTACAGCCCAGATAGGTACCCCTAGACTTTTTTGTTACCTTGCTTTGAAAAACAAACAGCATGCTTAATATTGAGTTTTTTGTTAACGAAGATTCTAATGAGTAGATACTGAGGCCTTATTAAATTTGCTTCAGTGATAAGTGATATTACTTCACACATTTTCTTAATTTCACAATTCAAAAATATATAGGCGTTAAAGTTTGCACCAATATGATGTGCCTGGATAAAAGTACGTATTAAACAAATATTTGATAAAAGTGAGAAAATGATGACATCAAACCCAAAGCTCAAGTATATATGACGAATGATACTTTGACGATGATACCTTAGCGTAAGATGATCTCTGCAAAACCCTCAGAGAAGCCTTAATTTACCTCTTGTACAGAGTAATTAGTTATTGAACTTTTCTGTATAGAACTTTTCTAGAAATAGGTTGGCGAAAACCGGAGAGTTGCTGCTAGCAGCAACTTTTACAAACACTTTTCTGCTCACTTGACACCTCCTATATTGTCCCTATATCACCGATCCTATTGGCTTAGTTGCCGCAGTTTTTGTCTCCAGAATGTCAGCATGTTCGTTATCGTTATGCATGGCAAGCCTGTTAAGGCTTTTAATGCACTTAGTACTATTGCCGATTTGATTTCAACGACGGACGAGATTGCTTTAAGTGCATTCTCTAAAATAATGGGGTAGCCCTCAGCAGAGAGAATGCCTTGGAAAACTGCCCATAGACACTAATCGTTTGGTTTACCGATTCGATGGTGCCTTTATATCATTGCTAGGCACAACTTATTACGTACTTTCAGAGAATGGAATGCCCAGCTTCAGCGTTTTTAAACTACTCAGTTTATTGAAATTATGTCTTATGACTTCTGTTGTAGTAAACCTATAGTAAGTGGTATATGTAAGCTGTTAGGTGAATGTCAGGATAAAACTTAATAGAAATTTTTAGCTTAGGCTTATGTAGAGAAAGCAGTTATTTCTTAGAACTTTTTTATATTTAAAACCCTTCTCCTGGCTGCTCTTCCTTAGCTCAAATACTTGCGTTGGACTTGTGGGTGGGGTGAAGCGTTGGATAAGTCTTCTGCCAGGGATCTCTCCATCAACTCTAGTTTCATTTATATATGCAGCAATTTGTGTTGAAATAATTATAAATTTGTGGCGGATACCAATAACCTCACAAACATACACGATTTTCTTGCATACGCGTGTGCTGTAATTTTCTGTTGTTGTTGCTACCAGCTTTTATTAAGCCAGCCAGGAGAATCCCTTTTTATTGTTATTGTAATTTCAATCGTATTCGCAAAAAAATGAAAAAAGCGGTAAAAATCGCATGGCGAAAGACTGGAAATTTCTGCGGCCACACACAAAATGAATTTTAATGGAATTTTGATGGTAGCAATGAAGCATATTTACCAAACATACACACACAAAAATGCCAACCAACACACGCAGATGCGCATGCGGGATATAAGTCCCATTTTTAGGAGACACATTAAATTTGAACATCCTGTAAAAATGCAGTATCTTGTTTTCGACTCTCTATAAATTGCTTCAAGAGAGCCTTTCCCGTCTACATAATTATGTCACAGTTGCATCCAAGAGTTCATAGAGCGAAGCGATGTCGCTTGGAGTCGAGCGGCTTCAGTATTGCACAAGCTGTATTTTGTTTTAAGGTTTCGACGTAAAACGCGCCAAGTCATTGCATACGTCAGTTCGAGTTGCTGCGAAAGGCACCGAATCGATCTCCACCTTACATTCGCATAGAAGGTGGTTTATAGTCTCCTCTTCTTTCACCTCCTGAGAGGTTCTAGAATGGTAATTTTTTGGTGTTCCAAGTCAGCATTTGTTGTGTTTTTATGTGAGTACCAGCCGACGACGGTCTTACGCCACGGTACTCAAACGCACATACATCAAAACAATGCGTTGATCAGTTACAAGTTTTTTGCCGTGCTCTGGGTCCGGCACCCGGCTCGCAGTGCGCTTTGGCGCTTGAATTTCAAATATATTTTAGTTTCAAGGAATCTTATTCAAAGTCTATAATATCAGTTCAAGCTGAGTACTATAACATTATTTCTGACAAGACTTTGATTGACTCCACCGTGACTCGGCTTTATTTACACCATTTTTTTTCTATCTACAAGTAGCCAGGGGTATATTATTTCTTTGTCTTCCGGAGTCTATTTGTAGGGTTGTGCCCGCTCATGCTAGGTCATCTGCTATAAATTTGTACAGGAACCCATTGCAAGCCTGAAATAGGATGTTACATCCACTAAGAGATTAAGGCTTCTTTTCACTAATTTTGATGAAACCTGATTTCAAAGCTACCTGGCTATAGTAAATATATTCATTGTATATTTGATTGTGATCTCTACTTGGTGATATTGGTATGTAGATTTGATGAAACGACACAACCTCCCACTGGTTTATCTAGCTTGGACCCATTTGTATAGATGCTTATTACTGTGCCCTTGTCAACCTCGCCCCTTTCTCACTCTCTTCTGGAAGGGTAGACAATTTTGGGAACCGAATTCAAAATCAGTTCTATTGGTTTTCTAAAATTTTTGGTATTGAATAGATTCAGGAACTTCGCTGCCATTCACTTACAAGACAAGCAGTAAGAATAAAATGCAGAAAAACTGCGGGATTCCCCCTGCCTCGTCGAAATTTATCGCAATTTATATTATAAAAGGTTTAAGATTCGGATTTTTCTAATTTTAGGCTAAAAAGCAGCGGTACAGCTATAACAAAACTCCTGGGTTACGCTTAATTCAATAAATAAGCATATTATAAACGTTAGAAAATGCATTAATGATTGAACTGATGCCGTGAGCTCCGCTAATAGCACCAAGATAAAAAAAGACGTCATGATCAATGTAATTAAAAGAACGACACTAGCCCTGATATCACTAACCGTTCATTAAAGACTGGTTACGGAATGATTAACCTATATAGGTATGCCATGCCACAACAGAATCGTAGATAACTGTAAAGCTGATAAGCTGGCAAGGAAAGATACTTTAGTTTCGCTATCAGTTGAATGAGAACGGATCGGTGTTCACCTCTCTTCTTGTGTTTTTCTACTTGACAGCTGAGATTCTCGGGAACTTGACCAGCGCTGGGTTTTTATTGACCCACCATTGTTACAGGTTTTCTTAAAACTCAAAAAACGTAATTTTAACTGCTAAGTACTATAGTTAGAGAGCTCGCCCAGAGATTTTTGACTTTAGTAAAAGCTGTACCAAAAACAACAAGTTAGCATAATAAATTATATAGCGAACATGTCTCCGTGCTTGTGTGTATGTAAGAGGATCAATTGTCGCAGATCAACGATTTGTGCTGCCACGCGCTCGCTCCTTGACGCGCCGGTGAAAGATATTCGCAGCGTGAACATTAGTTGCATGGAGTAGTACATGACGTATACGCGACCGCAAAACGCAATAACCAACAAGAGAGGATGACAATGACGACACAACAATAACAGCCAAAGTACATACAACGTGGGCATGTTGAACAGTAATAGTGGCAGTAGGTCATGTAGTCGCATCTAAGGTCCCCAATCTTCTACCAATGTGAACACCACTTTCTAGTACGAGTATTGTTCCATGAGGTTTGCACTCGCCTGGTTACGTTTCAAGTTGCGGTTTACTTTTGTTGTCCGTTGTATATTGTATGTATGTTGCAACTGTTTTGCTGCACTCGCACCTGAGCCGGTTTCATTGGGTTGTGTGCGGCGTGACGTTGTCGCTGTGTGGCGCGCTTGCACGCACTCACAGTCACTTTGGTCACGTCGCTGCCATTAATTATACTCGTATTGTAATTAACAATTTTCTGTCAAATCGCGGGCAATTTGGCTGCCAAGCAACGTGCACCTATTCGCATTTGCAATACATGTGTACCGGCAGCAACACAATCGTCAGCAACATTGATGCGACAAGTTGTAACAAGTTGTGTTAGTTGTTGTTATTTGTTTTGTTGTTGTACCTGTTTACCCAGTCTCACCACACCTATTTGCCAAAACAGGCTTAGTTTGTGGCTTAGTCCTTAGTAAGGTCAACACAATGGTCAACGGATTCGCTTTGACACTATCCCGTTATTTGATGGCAGCGGAGTGATTAATTGAAATGCGTTCAAATTGGTAAGCGTAATCTGGGCACGAATTATCTAAATTTACAGCACTACTTCGTGATAAGTTAGCTTTAGTGAAGTATTGTGATATTCGTGCTGGGATTTGGAACGTAATAAAGTTTGTTCTGACTTCTGAAATCCTTTAATTTGGGTGAAGCCTTGTTTCCTACTATGGAAATTTTCATCCGATATCCTATATTCCAAGGATAGCTTCCAAAAGACACTAGGAGAGCAGGACTCTACTTCTATCTATGCCGGCGAATTCGAAATGAACTGCGGAGTAGGGGCAGGGGTATACTCCAATGATCTTTCTGTTTCTATCCGTCTAACCATGGGTGGGCTTATTAGCCCTCAGTGGCATTTTGCCCGTTCGGGCACGGGTGCACATTTTGAGGGTTAGGTGAGGGGATCATCGAGGGCAAACATGAAGAGGGAAGTGAGAGCAAAGTATTTTACCACTCCATATTTACAAATGAGAGCAACGTATTTTACCACACCATGTTTAAAAATGAGAGCGTGCGCATGTATGTATGGGAAGTTGCACTGTGGGTAATAACTGTAAAATTGCTTAAAAATTCTAAGTTTCTTTGTAACTACTAAAAATTTTTAAAACGTAAGACAAATAACAAAAAGTATAATGAATATTTTAGTATAGTAATAATTTTTTAATATGTCTTTAAAGCAGCATTTTATTTAGTTTATTTGACATAATAAATTCTATGTTTGGTTTAATCTTATTTGCTTGAGCTACACGCATTATTGTACCAAAATTTAAATTAGATAACCTACATCTTATTATATGTTTCTTTAATTTCATTACTGAAAAAAATTGTTTACAAGTGTAGGTGCTTAATTTTTTTTTTAAATTGTGGACTCTGCTTTCACTCGTTGATACTCGTAACATTTCGGCACATTTAAATAGTAATAATTTCAGTTTCTGAAACACTGTTTCTTCAGACGCATTTACATACATGAATCTTATGAGAGCCTGAATCTTCTACCGTCCGCTTACCGTAGAATTTCCAACGACTTGGGGTTTTCCCCGTAGAAACGACTCAGCAGATTGCTCTCTCACAACTCAGGGTTGCCAGTCTCGATATACTGTAGTAATTATAAAACTTGTCTTCAACGTATTTGAAATTTTCTTAAACTAATTCAAAATCAGAATCGAATGCTATTATTTATAAATATAAAAACTATTTTTAATAGTTTGTTTTCAGTTTTGATATTTTATATTATGAGAAATTATAATTGAAAACTTAGATTAGTACAAAACTACATACATATGCGTATTGAGTAATGGCAACATTGTTCGAGTGAAAACGTGAGCAAAACGCTTACCGCTCGTAGCGAAGGGAGAAGATGTTTCTTATTTTTTATTTTTTTATTTTTAAGAAATTTGTGCAATAATAAATTATTTAACAAATAAATACTTAGCAGCGCTAGCAACAAGGGCCTTCGGCTGTCTGTAATCTAATATAACGTTAATGGTTAAGGTGTTAGTAGAGCTAACTACGATTTATTGTTAATATTAAATATGCTTTAACAAGTCAGTCTCTTCCAACAATTTGTACATCTTTAGAACGTTTGTGATGTTAGCCTCTCTCAAAAGGTCGAAGGGATCCGTTGTACTCAGGATCTCTTTTCGGGTTGAGTCGATAATTGCACAATGTAGTAAATGCCGAATTGATGCCGGCTCTTCACAAAATGGACACTTACTGGGTGAGGTACGTTGTAGAAGATGTGCGTGCGTGATAATTGTGTGCCCCAGGCGTAGGCAAATAAATGGCTTAATTGTTGAGAGAGCTATGTCGGCAGCGATAGTTCCTTTCTTTCTGTTAGGATTGATAGCGGAGTAGTGATGAGCATAGGTGTTCAAATCGCTAATTTGAGTCTGGCGTCTTTCGTTTGCGACTTCATTCAAAATGTCTTTTTTAGACATATAGTTAAACATTATGGATGGTGTTTTTGCAATGTGTTTTGCAGCGGCGTCAGCGTTTTTGTTGCCAATGATTCCTGTGTGGCCTGGTATCCACATTTGTTTGATTTTTCGAGGTGTGGCTATTAAAGTGTTGCGTATCGCGACTACCTCATTTTGACCATTGGAGGGGCATTCGATGGCGTCAAGGCATGAGTTACTGTCGGTGCAAATAATGAACTTGCCTCGGTGAAGCTTAGCATATGTGATGGCTTCTAGATGCCATTCGCGTTTGTATTCTATTTGTGTGCTTAGCCACTCTCAATAAATAATGCCATACCGCGCAAATATATTTTTATTTGATGATTTCTTATATTTTTTAAAACATGTGTTCCCTTTCTATAGCGCGTATTATTATTTTAATACATTTCCAGAGGCAACTTAGATATTTAAAATTTAACAAAACAATTATAGAAAAAAACCTCAATTCTTTGAAAAGTTTAATAAAACAACCAAATTTTAAATATCACAAATCATATATTTATATAATCATTTTCATTAAATGGAGCTGCAATATGTTTAAACAAAATATATATTATGGTTACAAGTATCTTCTCCTTTTATATAAGCAGATATATAAAACTGCTTTGCATATGTACGTATAAAAGTCCACAACTTGAAAAGTTGTCCTAATTGTAGCTAAAATGAATTTTTATAACTAGCATCACCACCATTAACTGTTCTATCACATGAACAGTGGTGTGAAGAAAATAGGAACCACCATAAGGTGTTGTGAAATTTTAAAATGTGTTGTTTTCTTATTAAATAAAATTGTTCTTAGACACTAATATAACTTATATAATTTTTTCCTAATAGTTATTAAAATTTCCCACCATGAAAAGGTAAATAAAAACAAATATTAATGCGAAATTCTAGAAAATGCAAATTATGGTTACTTCTTTTTGTTCACACAACTGTACAATTCCAATATGAAGTAAACTTCCGCTCTTTAATTTGTGTACAATGTCAGTATTGCCGCAACCATTGATTTTTTTCGCAACTTTTTATGCCCTTCTCTCCGTAAATTGGCCCTAAATTGTCACTTGATATTTGTTTATGCTATGTTCGGACCGACAGCGAAAATATGTTTTCGTGGGAAAAAGTGGTTTTCGCACGAAAACTTGTGTTTTCATCCATGTAAAATCTGTCAAACGAAAACACAGTTTTCGCTGAAAACTGCTTGAAAACTTACATTCCACTCATAATAATCGGTGCCTGCTCTAATTTAATCGATTTTTTTGGAAGACATATTTTGCCAGCCCTAAATTGTCACATGATATTTGTTTACATTCCATATACAAATACAGCTGCTCACTGTTAAGGGGATTCTCTTGTTCTTGCAAAACCCTTGCACGGTGCACCAATTGCAGAATTTTCTTCTTGGTGCAACTGCACAACAAACACACCCAAAAATTTATTTGCAATGGCTGTAAAATATGTCAGACCAAAACCCATGTTTATTTTCGTGCCGTCTGTATATCACTAGATTCGCAATGGGTGCTGTCTTAGCCTTGCATATTTCGGTATAGGATTTTTGCATTTTGTGTCATCTTGAAAGAGTAAGAGAATCCCCGTATTGATAGTTGTCTGTGAAAACTCAGCGAAAACACAAGTTGTCGGTCCGAACGACTTACATTCCACAACATACAATTGTGTTTTTTTTTCACCCCCAGAGTGGAACTTAAGAGCAACGTGGAACTAGTTGCATTTAACGAAGCTCATCTCAAAATGCTTCTTCAATCTACAAGGATCTTCAGTCAATATCTGAGAGTTGTGGAAATCACAAACGACCAGCGTTCACAGCTGTCGAAATGGAATTCTAAATAATGCTTTGTGTGAGAACAATCATATGACCTAATGAAATTTTTTTAGCAGATAATCCTGGTATGAACCTATTTCTAAAGACCCTAAACCAATCCAATATACAATGTAAGCGAAATCTAAAAGAAAAATTTGGCAAAAAAACGAACGAAAAAGGTAAAAATTCGATGTAAACTTGGATTTGTATATGGTTTCGTTTGGTTCGCTTCTGCTTACTGCTGTATAAACATAAGGCTTCAAGTTCAGCATTAACAATTATCTGTTGAGATGGAAAACTATGTATCGATCTGGTAGATCAAATATATATCTCACAACCTTTGTTGGAATAAACCCTCGAAAAAATTTGTGATGTATTCTCGAAGGAAAGTTCTTATGTTCATGTGTAGGTCATAAAGAGTTGGTAAACCCCTGTAGATATCTTAAGTGGTTTATAGGGTAATATTTTTTCAAATTTTTATTTTATTTTTATTTTCTGTTCCCTTCTCCGACAGGTGTCTGGGGATGAAATATCTCTAAGAAGTGAAATAAGACTTTTGCGAATTCTGATTCTATATTTAACAGACCTAATATTTACACCTTAACCTTTCCTTATATTCAAATTGTGTTATAAACTCGAGTTTGCCGCTTTGTGTAAATAAACAAATTGTTTGTTAAACAAACTCTGAGTTTAACAGTAAAAAAAGTTTTTTTCATGACGTTTGAAAGGAAATTATGATAAACTCAATGCTTATTTGAAGTGTTTAATGCAAAATTCCGAAATAGGGATTAAACTCGAGTTTGCATTGGAAAATGAACTTTATGCTTATGTGTCCTTCGTAAGTAGCCTGGACCAACTGGGCATTTAAGAAACTTCGAGTTTGACATAAAAAACACAAAAACTTTTTTCATAATAAGTCAACAGAAATTATAGTAATCTCAGTGGGACTTCATAAGGTTTAATGCTAAACACAAAATTAATTATTATAAGGTTTATAGCAGAACACTAAAATAGTTATTAAACTCGAGTTTGTTGCGCAAGTAGTATATTAAATTATGTTATCTCTTTACTTTTTGAAGATGAATTAAAAGTTATTTTGTTAAACTTTACTTTTATTTAAAGAGCTTAATGCTAAACTCTAAATGAAATGGACATTCCACTCGAGTTTGCGGCGTAGAATGAAATTTTTGTAAGCTGCCACGTATGACTTCATCGCTTGCACCCTATTTTTAAAATTTCTCTACACATTAAGTGTCGTATGCTTGTGAGTGGTCTCTAAGTAGCCACTTAAGTACTTAACAAACATATGCTTAGGTTCAGGGGTTGAATAAAAATGTGGTCAAAAATAAAATGGCAAGTTTAAACATTAGTAATGCTTGTTAATGGCTATCACCAGTGACCTGCCCACAAACACAAACATACACACCCAACGCACTTCAAAGGAGACTTTTGTCTTAAGTAAAACCAAAAGCAAAAAGAAAAGGAAAAATAAAATGGGCATAGACCAAGCAAGTAGCACTTGAATTCCCGAAGTGCTGACTACTCGCAGAAAAGAATGTGTGTGTGGTCACTACAGTGGGTCGACTAGCACAAATTAGTTTCTATTTTGAAGTTCTTTTTTGGGTGGCAGGAAAAGGAAAGAAGAAGCGTACTAAGTAGCAGAAAATTGAGTATTTGCACAGCCATTGTAATTGGATGATTACAGGAAATGCGATGTATACCGAAAGGATGCGGGCACGAACAATTCTAAGTAACTGTGCACACACAAAAGTGCTGATGGAAAATGGAAGAAGATGAAAGCGTGTAAAGCCAAGTTCAAAAGAATGTTTGTATTTATATGAGTGCATTTGTGTGTTTGTAAAGAATGACAGCTTTCAGCAAACAAGTGTCCGACAATCACACGTGTTATTTATAAGAGCGCGCATGTGGTGGGCAAATACGGTGAAAGCAGGTGGACTTAGAAATGTTGGTTTTTGTTTAATGTTAGTGAAAAGTTCGTTCGTTCAAGGAAAGCGCAACGTCTAATATAATACATAGACAACAATTAGAACTTAGCATTAATAAATAATGTGCTTATTTATTTCTTCTAGACTTTGAATATCTAGATCCATCCACTGAATACTCTGGATAATAATTTTTACAGACTTCCGTTTTATACCAGTTCGGCTCTTTCTTAGATAATCTGTGTTCGCTTTTGAACTCGCCTTTACGCTTCTTCTTTGCCGAATGTCCCAAATATCTATTACAATAAAAAAAGTTGTATAGTTCGGATCTAGCCCCTAGCTAGAAATTGATCAAGTAAGGTTAAGCTGAAGGTCGAGTTAGCCAACCTGCCAACCAAATTTTCTGTGTCTTAATAACTGGATGTCTCATTTTGAAAAGCGTAACAGTCTTGATCTGGACCATTATCAACGAAGTTCAAGCTAGAGGTCGAACTAGAGGCCAATTGAGGTTCCAGCCAACCAACGGGCCACCCACGGCAATGAGACCTTCGTTATCTTGGGTTGAAAAGTACGGGTAGTTTTCTTTAAATTATATTTAAATCACTTTAAATCTTACTTACATAGTATGGGCTTTGGAACCAACCTTTCAGCATTTTCTTATTTGGATGTGTCATGTTACATTGCAAAAGCTTAATAGTTTCGATCTAGACCACTTGCTGCATTAAAGGGTGAAGTTTAAGGTCAAGCGTGATGTTAGTCGAGAGTCTGCAACCAGCCAGCCAAGACACTGAGCTTCTTTGTTATTTGAAACTTGAAAGGTATGGTTTATCAATTCCTGTTCAATACAGTTAGAATCAGTTCGTGTGTGATTATAAACCATTCTTACTGCATTTTCCCTTATCTGGATGTGCAATGCTACATTAGAAAACTTAGGCATAAGTGCCGATCCATAACACCCCATAGACCTTAATAAAGGCGAGTCAAGCGAAATTCTGCAAGCCAGTCGGTCGCCAGCTGAACAATAAATTAAAGTCCTTCGGTATCTGGGACTTTAAAGGTTGATGTTTGATTTATCTCCTTTAAAAGCAAAGAATTTGGTGGAGCTTTTAAAAAGTTATAATATGGCGGTAGGCGTGGGTTTTGTGCTATTTCGTTCAATTTAAAACTATAATGAAAGCAAGAGGTCCAATAGTGGCTGAGCTCTGATATTTCAGGGAAAAGTGAACGATAAGATTACTTTTTAAGTAGACGGCATTTTTTTCGTGGCAATGATCCGGTTTCACTAATCGGCCATATAAATCTCCTCAGGGAGCCAAGATACAAAAGTTTTATAGAGATGTCGTATTTTTATGCAAGTTAAAATGTACACGGTAAAATGGATATATAAAAATATTCTGTAAAATAAGTTTTGGCTTGGGTTTTTTTGGATATATCAATTAAATCCATCTATGGTCTTCTTCTTCTTCTTCACTGGCGTAGACACCGCTTACCGAGTCAACAACAGCGCGCCACTCGTTTCTTCTCTTCGCTACGTGGCGCCAATTGGATATTCCAAGCGAAGCCAGGTCTTTCTCCACTTGGTCATTCCAATGGAGTGGAGGTCTTCCTCTTCCTCTGCTTCTTGCGGCGGGTACTGCGTCGAATACTTTCAGAGCTGGTGTGTCTTCATCCATCCGGAAAACATGACCTAGCCAGCGTAGCCGCTGTCTTTTAATTCGCTGAACTATGTCAATGTCATACGTTCCATCGAATGCGATATTCGCCGTGGCCAATGCGCGAAGGACCATAAATCTTTCGCAGAACCTTTCTCTCGAAAACTCGTAACGTCGACTCATCGGTTGTTGTCATCGTCCAAGCCTCTGTACCATATAGCAGGACGGGAATTATGAGCGACCTATAGAGTTTGGCTTTTGTTCGTCGAGAGAGGACTTTACTTTTCAATTGCCTACTCAGTCTAAATTAGCACCTGTTGGCAAGAGTAATGCGTTGGACTTCCAGGCTGACATTGTTGGTGGTGCTAATGCTGGTTCCTAAATAGACGAAATTATCTACAACTTCGAAGTTATGACTGTCAACAGTGACGTGAGAGCCAAGTCGTGAGTGCGACGTTTGTTTGATGACAGGAGATATTTTGTCTTGCCCTCGTTCACTGCCAGAACCATTTGCGTTGCTTCTTTGTTCAGTCTGGAGAAAGCAGAACTAACGGCGCGGGTGTTGAGGCCGATGATATCAATATCATCGGCATACGCCAGCAGCTGTACACTCTTATAAAATATTGTACCTGATCGATGAAGTTCTGCAGCTCGAATAATTTTCTCCAGCAGCAGATTGAGGAGTCGCCTTGTCTGAAACCTCGTTTGGTATCGAACCTTTATAAAATTTTGGGAACTTCAAACATGAGTTCTGCTAATTTTAATTAGGTTTCTAGGTTCACCAGCCGAAATAAGTGCTTCTCTGGCCGCCTATGCAATATTTCATGATTTTAGGGTATTTACGAATATTGTCACCACTGTTTACTATTTCCACGTGCTGGCAGTGTAAGTATGTACAAATATTTTTGCTTTTCCAACAACAAATTGAATCTTAACCAAGTTAACCCCATAGACAGTAGAACATAAAAGTATGTCACATACACAATCAATTGTGTGTGAAGAAAAGCAAAGCTAAAGCCATACCTCACAAAATTTAAAAAAAAAAAAACAACTCAACAGTAAGTGTTTCGAACAGGCAACATTTTTATAGCCAATAATAACTGGTTTAGTTGGTGTGTTCGTTTTATTTTTATTTCCAACTGTCGTGTTCTTTTGACTGCGACTATATTCGTGCTCAAAATTACAAGTACCTTAATTAAAATTTTAATTGGAATTAGAAATGTGAGTGACTCAGTTTGAACTCAATGGTGCGAGGGGTGAGAGGCAAAATTGCAAGCGAAAAGTATGTGAACACATACATACTTTTTGAGGTGAATGAATGAAAGTGAAATAAACAACAAGGAAAAATTGGTTGCACCATCGCTTAAATACTAAGAATTTCTTATAAGAACTTTGGTCGGTGTGGGTATCGGTTTTTATGGCAGCTATACGCTATATGGGATTGTTTTCTTGTGGTTTCTTCAAAACTGAGGGAGCAGTTAGCGTATATAATATGATGCATACAGAAGGGTAGACAGGCATGACTGAATCGACTCAGTTCATTAAGCTGATCAGTTAAGCTATATAAAATAAAAAACTTTTATTTAATTTTTTATAAAAAAATATTTTTGGAAGCTATGCTCCTTTATTGAATTCTGTCCTAGAACCTAAAATAAGGTCTCTGACGTTTCCTTTTGGGTTTTAAAACTTCGTGGCAAACTTAATATACCCTGTTTAGGTACAATATAAATAGGTTTGAAATATTTGAAAGCTGTGGATCTATTGTCTGTGCATCGCCTGATACTATCAATTCATAAAAAATTAGTTTCTATTGAAATTGAGCTCCTTGATTCCTTTAAGTTTCCTTTCCTTTATAGCTTTCGAAAATAACAATCCTTACATGTTGCAAAAGTTCCAAGTCTCCGAAAGCGTTAATGAGGACCTATAACAGGTCGAAACTGTGATTCTATCAGAGACTCTGCCATGGAACTTACTACAGATTACTTCCCTTCATGGTCTCTAAATTACTATATTTGCTTTCGGTACTCTATTTGACGTCCGAGTCGAAAAGTATGGTTATCTCAGTAACTTTTTATGGTTGCTCTTAACTCTCATTAATTGAGACGACATGTAAGCTCTAAGGGCTGTACCAGTCATAGATTTTTTTTGTCACAACAAAGCATTTAAAATTCATCCAATAAAGTTCAAAGTGGGTTGGCTCTTTCTGTTATTGAAATATGTAAATAAAACGTGCTCTGATGAAGCCTAACTTTTCAATTGAATTGATATTGAGATTGGGTTTCATAAGTGTTATAAGTTGGATATTTGACCTTCTACTTCAACTCTGGGTCTTGATTATATCTGTATTGGAATTGATGATAGATTATATCTTCTAAATCTATATCTATCTCTCTTAGTTTTAGAGTGTACAAAGAGTACAAAAAATCAAGATAACCAATTTGTATAGCATGTAAGAATTTGCATCTGTGAAGGGTATTATAGCTTTAATGTAGCTAAATTTAATGATTTTCTTGTTTTTGGTTTTGCCTGAGACCGGAAGGGCAGAGTTCTTTGAATTCAGAATTGCTACACGCAAGGAAAGGGGTGCCCCTGGAATGGGTTCAACGGTCTCGCTTATTGAGTATGTAACTATGTCAACAAAAGCTCTAGAAGTTATTCTCGGCACTCGGCCAACTTGGTCGACAGCTTTAACCACGAAATCTACATATTCACTGACGTAACAAAGGGTGAAATAGGAAGAGTGGTGAGCTTCTTTGTAGTAAACCATATGAAAAAGGTAGCTTCAAACTAAATAACTACGATTCAGTCTTTCAAACCGAAACAGAAAACACAATTCGATAAACCTTATCCATAGCCAAGCGGCATTAAGGCTATCCGTAGCACCAATACTAATGCCCGGTTTCACAGTCCATACTTATGTTGTGCTTAAGATAAAACTGGAAAATAGTGTTTTACAGTTCATACTTAGGTTATGCTTAAGCACTGAAAATGGGAGGCTTAAGCAATGCTTAAATAACAGCTGATTTTTGTTTTGAATTTGCTTTGAATTTTCAGCGACATCTTGCGTAGCGTAGGGCAAGTGTCCGTTCGCTTGCACTCAATAACAGCTTATACTTTTCCTTCAGTTCCCATAGGTGCTCCGACTCGCTAGTGATCAAATTTGGGGTTCTTTTGTTGTTTTCATCAATTTTTGATATAATTTTCCTCGCAAATTTATGTATTGTCTGTTATAATTTAAATATTTCAAACATATTTTTATGAATGACATTTGTAAAACATATGTTGCCCATAACGTTGCTATATATCATAATAAAATTTTATAGAAATTAAGCATTGACTGTGAAACGCAAACGACTACTCAGTTTGCAACAATGCTTAGCTAAGATTTTATTAAGGCACAACTTGAGTATGGACTGTGAAACCGGGCATAAGTCTCACTGCATTAGCTTATGCAAGCAGGTATTAACTTGACTATCAGCAAATAATGTAGGAATAAGTAGAAGTAATGAAAATACAGACGAGTTACTCCGCTAGGGGCAGCTGGCAACACAATTTCCTTAAGCTATTCTAGATTCATTCATTGTTCAAGGATTGTTTGAAGCAATGGATCCTAGAGGAACATTTCGGGTCTGGGAGCACTAGCAATACGGGGCTTGCCAAAAAGTTATTTTGGGGTAGTTATAAAGGCGGGCAGAGCAAAAAGTTTCTACTTCTAGGCAAAACGGTACTGAGTATTATTGTAAGGATCATCATAGAGCATCTACCCTTAAGATTTAACCTTAAGAAAATGAGAAAAGTGGATTCGTAAAATGCAGCGCATGAGCGGAGGATAGTGAGCCGTTGAAACATCACCTACGCGCTGATAAGACGGTCTATATTCCACGGCTCACAATACTCCAACTTAAGAGACCTTGGGCAACTGGAGTGAAAAAAATCTGATTTTTTACCTAATGGTGATTGTCAACTCCCTCTTCAAACTTCCCTCATTTGTGGAAAAATATTTGAAGCAGCTATCTTTAGCCGATGCCTTCCATTCGTCCAAACACTTGCTATATTAAGTACCGTTATTTTCCTGTAGTACAAACGCACGAGTTAACGCATTGATTGCAAAATGAAATCGCCAATTGAGTTTCGATTAAGAATTTAATTACGCCACAATTAAGCAATTCACACATACTCAAACAAAAATATTTGAGTTGTAAACAAATATAGCTTGTGGCCAACGGCTTGGCTGTCTGGAGCTGCGGGCCATCAAGCAGTGTGTGAGGATGGTTAAACGAATACATACAAATATGTATGTGTGCGTTTGTGTACTTATGTGAGAATGTGTGTGTTGTCCCCCTTGCATTCAGTTGAGCTTGTTAATGCCTTTGGTGCACTTTTGTTACTTACGCTTTACTATTGTTATTGTTGTTTTACGCTCTGCCTCTCGCCGCCTCTAGTAATCATTCTGTTCAGTTTTTCTTCCATTTTAGTTGCCTCGTTAGCAATATGTTTGCTGTTTTAGTAGCCATTTTAAAAATAGCCATTCTTACGAGCAGCCACAACAGCGCCCTTACAAACCCACGCTCACACATATACTTACATATATTTACAAACTTAACACTTGCATCTAATGACTGCTGTTGCTTTTGCTTCAAAACCAGCAATTTGTCTACGATTTCATCGTTTGCTTTTGCTTTAGTTGCTTCAGCTAATGTCTGAGTCTGCTCGCCTCGCCTCAATTCGCACTGGTCAGTCGTTAATGTCTCGGGCGCTTAGTGTGTGAAATGATGTTGTTTTTGTTGTTGAAAGTTAGCAATTTTCTGTTGAAATTGAAGAGAAATTTTTGGGCCATCCAAAAGTCGTTACAACTTAGCTAGTTTTTGGGTTAGTTACTATTTGCACTTTCGTGTTCCTTTTACTGGAATTGCAGTACTGCGTCGAATCAAGAAGACCCCTTACAAACAATCCACCGTGACGTTATTGCCGTCTCGTCACTTAATCAAGACGAGCTGAAAACTGCTCTTAGCCAGATCAAGAACAACAAAGCCCCTGGTGCTGATGGATTACCGGCTTAGTTGTTAAAATTTCAAAACCGTTCAATATCCGATAAGTTCTTAGATAAGGTGATTTTTCTGTTCGTCTTCTTTAATATAATGATGAGAAAAGTGAAGTTTGGACTGTCTACTTTAAAGTTAAAATGCAACTGGAGTACGCAGCTGTCAGTGCAGCCTTTTACAGTCTGGAAAAAGAAGAGTAAGAGGTTCGTCTTGTGGTGAACGAGATAAAAACGTCGTCAGTTTGGCGTGATTGATTCCTATTCTGTCATTCCATTACCAATTAAATTCCAGTCGGAGTCACAGATAGAAAAATCCTTTCTAATGGGTTGTCAAAAAAGTCTTGCGGTATTTTTATTGAATCAATTCGTGTGGCGCCCGTACATCGAACTTCTTAGTGACTTCAAGCTTCTTCAAATGGTTTATAACGGTTTGATGACTACTATGCCGGTCTCTTTCGACCAATTCAGCGATTTTATCGCAATTTTCGACGACAGGCTTTCGGAGCGTGGCGCATTTTCGACCACCTCTACACCAGAACGAAAACGCTGAAACCATCTTGTGCGGTGGAAATGGAAACTGTATCGGGTCCATGAATGCACAAATTTTATTGTCGGCTTGAGATACATTTTTGCCTTTATCGAGTAGTACTGTAAAATATGCCGTATTTTCTCTTTATTTTGCTCCATGTTTGCGACACTATAACCCCGAACGACTTAAAAGAAACGACAATCAATCAAACACGTGTTGGCGCGTGAAATGAGCTTTCAAAAAGGTATAGCATGACCGATGCGACGAGTAAAACTAGAACTACGCGCTTACAGCGCCAACTAGCGAAAGACTTTTTTGACAACCTAATATTATATCAAAAATTTATTGAGTTGTTTTAAAATTCTATGTATCTTTGAGTAATAAATGTTCTTTTGTTGATACATAGGTACCAGAGATTGCATTGCTAAAGGGTGAGGATGAAATGAGTCGGAGTCTCCTCAGCATAACTAGGAGCACAAGGCATGTGTGTCTTTTAATATTCCAAAAAAAAAAAAGCATTTATATCTAAAGCTTTTCAAACTCTGATAAGATATTATCAATCTTTGGGTAAAGGTTCTTAGAATCCTCCACTTGGTTTACCATTTGGAGAACAATAATAAGTTGAGGATCAAAGTCACCAAGCTCTGCATTCGAAACTATTGCTGGGATATTACGCCTCTAGTCCTGAAAGTAAATGTATGTGCTTAAATGAATCAAACCAAGCGGATATTTTTGTGTAAGTATGAGTGTTTGGGTGTTCCAATTTGTGGTTTTAAGAGCCACTTATCTGAAGTGATTTTTCTTTTTTCATAAAAGTGTAATAAAAATGGCGAACACCCGCTAGCAACTAACAGCCAGCAGCCTCCAAGTAACTAACCGAGTAGCCGGGAAACCCAAAAGCGACGAAATAGCCAAGCTTCGAAGCTTGGCAATTTACTCGTAGTCGGGACATTCAGGCAGTTGCATTTTATCGAATAGATCTACCAAACGTGCAACGGTCTTTAAAAATATTTTAGAACTTTCCTATATATTTATTTTCGTTAGATGCTTTTGCCATTATAGTTGTCGACTCGCATTACTTTCAGCAGAGGTAATAATTAAGGGCGAACTCCACAGAGCTTCCAACGTTCGCAGACTGTAATGTGCTCGCACGTGATGGTTGTTGGAGTGGGAGAGTGCGGACTAGTGAGTTGATGTTGCTTGTTGTGCCATGAAGTGTGGAATATGTATGTGGACCTATACAGTGGGCTTACTTATTTTTAACAAATTTTTTTAAACGAAATAAGATGAGATTTGATGGTTCCAAGCAGATCACTTACAGTAAAGTAGAGGAACCAGCAATAGATAGATATAAATTGAGGCTTGTACCGCGACCTGGGTCTATTCTTCTCTCTGTCACAACGACTGACATAGGCCCCGTACATTGCAAAAAGAAATGTAATTCTGGAAGCTATTGAGGCGGTGAGATCCCTATTTTTTAAGGCTAACCACCCATTAGGATTTTCTTGGCGCATATTATATCTTAGAGCTGCTGTCAATACTATTTTCTTATTACGGAGTAGCCCTTTATGATGTGACAACCAACGCAATACATATGTACATAGTTTCGGGCAAGTCAGATAGTTCATTTCGGGCTTTACCTTTGTGACCTGCCGAGGTCAACTGAGTTGGAACTTTAAAAAGAAAAAACAGAACAAATGGTTTTTTTCCGAAAAATCTATTTATTTTATTCAAAATAGCATATTTCTGCTTCAATATAGCTTTCTGCATGGTCCAAAAGCATGTAAAACGGTTGTTTTAGTTCATTGGCCGCTATGGCCTCCAATATGCCGCTGCAAGCCTTTTGAATGGCCTCCACGTCTGCATAACGTTTTCCTTTCATGGGCAAATGCATTTCTCTGAAAAGGAGGAAGTCGCACAGTAAAAATTTTAGCAATTTTAAAACAAAATCTAATGTTGGCTCTTTGTTCGAAGCTCATTTTCGCACCGATAATACAAACATACTGACACTTAAAACGCAATAACTTCCCTTCACTGGACAATCGACAAATATAGCAGATTCTAGTTAACATATGTATAAATGGCGGCACCAGGAGGCGCTAGATTTAAAAAGTCCTGTTTACTTTAGAACGTACTTTGTATAAGATTTGATGTAGAGTAATGTGCCATTAAAAGGTGACATATCATTTGGTATTATTTTGTGGGTATGATATGACTATGTGATGTGACGTATTGATGTAGGATTTCGTATTTTGAGGTTTGATGTTGAAAAGTTCGTGCTTGTGTTCACTAACATATAAATAGCATATAATTTCATATGATGTTTTCTGGGTTAATGTGAACATTAAAAATCTTAAAATCTGAAATTTTCGGTTAGAAGATTTATGTAATATGTATGTGACATAAAGTGACATGCTGATATCTGCAAGTAATTATATTATTTTTATTTTAAATTACTTTAAATTGTTAAAATTAATTAATAAATTAAATATGCTTTCACTTTCAGAAATTATAAATAGATGTGCGAGCGTGCTTTCTCTGCTTGAGTGGCTAAATCTGTAATTAACATGCGTATATGTAGTAAGTGTATATATTTTTCCTACTGTAAATTGTTGCACATTAATATTTGTGGCTCTGCAATCTGCGGTAATTAGTGCCAAGCAGCATTGTTAAGGAAATTTAAGCACACAATAGGGCAATTCAGAATCTTGTGCCTCTGAGCTTGCAAAATTATGCTACGGTGAAAAATTGAAACAAAATTTGCACATAATTCGGAATGATACGTCATAAAAAATTTTGGGAAAAATTCATGAAGCCTTGAAGACTATGATAATTGCAACTGATTGGTGAATAATATAACATGGCTCTTTTGTATCTTTCAAAGGTGTTGCGCACACGTAATTGGATTATTGTACCGAAAAAAATGTTCTAATGTTGAAAAATTAGACTGAAGACATTTCATTTGATGAAGCTGCCAAAGAAATTATACATACTTTTGATTTCTTTTTCGCTCCACTTTTTATTCGGCTTTTAACCTCATTTTATTCAAACCAGTTTGCTTCATTTCTTCTTTTTTGTTTACAATGTTTTTATGCTTTACAGCAGTTCATAATTTGCAAACCAGTGTTGCAAATAATATTATACAATGGCTCTTTTGTATTGCTTTTTGCAAAGGTGTTGCAGTGCATCACTGTACATTTTGTTATTGTAATCGAAAAAATATGCTCGCTAATTTTCAATTGAAAAGATGCAAGACCATTTGCACCAGATCCTGAATTGCCCTAATTTGCCACCGTATGCACTCGCTCTTTGCTAGAGTCTGCACTAAACTCGTTTGTGAGTCTGTGTAAAATTACTCGTATTTTAAGAGTGGTGATTAAAGTGCAAAAGCAAGCTCAGTTTGCAATCACCGAAGGTATTTTTAATTGGCATCAATAAATTTGTTAGTGGACTTTTTTGCAATAAAACATATGATGAAACTTAAAAAAGCTTTTGGGAAGCTCGCAGCTGGTCGTGTGTAACTTCGCTTTTAATGCATATTTTTCTATAAAATTTTATCAATATTTCAAAAGTAATATTATCGGCTTTTGGTAAAACTTTTATCGCTTTATATTATTTAATGTTATTGGATTTTGATATGAATTATATCAATATTTTACAATTAATGTTATCGATATTTTTAATGTATTGTGTTAAATTTCTTATAATTTTATAAATCATGCAATCTTTTTTAATAAAAATTTTTTGTCGATGTTTAAACTATTTTACGTATACATGTTTAGCTAAAAAATAAATTGAAATGAATTGGTTTAAAAATTATCTTAAAACATTTTAACCATCTTTTTCCAATTGACTTTGATATTAATAAATATTGGGTTGTCAAAAAAGTCTTGCGGTATTTTTATTGAATCAATTCGTAGCACCCATACATCGAGCTTCTTAGTGACTCCAAGCTTCTTCAAATGGTTTATAACGGTTTGATGACCACTATGCCGGTCTCTTTCCACCAATTCAGCGATTTTATCGCAATTTTCGACGACAGGCCTTCCGGAGCGTTGCGCATCTTCGAACTCTCTCCCCCTCTACACCAGAACGAAAACGTTGAAACCATCGTTGTGCGGTGGAAATGGAAACTGTATCGGGTCCATAAACTGCACAAATTTTATTGGCGGCTTGAGATGCATTTTTGCTTTTATTGTAGTAGTACTGTAAAATATGCCGTATTTTTTCTTTATTTTGCTCCATGTTTGCGACGCTATAACTCACGAACGACTTAAAAGAAACGACAATCAATCAAACACGTGTTAGCGCGTGAGCTTTCCAAAAAGGTATAGCATGACCCGATGCGACGAATAAAACTAGAACAACGTGCTTTCAGCGCCAACTAGCGAAAATACCGCAAGACTTTTTTGACAACCAAATATCTGTTTAAATTTGTTTGTTTGTTTTTAAGTCGATAATTTGGTATTAAGTATTGCCAATAATATCATTTAAGTTCAAAATACAAATATGGATTTACGCTTAGATTCAGGTTGAGATATACTGTAAGTTTGGGATACAAATTTCGGTTTGGGTTTAAGCTAATCTTCAAAGCTTGGAATCATGTTCCATTGGTCGATTCGGCCATGTTTCTCTATTTGTCAATCTTTTATTTGCTAAAATACCTACCTGGAATGTTCCCCACGAACTCCTATAGCTAATGATCGAATAAACTGATCGTTGAAAGTCTAGTTTTTTTTATGAATATTATTTTTACTTTATAAGATATTTTCGCGAAATTTGACACAGACAAAGGCACCATTACAATACCTGAATATATTATCGAGATCGGACTATACTATAGCCTATAGTTGCCATATAAGCTGTCTATCACAATGAAGTCCTCATATGGGTAACATGATTATTTGACGAGATTTCTTCACATAATTTGGCGTGAATTATTATTTAAAGCAGCAGTACAATCTCCGAACAAATTGTTCAGATCGGATCACGGTGGCATATAGCTGTCATATCAAATAACTAATCCAAATAAATTCCTTGTACGATTTACTTGTTTATTTGATAAGATATTTTTACGAAATTCGGCACACATTGTCGTATGAAAACTAAGTCCTTATATGAAACATTCTTTATAATAATATATGTAAAAATATTTTGTAACATAAATAAGCCTTTTAAGCCATCGTACAGATTCTCCCACATGGCAGCGCTAGAAAACTGTTTCGAATGCGCCAAATAAAAATCTTAGCAATCGAAAAAATATCCATGTTTGTATAATCACATAACAATAGCAACACACAGACATGCCGTTAGGCAAATTAAATGACAGCGAAACGTTCACGCAAACCAAACGATGAATAAAAATCAGCAGTCAATAGATAGGAAGCGACAAGTAAACGCAGAAAATGTGTAAATAAAATAAATAATAATAAAGCAAAAGTGTGGCAAACAATTAAAAATGTCATATTTAATACACACACGCGCAAACAAACATGAATTTTACATGTTGGCCAGCTGCGGCGTAAACGTAATCTATTTGAATTTCGGTCGCTGGCGCAAATATGCGTTGCCTGCGCAGCAACTTTACACGCTCGAGGTGTTCATGTCGCATTAATGGCCTGTAAGCATTTGACATTGTTGTTTTTGTTGTTGTATTTTAAATGCTGCCATTTTTATTATCAGTGCTGTTGTGCTTTATCTCTGCTTGCTCGCGCGTTGCCTTTCGCCATTTGCTCTTTTAAATGTCGATTTATGCGCCCACAGCTCGCGTAGTTGTTGTTGTAGGTGGTGTTTTTCCCTCCCATTTTAAGTCATTAAATTATTAATTTATTTATGACCTTCCACTATAGCTAACAGAGTGCTGGAGCAGCAGCGCGCCCGTCATGGCTTGGTTACTTTCTGTTTTTTTACTTTCGCTTTCATTATTTTTTCCTTTTGCTTTTATTGTTTTCCGTTTGCCTCGGTTGCTGCTTTCCATCTGCCAGTCTCACAGGCTCACAGCTTCATGCTTTATTGGTAGCCATAAACAAATATTTATAGGAGCTTACACTTACACATACACATCGCGTATGCAAGCTTGCAAGCACAAATTACACAGCTACATAAATATCTCAGTTTTGAGTAGATTTTCATAATTTATTTATACCGTAATGTTGGCTGAAATTTATTCAAAGCTGTTTAAATGTAAATTATTGCCTTGGAAATTCGGCCTCAATGGTGCCAACTACAAAGCACAGCGTAGCACAGCAGCGGAGAGCAAAGCAGCGTATAGTGAATCCTCCACTCGGCTATAAAGCGTGTGCATTTTAAGTGGTCTTTAAAGTTTATGTTGATTGCAGGTAATGCTGAAATTTGTTTATGACCTCCTTCAGGTTGTCAAAAAAGTCTTGCGGTATTTTCGCTAGTTGGCGCTGAAAGGTCGTAGTGCTAGTTTTATTCGTCGCATCTGGTCATTCTATACCTTTTTGGAAAGCTCACGCGCTAACACGTGTTTGATTGATTGCGGTATTTTCGCTAGTTGGTGCTGAAAGCTCGTAGTTCTAGTTTTATTCGTCGCATCTGGTCATGCTATACCTTTTTGGAAAGCTCACGCGCTAACACGTGTTTGATTGATTGTCGTTTCTTTTAAGTCGTTCGTGAGTTATAGCGTCGCAAACGTGGAGCAAAATAAAGAAAAAATACGGCATATTTTACAGTACTACTACGATAAAGGCAAAAATGCATCTCAAGCCGAAAATACGGAGTTTCAACGTTTTCGTTCTGGTGTAGAGGGAGAGAGAGTTCGAAGATGCGTCACGCTCCGGAAGGCCTGTCGTCGAAAATTGCGATAAAATCGCTGAATTGGTCGAAAGAGACCGGCATAGTAGTCATTAAACCGTTATAAATTTGAAGAAGCTTGGAGTCACTAAGAAGCTCGATGTATGGGTGCCACACGAATTGATTCAATAAAAATACCGCAAGACTTTTTTGACAACCCATTATGTATGCTGCCTGTATGTATTATGTGGTATGACAAGAAAAAATGTTGTCTAATATCCGCAAGTTTTTGGTTTTAGATTACTAAGTGGTACAGAAATAATGAAATAGTTAAAGTAAAGTAAGTTCGAGATAGTTTTGTGGCATAAATTGATTAATTTGTGAGAATTTGGTGCGTAGAATTAGATTTCAAATAAAAAACAGAGAAAATATTTTTTAAATTAATTTCGTACTACTTTTCAACTAGTTTAGTGTACAATGGGTCCCATTTGAGCTAGTTGTATACTTAAGGTTACAATGAAACTTCTGTAAAAAAAAAATAATTCCGCAACTAGTTACAACGAAACATATTTTAATAGCTAGTTATAAAAGTAAAGAGAGTGCGCACCAAAGCCAACATAATTCCAGGATAAATGAAGTTACAATCCTCATCAAATATACATGGTCTAGTAAAAAGTGGAGATGATAATCAACTGCCGACATGCGGAAGTGTGTGCTTAGACAGTTGAATGCTGTCTCTTCTAATCCCAGTATTTCTGAGGTGCACTAAACACAATCCCAACAATGGCAGTCTATGTCATTTTATATGTTGCACCTTTAAACATAACTGGTACGCGCTTAACGGCGAAGTCTGCTATTAGGATTAAGAAAACTTGGTAAATGGCGGACAAATTCAAATTTTCCACTGCTTGCATAGCATAGCATTCCTTTCTTTGCATAGCAGAATTCTTCCTCGCGGATCCTTCTCAGTTCACACATCGACGAGGCATTTGTGAACGGGGAGAAGCAGTTCGGGAAGGGGTGCAGGGATACTTTTCATCGATGGATCGAAGTTTGTAGGGAGAGTAGATGGTGGAATCTTCTGTCGGGGCTGAACTGCTCTGAAATTCAGCTTCAAGCTTTTTCCATATCAGACTTGTATAGGTGCCGGGAAAAAGCAGAATCATCGGAAACTGCATCACAGATGAGCTTGATAGGGAGGACACCTTTCCCTAATATAATCTGATTAGAATAGAGTCATTTTTCCGATGTCTTCTTGCATTTTGGCGTTGGAGCTTTATAACGCTAGTGAGCTCAGCAAGCGCTGGTCAACATCCATCTGAATCTCGCCACAATTGTAAGTGTTCTGACTGTACACTGTCCATTAGGTTTACATGCACTGCGACTAAATATTGTGTCGAATGCTCTTTACCAAAGCTGCATGGAGAAAGGCGAGGTGGACTTGTCACTTCCTCTTTTATTGCTGGGTTTTTGCTAGACGGATTTTGAAATATCGCGGTAGACACACTTTTGACGGACCTACCAAATTGCTGGGATTGATATTTATCGATTTATTAAATTTATTTTAACCACTTATTTCGCCTAACTATGACGATCTGGTGAGGAGTTGAGGAGTTAGCGGGTAATATAGAGGACGGATATTATTTGTACTACCCCATTATATAACTTATTCTAATATCTTTTATAATATTTACTATAGCCGTATATCGGACCGTAGATAACTGTCAAACATATTTATCTTGAGCCAATTTGTTCATATCTAAGCTCTGGCAGAGAGTTTCATATAATCTAACCTAAAAATACTGGGAAATTTAAACTTACAAAGTGCGTTGTTGATAAATTTATAGGCATTAATATAATTTTAGTTCGTTTTCAACTGCAGCTTCATCGGTATTCCTAAGATTTAGAACGCATCTCAAAAATATTGTCTCTACAAAATTTACTAAAATGAGTCATTCATTCGGAACTCCGTACTGGCATTGATACTCGAAGTATTGAGGTATTTTAGGTACATTTTCATATGAATTTATGAACTAAGCATAGTTCTAGGCGCATAAGCAAGCTGGCTGGCTGTATGTGACTTGGACTAATTCATTAGTTTAAATATATCCATCTGTATATGTTAGTATGTGTGTGTCGAGGCTTACATGAATGTGTTCAAAGCTGCATAAGTGGAGCGTTGCAGAGTTATTCATTTGAGATGAAAACTCTAAACGAATTTTATTAATCCGTAATCGCTTAGCTGCGGTTTTCGTAGCTCAAACTCAATTTCGCAGATGTAACAATAGTCACAATATCAAAAAATGTATCATAAGTTGGTTTTAAGTTTATTGTTCATTATGCATTTTCGTTATTATATTTAAGGTTATGAGCTTATTGTTCAAAGAGTTCACATTATTTGACTTGCATATTTTTAACTCAATTTACTACTACTACTTTTATGTCACAAGATTGTATGATTCGATGTTCCTAGAAATCTTTTTTTCTTGTTTTATGATGTTGCAAGAAATCTGGAGCACTGGTTTGCGGTTAGAAGTCTGTTATTTATCAATAATTTGAGATTATAATCGCGCTGTTACCGAATGTAGCTTGTATTGGCATCAAAATATTAGAATCTGCTTTGTTAGAAATCTTCCTTTGAAGTTTTCCAGCAATGATTTGAGGTTAGGAGCTTCTTATTCAGAAATAGTTTGAGGCTATGACTCTACTAATTGCAGGATTGATTGGAATTTTATCTAAATATATTGTATTTAGACTACACTGGACTTTTTCTTAGAAGATCTCTGAGTGCCATTCACACGGGACTGGCCAGAAACGATTCTTTTACATATGACTAAAGCAGCTCACGACTTCCGGTCTTAGACCAAGTGTACTCTAGGTAGCCAAAGAAGCAAGCAAAAGTGAGAAGGCGAACGATCCCTTTCTCAGGGTCGTGGACTAGGTTCACTCACAATAAAAAGAAGAACAAAGCCTAGGATGAGAGACCCACAGATGACGACCATGGCAGAAGCACTAAAGAAGGAGAATGCATCAGCTTCTTTGTAGAATATGAACAATTGGAATTTAAGTGTGCTCTGCTCAATTCATAAAACGGGAGACCTCACAATCTGCGTCAACTACCGTGGGATAAGTCTCCTCAATATTTGATATAAGGTTTTATCGAGCGTAAAAAAGTTCGCCGTCAACAAACTAAATGGACTTCATCAATGGGACTTTAGGCCAGGCGAATCAACAACCAACCAGATACTCACCATTCGCCAAATCTTGAGAATCGACACGTACCATCTCTTTGTCAATTTCAAAGCTGCTTTTGACATCACGAAAAGGAGCTGTTCTTATACCGAGATGTCTGAATTTGGTATAATCGTCAAAACTAATACGGCTGTGTATACTGACGCTGAGCAATACCGAAAGCTCTGTCAGAATCGGGAAGAACCTCTCAGAGTCGTTCGATACCAATTGAGGTTTCAAACAAGACGACTCTCTATCGCCCGACTTCTTCAATCTGCTGCTAGAGAAAATAATTCGAGCAGAACTTAATGAGCAATCTTTTGTAAGAGTGTACAGCTGAAGGCGTATGCCGATGATATTGATATCATTGGCCTCAACATCCGCGTCTTCAGATCTCCAGACTGGATAAGGAAGCAAAACAAATGGGTCTGACAGTGAACGGGAACAAGACGAAATATATCCTGTTATCAAACAAACAGTCGTCGACAGTCATAACTATGAAGTTGTGGATAATTTCGTCTACCTTTGAACCAACATTAACAGAAACAAAAATGTCGGCCTCAAAATCCAACGCATAATAACTCTTGCCAACAGATGCTTTTTTGGACTGAGTAGGCAATCGAAAACTAATGTCCTCTTTCGACGAACAAAAACCAAACTCTGATAAGTCCCTCATTATTCCCGTCCTTCCATAAGATGCAAAGGAATGGACGATGACCACATCTGATAAGTCGACGTTGCGAGTTTTCGAGTTCTGTGAAAGGTTTATGGCCCTTTGCGCGTTTGCCAGGTGAATATCGCATTTGATGGAACGATGAGCTGTATAAGGTATACGACGACATTGAGATAGTTCAGCAAATTAAAAGACAACGGCTACGCTGGCTAGGTGGACGCAGTACCCGCCGGGAAATCAGAGGAAGAGGACGACCTCCAAATCGTTGCAAAGACCAGGTGGAGAAGGACCAGTCTTCGCTTGGGAGCTTCAATTGACGCCAAACAGCGAAAAAAACCACTAGCGCGCTGTTCTAAACTCGTCCACAACAAATTTGTGATAGTCTCAAATTACTTTAGCGTAATATGTATACATCTTAAGCTTTCTATTAATCATATCCTCACAAGCATAAAGCGAAATGAGCAGCAGATACGTAGTTTTAGATGGAACCACGAAATTTTGAAGTCGGTCAGTTGTTAATAAGTAAGATTTTGGAAAGATTTTGGAAAAATCTTTTTGAAATCTATTTTAAAAGCGACCCTTCTTAAGTTCCCCTTTGTCAGTTTCTGCGGCTGTTAACCGCAAAGACATAAGTAAGATGAGTTAGAGGAAGCATTAAGCAAGCGAGGCAGTTAAAGCGGGGGGACAGCGCATAAAAGGACACTCAATGATAGCGTGCAGCAGACATGTTAAAACGCTTTAATGTATTTATGTTCGTCTGTGGGTATGTGTGCCTGAGCTTGCTGCAAGCGTTTAATTAGGCATATGTGTGTGTGCGTGCCACAGCATTTGCATTTATGATCAGGATCGGATGCATTTATTAGATTTGCCAAAGCCGCGTTACGCCACAACGCCTCCAAGTGCCGTTAACCGACACAAGTGGGCGGCAACGCTGTTGCAACAACATACTGTTGTTTTCGCATATGCTCGGTTGATTTGGGGAGTATGCAAATCTGCTGCATCAGCACGTTGTTGTTGGTTTTACTTCTACCACAACTTGCTCTTACCCCACGCTAGCAAATTCTATTTGCTCTTGGTCGTGGTGCAGGCGTTCCCTCACAAGCAGCTGTGTTATTATTATTGTTGGGTATTGTTGTTCTTGTCTTCCCTCAACTGTATCGTGCCGCTTGGCTCGTTTTAAGCAAGCATCTTGGCTGATACGTAATGATTAGAATTATTTGCGTCGTATACTTTGGCCTAAGAAAGACGGCATGACGTTGCCTGTTGTCACAGCTGTTATTGCATGCAGCATGCAAAGTTGCCAGGCTCAACCGTGTACCTTATATTTACCGTTGTTGTTGCCGTGGATGTCATATTGCCATAATTACTGGTATTTCCTGTGACATTGCTTGACTCTGTGGAAGATGTTTTAGTATACCGGATTTGGTACGGCAACTGACTTTAATTGCATATTTTTGTTGTGCTGTAATTATTTTATACATAAGCAATGGTAAAGTAGCTAATGCTAATGAAGAGAGCATAATATACTTTAACAATTTTCGACCGTTTCACAAGTTCATATCTATGAATACAGACCGAGCACTCTTTCTTCAACAGCATTTGCGAAAACTGGTTGAATATTATTTAGAGTATATATCATATCAATAGATCGTACTCTGGTTCACTGACATAGCACATTTTATTTCATAACTTGACGAAATTTTTCGAGTTTCATTAAAACATTTAGATTGCACTCAGGTTACACGGTTTAATGAAAATCTTTTCCAGAAATCATGTCTCAGCTCATAGTGTTGACAACATTTTACTGTGGACTGGGGAAAATGCTTGGAAAGTTGTTTCAAATTCTTTTATTCTATCTCTATTTTTTCGCCATATTTAAAATTTTTTAGGTTAGTTATTTTTATACTTTTCAAAATTTGCCCTGATTGTATTAGATTTGTTCATCAAATAAAGTTAAATGTAGGTATAAAATGTATCGGGGAGATGAGTGTCTGCTCATAGCGGAATCGCTGACAAATGCAAAAACGACGATCTGCTCAAAGGCATCCTTGTTCTGCTCACATTTGAATGGGATCGAGTTGGATCTTCATTAGCACTTTGCACAAATCACTTGTACTTATCAGGCTCTAGTCGACGATCAGTTCCTATGAGATCTACTGAACTAAATGCCATTGGCAAAGTCCATATAGCCACAATCGTAAGGGTTCTTACTAGACATTGTTCAGTAGGCATTCATGCGGAGAGACTAAACATCTTGGCGGAGGTTAGTTGTCAAACATGTGTGGAGGAGGATGAGGGGTAAACATTCAGTCGCTTTTTCCTCCATTGCCTCTCGTTTGCAAGACTGTTGCTGAAACATCTCGACAGTCTTAACTTTGGCGAACCAGAAGACACAACTAAAACTGATATTCGCTGTCTTAACAAATCTGCGATATGCTGAAGGCGCCCTGATGATTTGTAAGGTCTTATGATCTATTATATAGAAGTTTTACGTAACACTACGGAACAGCTGCTAGCTGCAGCTCTAAGCTGTCCAAGTGAGATTCTTGTTCGGATCGACCTCAAAATTAACCTAACCTCACCGGGACACTTTAAACTTACTACTACAATCACGTCTACTGGAGACCCATATACATATACATATACTTGTATGTGGGTCATTCCATTAAAAATTTTTATTAAAATTTTTTCGTGCGTTTTTGTGTTCTTTTGTGCAAAATATTGAACACGTATTTTTTTAATTCGGCTCAATTTGAAAAATTTTCGAATTAAGTTTCAAGGTTTGGAAAAAGCATCTGTAATTATTTGCTTAAGCACGAAAAAACATTTCATTATAAAAATAACTAGCCGGCCTTTCTTTACAATTTTTGCTTAGCTTTCTAATGAAATATGCGTTGGTATATCCGACGGCTGGAACTAGTCACACAGTTTTTAAAAAATCGACCTGAAACTTTGCACACCTCCCTATCAAGAATGCGCTCCATCGTCGGAATGGGTGATTTCGGAAAACTATAGCATATAGCTGTAATCCAAACTGATCGACCCAAATCAAAGCAATATATGTGACCTGGTCTACGAAAAGGGGGCTTAGGTGTCAAAATATCAATTTTTTTTTTTAGACTTTTGTACAAGAGAGTGCTAGAATTTCCAGAGCTATCGCTCGAATCGGACTATTATAGCATATATTTTACCAAACAAACTGATTTACATAATCCAATTTGCGTTAAGAAATTTGTTTACGAGATATCTTCACGAAAGTTGGCACACATTTTATCAGTGCGATTCTCTACAGCATATAACCGTCATACAAACTGGCCGGTTAAATTCGGGATTAAGGTATTTTCGTACTCTTTTATGGCTTAAGAATTGTACGTGTGGTGGGTATTATGGCACTGATGTTGCCGAAATTTACTTTTTTTTCTTTTTAATATAGTTATTTATTAAATTTTTTATTATATATATACCTATTAAGTTGTCAGCTGCCGTCGCTTCGTCTGTTTTTGTAGCTTTCAACTTGATTTTCTGGCGTTGAGATTAAGATGTTGTTTCTTTACACATACTTTGACTAAGTACATACACACACACAACTAATTGATATTTGCCTTACGGACTTCCCCGCACTCGGTTCTAAGCTCACTATTTGTCGCGTCATCGTCTGTCTTCCAAAAGCAATTTATCGTAATAAGATATTCATTATCAATGCTGCTACCGCTGCAAGTTGCATGACAAACAGGACAACATAGTAGTAGTTGTAGTATGGTTAGTCAACGCATTGTCATGTACTCATATGGTGTACGCCTAAAGGCAGATCTATTGGTAGTTAAGCAGAGAGGTTAGTTCCTATTAGTGTCGGTAATTGTGGGTCGCTTGCTATTATACAGTTGTTGTTTTTACTGTTGGTGTTGTTGTATTTGAATAGTTGTTGTTTTTGTTGTTGTTGTACTTGAATATTTGAGGTTTCTGTTATCACATGGTTTCCCAACATTGTAGGTTTAGTTTTATGTTGTGATTGTTGTTGTTGTTAAATAGTAGTTCTGAAATTGTTGTTAAAATATATGAACTTATGTTGTGCTTCTCCATGAATTTGCGTGCATTGTGCATGAGCTCATATGTGCGTGTATAAAACCTACATTGTGCTGCATTCTGTTGAATTTGCTTGCTTATTTGTTTAATTTAGTTTAATAAAAGATAAGCATTGCGCATTGAGTAGCGTTCGACTACATACTATAGTAGCACTATACGCACACCACTATCATTTTCACTACCGTTTTGGTTTCCAGTGTTTGCTCTATTTCCCATGCTCACTATCTCTTTCCCGTTCTGTCACCTGTTCACTCTCTCTCTCTCTCTGTCTCTCTCACTCACTCTTTGTGGGCCATTTGCAACTGTGTCATGCTTGTAAATTTTACACTGATGCATACGATCAAAAAGCTGCCGTAAAATGCTTCCTTCCATTTCAGTGATTTCTGACTTTACCATTTGCATTGTAAATTGCATGCTACTAACAGACACACACCCACGCACACTTGGATGTGGAATATTATATTACCAACTATTTATGGAATATTTATTAAGTAAAAAAATTTTAACATTTCAATTTATTTATGTGTCTTAGTTTAATAAGAAAGGCACGCTGCAGTCACGTTTCTAACTTGTAACAATAAAATAGAGAAAATAATATTTTGTGGGGTTAAGTTGAAAGCAAGCATATTCACATAATAAAAGTAGCTTAGTAAAGTAACCCGCTTGTTGTTTTTCTGTAGGTCGCAAGATAAAATTTAATTGTGTCTGAACATAGAGGAAGTTGGTTTCATGGAACAGCAAATAGAAGGTTAGAGTCATGCGTAGGCTCAGCACACGCGGAACACAGGTGTTTGTATAAAAAGGAGTTAACCTGCATAGTAGTTGAGCGAAGTTGTTCGTAGATACACCTAAGACAAATCGGGCATCGTGTTTCGCATGTTTTGATTAGCGTTATGTAGGCACTGCTAATATTTGTAACCTCTACTTGGGTCTTTTTGCTGTGTAAGTGAGTTTAGGTAACTAAGGCAGAGATTCTTTTAGTAAAAAGTTAAGAATTTGATTTAGTTGCATTGGATCGCCCATAACCGGAAACCCTATACTGGATCCATAATTGTATTTTGCAACAGGCACATAATATTGAATGTATTATAAGAGTAAGAAGGTACTATTCACAATTTTTCCGAGAATAATATATAATAAGGTATACTTTTTTCTTGAAAAAGTAGCAATGCTTATTGGCAAGGATGTCTATTCGGAGTATGTTCTTTATGAATATTATATTGATATTGACTTCATGTGTTTGGAGAAAAATGTTAATTTTCGGACCTTTCTGAAGCTAGTCCATCGATTTCCGAATTTATTGATCAAAAATATGATATCTAGAATCTACTAGAATTGCAGCCAGACGAGGGTGAAATAATTAAAATTAATATTTCAATTAAAAAATAGTAAAATTTGAATCCACTACCACAATTACTTCAACTCAGAAATAAATTTTATTTCCGTTTCAGATTAAACTGTTTGTCATGTCCGAACATATTTTCAAAACGCAACGAATTTGCATAATAATAATGCATAGAATAGTGCTATATTGCTGGTAAATTCAGATACCAAACGTTTTCAAATTAGGATAATTATTTATTAATATAAATTGAAATCATCACTCAACAGCAGCAACTCAACCGAAAAGTTGGCTAGACAAAGAGTACGTTTTTGTTAAGAAACTCAACAAGAAAGCCATTTGTGGGTGACATGTGTAGTTGTTGCCTACATTATTCAACAATAATGAAATATGTATATACTTGTGCATAAATTAGGTTGAACCAAAAGAGCCTATATCGTATATATGTAAGTATATGGTTAACATGAACCTACTATATAAATTGATAAAACTATCCTCGCAGGGATGAATTTGTTGCTTAATTCAAAATTTGGAAGTGGGTTAATAAAAACCACAATTTTCTTGTAGAGAAATTGCAATAAAGCTTAAGGTATTTTTTCCAATTCAAAAATTCGTATATTCGAAAGCTTTGAAATCGGAAAACAATAATTTTTTTTATGATTCGTTGAAGCCCATAAGTTAAATATTGCCTTTTTCATTAAATAATTATAGTATACATTTTAATTAGTTTAGGACACAATTATTTATATTTATTCTTATAGACAATACAACTCAGGGTTTCAATTCACAACTCATTCACAACCATATTTAAAAGCTTTGAATTGTAAAAAATTATCAATATATGCTTTTCAGGGATATTTTTACTTTGTATCAACGTTCAGTTTTTAAATTAAAATTTTTTTCATTAAAAATAATTTATGTACATTTTAAACCTTCTTCTTGGAGTAGAAATCTTCCTCTGCTTCCCTTAGCGGTTATTGCGTCACATATTTAAGAGCTGGAGTGTTTTCGTCCATTCGGACGATATGACCTAGCCAGCGGCTACTATCTTTTGATTCGCTGAGCTATGTCAATGTCGAGAGAGGACTTTACTTCTCAATTGTCTACTTAGTCCAAAGTAGCACCTGTTGGCAAGAGGTATTCTGCATTGGATTTCGTTGTTGTTGGTCTTGATACTGTTTCCAAGATAGACGAAATTTTCTATATATTCGAAGTTATGACTGTCAACAGTGACAAGAGAGTTTAGTCGGTTTGTTTGATGACATGAGATATTTCGTCTTGCCTTCGTTCTCTGCCAGACCCATTTGCTTAGCTGCCTTATCCATTCTGGAGAAAGCAGAACTAACGGCGCAGGTGTTGAGGCCAATGATATCATCCTCATACGCCAGCAGGTGTACACACTTACAGAAGATGGTACCTTCTCTGTTTAGTTCTGCAGCTCGAATTATTTTCTTCGAAAGTAGGTTGAAGAAGTCATTCGAGAGGGAGACATTTGTCTGAAATCTCGACTGGTATCAAACCGTTCAGATAGGTCCTTCTCGATCCTGATGGAGGCATAAAGGGAGCTCCTTTGGTAATGTCAAAAGTAGTTTTTATATCGGAAAAGAGGTGATTCATGTCGATTTCCTTTTCCCGGATCTTTTCCAAGATTTGGAGCATGATGGTCAGTTTTTGATTTGCCAGGTCTGAAGCCACACCGATAAAGCTCAATCAGTTTGTTGACGGTTGGCTTTAATCTTTCACAAAATACGCTCGATAGAATCTTATATGCGATGTTGAGGAGGCTTATCCCACGGTAGTTGGCGCAGAATGTGGGGTCTCCCAATCCGTGGTATCAGCAGAGAACACTTAAATTCCAATCGTTTGGCATTCTTGCGTCCGACCATATTTTACAAAAAGCTGATGCATGCTCGACCGTATATATGTACATATACATATTGTAAACATGTATCAAAATATACTTGGCAGGGATATGCTTTTCTATGTATAAAGGTTCATTTATACCCATTAGTTCGACGTTTGGTTCACTCTAATATCAATCCATACTATTAGTTTGTATTAAATAAATTAAAATTAGTGACTGTTTTGAAATCACTTACATCGACAATCATTCATTGTTCATTTTCACGTCTAATAAATATCTGTGGCTATGTGGCTGTCGGAATCTTCGACAAAGACATAGATATTAATTGCAACCCAATTAGGCGCCTTAATGCGCAAAGTAATTAAAAGCAAATACGATCTATTTATATCAATATGGGAAGTACGTATACCTAAATACAGTTATTAATATATTTGATTGAATATAGCGGTATAATAGAGCGATTATATTTGTATGCATAGCAATTGAATTGATGTAAATCTCACACGGCCAGAGGGGACAAGCTTGTGTACATTTGAACATAACTGAATGTATGTATGTGTGTGTATGTGTATTTATCAGCAATCTTTAGTCATACTTGCAAATATCTATGAAGATAACTAAATTTGTATTTATAGTAGAAACATCTGCACGCACACATACCCTTCATACGTTCTACCTATATGCAGCGATTTATTTGCATTCTATAAATAAGAGTTCAAAGTTTAGTTAAAACAAGATGCTCCGTTGCAGATATCAATTTGTCGGTATGCTTGCGAGTGTGTGGGCAAATTTCACACATATTTAGGCAATGTGTTAAGTATGAGAAAATTTCTTTGAGCTGGCAAAATATTTAATTGAATTGCAAATACGACTACATATATTTACAAGAGAATAAGTTTAAAGCTCAAGGAAATCGCGTTAATAACAAGTGCATTATATTTGCTTGCAGTTGGCAAAAAGCACAATCCCGAAAAGTTGTTTGTTTAAGTGAATGTTGAATTAAACATTTTTTAAATGTAAATCATTAATAATATCAGATTTTCGGTAATCCCAAAATTTCGGGATCCCGCTTTATTTTCGGGACTGTTCGGGATTTCGTCAAATAAAGAAGCTTTTCATACGAGCTATACATGTCATCAGTTCTGATAAAAGAACAGCTTCATGAGGAGAAACGGACGTATCCAAAATTTCAGATTGATGTAAAAACAATACAGCGTATAAGCAAACAGGCTGACGGACTTAGCTAAATCGACTCAGCTTATCCTCTGATCATTTATATATTTAATTAATGAGTCTCCGAAGTTTCTTTTTGGGTGTTACAACCTTCGTGGCAATATACCGTTCAGGGTATAAGTGGGTGAGGATGGAGTCATGCGTAGAAATTCATGCAAGTGGGGAAACAGTTCTCTGATCGCCCTTCACTTGGGAGTGGCCAGAAACGATTAGTTTACATATGGCTCAAGCAGCTCACGACTTCCGGTCTTTGACCAAGTATCCTCTGGGTAACTTAAGAACATCCGTTTGAAGGCGAGCTAAAGTGAGAAAAAATTCCCCTCCACAGGGTTGTGCTCTGGGATTGGGACCCGCCACAAAAAAAAAGCACACCAATGAAAAGGAACAACAAGCCTCGGATGAGTGACCCCCATTTTGATGACGACCATGGCAAACGAAATAAGGATTAAGAATTAAGGGCATGCACCTGGAATGTCCGGCCCTCTTAATTGGGAAGGTGTCGTTGCCCAGCTGGTTGATGTCCTCGTGAAAATAAAGGCTGACATCACCGTCATCCAAAAAATTCGATGGACGGCACAAGGACAGAGACAAGTAGGTCCTTGTGGCATTTACTATAGTGGCCATATAAAGGAGCGCAAGTTTGGTGTGGGGTTCGTGGTGGGAGAGAGACTCCGTCGGCGAGTACTATCATTCACCCCGGTGGATGAACGCCTAGCCACAATGCGCATCAAAGCGAAGTTCTTCAACATATCAATGATTTGCGCCCACGCCCCGACGGAAGAGAAGGACGATGTGACCAAAGGTGCCTTCTATGAGCACTTGGAGCGCGCCTATTGGCCACTTTAACGCAATGGTGGACAAAGAAGGTATCTTTGGCACTGCGGTCGGTAAACTCAGCCTCCACGACGAAACATCCCCAAAAGGGTTGAGGCTGATCGACTTCACCGGGTCTCGAAATATGGTTATATGTAGTACTAGATTCCAGCACAAGAAAATACATCAAGCTACCTGGCTGTCTCCGGATCAAGAAAGCACCAACTAGATCGATCATGTTGTGATAGACGGAAGACACGTCTCCAGTGTTTTAGATGTGCGTGCGCTCCGAGGTTCTAACATCGACTCGGACCACTATCTTGTTGCAGCCAAGATTCGCACCCGCCTCTGTGCAGCAAAAAACGCACGTCAACAAACACAAGGAAGGACAGCCGAACGATTTTCTACTCGGTTCGTACTCCTCCTCTCTGAAAATACTCATCAGCAATTCGGTATAAGGGAACTGTGGGACGGCGTTTCAAGCTTCTTACGAAACAATTGGTTTTCGGAAAATGGAAAAGAACAGCTTGTACGATGTGGAGTGCCGTGCCGTAGCGGAGAGAACGCAGACTACCTACCTAGCAACGTTACGATCGACCACAACACGTACGAGATGGGATAGATATCGAGAGCTGAAGAAGGAAGCGAGACGCATTTGCAGACAAAAAAAGAAAAAGGCCGAAATGCGTGAGTATGAAGAGCTTGATAAGCTTCTTGACAGGGGCAAGGTTGGAAAATTCTACGAAAAGATGCGGTGGCTTACTGAAGGTTTCAAGACCGGAGCATACTCTTGTAGAACCCCCAAAAGTGATCTAGTGACCGATGCCCAGAGCATACTTAAATCATGGAGGTAACACTTCTCCAGCTTGCAGACTGGCAGTGAACGTACAACACCAGGAGAAAGCGATCCCGATTCCCCAATCGAAACAATGGAGCGGACGTTCTATTGCCCGACCATGAAGAAGTTCGAATAGCAATTACCCGTCTGAAGAACAACAAAGCTGCGGAGCCTATGAATTGCCGTCCGAGCTACTCAAGCACGGCGGCTAAGAACTGATAAGAAGTATATATCAGCTTCTTTGCAAAATATGGTCGGACGAAAGCATGCCCAACGATTGGAATTTAAGTGTGCTATGCACAATCCATAAAAAGTCGCCAACTACCGTGATATAAGCCTCCTCAACATCGCGTGTAAGGTTCTATCGAGCGTATTGTGAGAAAAATTGAAGCCCACCGTCAACAAACTGATTGGAGCTTATCAGGGTGGCTCTAGACCTGGAAAATCAACAACCGACCATGTATTCACCATGCGTCAAATCTTGGAAAAGACCAATTCAAATTCAAATTCATTTATTGAGACCAAAAAGAAACAAAAGTACAAATTATTTACAAAAGTAGAAAGTTATAACTTAAGACTATACATATTTTATCTTAAACAAAAGTTTCCTAAAACAGATCTTAATCTAAAGGAAAAAAAAAGATTACAATAAATGCTTGCTCCCGACATTTTTAAATGTATTCTGAGGGCTACGACTCAGTCTTAAAACTAACTTAAAACTAATTAAAAAAGAAATCTTACAAGCTATAATAGCAAATAAAGCTTATGCTTAAACTAGCCCCCGTGCGAACCAGGTGTTGATTTTACATAAAAGTTTGAGCAAAGGCTTCTGGATGATTAACATCATTTATTATATTTTCTTTACTAATACCAAATGGAGACAAATACTTGCTGTTGACCCAAGTATGACTCGACTGCGACAAAATACCTTCAGAAATCAATGGATTGTCACAATTCCGAACGTGGTCGAAAAACCTTAATATTGCTCTTATTGCATATTTATTAAAAGGGAGTACTTTAGAATTTGAATAGATATATTTATTTGAGTATCTCTTTTTAAAGTGAATGAAGTTTTTGTTTAAACATCAAAGAAGGCGAAAAATGAAACCAAATCGGCAAAGCGTACATTAAGATTGGACGGAGAGCCACTTTATAAATCAAAGTTTTGGTTCTTGTGCTTAAACTTGTATTTTTCGTTATCATTGATAAGGCATGAAAACGGTTATTACTTTTTTTCACCATGTCGTTAGCATGAAAATTGAATTTAAATAAGTTGGTGAAGGTTACTCCAAGATATTTCATTTGATTCTGAAAACGAATATTATGACCATTAAGATTTAGAATCAGGTCTCTACTCTTCTTTACAACAAAATTACCTATCTGACAAAAACTTGAAATAATCTTAATATTACCATGATCAAAACCAATCTGAACAAGCTTAAAAATAAGCCCTCTATGATAAACACGATCGAATGCTTTTTCGATATCTAATGATACTGCTGCAGTACAAAGTTTATTCCTTAAATTTACCAATACATCATTGGAGAACTTAAAAAGTGCATGTTGCGTGGAATGTGCTTTTTGGAAACCAAACTGATAAGACGGAATAAACTTTTCCGAGTGCAAATCATGAATTTTGGAATGAATTATTTTTTCAAGTAGCTTACCAATGTTCGATGGTAAGGAAATAGGTCTAAATTCTTTTGCCTCAACAGAATTACGGTTTTTTTTAAAGGTACTATCTTGGCAACTTTCCATTTTAACGGAAAATATCCATTATTTAAGCAATTATTGAATACAATAAGTAGAAATTTGATAGCATTTTCCGGCAGTTTTTAAATTAAAGAATTCGAAATGCCATCTGGTCCTGCAGATGACTTTGAATTCAGTGAAATAATTGTGTCTTTAAAACAAGAAAAAACGTTAACTTCGGTTGCACCGAAGCTAAATACCCTTCACAGGTGCATTTCTGTTAGTAACTATGTGTCCAGTTTGTATGGAAGCTATATGCTATAGTTAACCGATCTGTACAATTTTTTCGAAGATTACATTGTTGCCTTAGAAAATAATATATACCAAATTTCGTGAATATATCTTGTCAAATGTGAAAGTTGTCCATACAAGAACTTGATTCCGATCGTTCAGTTTGTATGGCAGCTATATGCTATAGTTAACCGATCTGGACAATTTCTTCGGATATTACATTGTTGGCTTAGAAAATAATATGTACCAAATTTCGTGAATATATCTTGACAAATGCGAAAGTTTTCCTTATGAGAACTTGATTCCGATCGTTCAGTTTGTATGGCAGCTATATGCTATAGTTAACCGATCTGAACAATTTCTTCGGAGATTACATTGTTGCCTTAGAAAATAATATATACCAAATTTCGTGAATATATCTTGTTAAATGTGAAAGTTGTCCATACAAGAACTTGATTCCGATCGTTCAGTTTGTATGGCAGCTATATGCTATAGTTAACCGATCTCGACAATTTCTTCGGATATTACATTGTTGGCTTAGAAAATAATATATACCAAATTTCGTGAATATATCTTGACAAATGCGAAAGTTTTCCTTATGAGAACTTTATTCCGATCGTTCAGTTTATATGGCAGCTATATGATATAGTGGTCCGATATCGGACGTTCCGACAAATGAGCAGCTTCTTGAAGAGAAAATGACGTTTGCAAAATTTCAAAAGGATATCTTAAAAACTGAGGGACTAGTTCGTATATATACAGACAGACGGACAGACGGACAGACGGACAGACAGATGGACATGGCTAAATCGACTCAGCTCAACATACTGATCATTTATATATATACTTTATAGGGTCTTCGACGCTTCCTTCTAGGAGTTACAAACATCGTGACAAACTTAATATACCCTGTTCAGGGTATAAATATATTTATTTATCAAAAGCTTATTAGTATTTGTTGGAGGATCAAGCGATGTAAGACGTGGAGAAAAATCAACAATATTACACCCAAAAATATGATCATGCGCATCCAGGCTTCTTTCCACACGACTGACTGAAGCGCAATTAGGAGTTATTTCCGAATAAATACTTTCGTAATAAGATTTGAACACTAGAGCCTTTGCCTTATCCTAATAAATCTCCACATTATTAACCAATAACTTATCACAAAAAACATTTAGTTTCGTCTTAGCCGCTCCATAAATTTTCCTAAAAGCATGAGGTCTTGGTGTAATAGTTTCAAGGAATTTATTGAACCTCTCTGATCGCGCCTTACCAATCCAATCCTGCAGAAACACTTTAATATAATAAATTTGAGATGAAATTAATTTGTATTCCAGAGAAGTTCTATGTCCGGATGTATGACAATTTTTTTTTAATTTTTTTTGCCACATATGCTTGATGGCAATTAATTTCTTAATTTGATTATTATAAAAAGGAGAAAATTCTATATGCTTTGTAATGCAGGAATTTTTAATCTTGACAATGCCTAAATGTTCAACAAACTTTTCCATGTCTGCATATTTATTTCAATATTAGTAAGATTAATATCTGCTGGAGGAAGTCTTTCAGCCAAATCCTGATTGAAATCATTTGCAAAAGACGTCCAAAGCGAAGTTCTTCAACATATCAATGATTTGCGCCCACGCCCCGGCGGAAGAGAAGGACGATGTGACAAAAGGTGCCTTCTATGAGCACTTGGAGCGCGCCTATTGGCCACTTTAACGCAATGGTGGACAAAGAAGGTATCTTTGGCACTGCGGTCGGTAAACTCAGCCTCCACGACGAAACATCCCCAAAAGGGTTGAGGCTGATCGACTTCACCGGGTCTCGAAATATGGTTATATGTAGTACTAGATTCCAGCACAAGAAAATACATCAAGCTACGTGGCTGTCTCCGGATCAAGAAAGCACCAACTAGATCGATCATGTTGTGATAGACGGAAGACACGTCTCCAGTGTTTTAGATGTGCCTGCGCTCCGAGGTTCTAACATCGACTCGGACCACTATCTTGTTGCAGCCAAGATTCGCACCCGCCTCTGTGCAGCAAAAAACGCACGTCAACAAACACAAGGAAGGACAGCCGAACGATTTTCTACTCGGTTCGTACTCCTCCTCTCTGAAAATACTCATCAGCAATTCGGTATAAGGGAACTGGGGGACGGCGTTTCAAGCTTCTTACGAAACAATTGGTTTTCGGAAAATGGAAAAGAACAGCTTGTACGATGTTTAGTGCCGTGCCGTAGCGGAGAGAACGCAGACTAGCAACGTTACGATCGACCACAACACGTACGAGATGGGATAGATATCGAGAGCTGAAGAAGGAAGCGAGACGCATTTGCAGACAAAAAAAGAAAAAGGCCGCAATGCGTGAGTATGAAGAGCTTGATAAGCTTCTTGACAGGGGCAAGGTTGGAAAATTCTACGAAAAGATGCGGTGGCTTACTGAAGGTTTCAAGACCGGAGCATACTCTTGTAGAACCCCCAAAAGTGATCTAGTGACCGATGCCCAGAGCATACTTAAATCATGGAGGTAACACTTCTTCAGCTTGCAGACTAGCAGTGAACGTACAACACCAGGAGAAAGCGATCCCGATTCCCCAATCGAAGACAATGGAGCGGACGTTCTATTGCCCGACCATGAAGAAGTTCGAATAGCAATTACCCGTCTGAAGAACAACAAAGCTGCGGAGCCTATGAATTGCCGTCCGAGCTACTCAAGCACGGCGGCTAAGAACTGATAAGAAGCATGTATCAGCTTCTTTGCAAAATATGGTCGGACGAAAGCATGCCCAACGATTGGAATTTAAGTGTGCTATGCACAATCCATAAAAAGCGCCAACTACCGTGATAAAAGCCTCCTCAACATCGCGTGTAAGGTTCTATCGAGCGTATTGTGAGAAAAATTGAAGCCCACCGTCAGCAAACTGATTGGAACTTATCAGGGTGGCTCTAGACCTGGAAAATCAACAACCGACCATGTATTCACCATGAGTCAAATCTTGGAAAAGACCAATTCAAATTCAAATTCATTTATTGAGACCAAAAAGAAACAAAAGTATAAATTATTTACAAAAGTAGAAAGTTATAACTTAAGACTATACATATTTTATCTTAAACAAAAGTTTCCTAAAACAGATCTTAATCTAAAGGAAAAAAAAACGATTACAATAAATGCTTGCTCCCGACATTTTTAAATGTATTCTGAGGGCTACGACTCAGTCTTAAAACTAACTTAAAACTAATTAAAAAAGAAATCTTACAAGCTATAATAGCAAATAAAGCTTATGCTTAAACTAGCCCTCCGTGCGAACCAGGTGTTGATTTTACATAAAAGTTTGAGCAAAGGCTTCTGGATGATTAACATCATTTATTATATTTTCTTTACTAATACCAAATGGAGACAAATACTTGCTGTTGACCCAAGTATGACTCGACTGCGACAAGATACCTTCAGAAATCAATGGATTGTCACAATTCCGAACGTGGTCGAAAAACCTTAATATTGCTCTTATTGCATATTTATTAAAAGGGAGTACTTTAGAATTTGAATAGATATATTTATTTGAGTATCTCTTTTTAAAGTGAATGAAGTTTTTGTTTAAACATCAAAGAAGGCGAAAAATGAAACCAAATCGGCAAAGCGTACATTAAGATTGGACGGAGAGCCACTTTATAAATCAAAGTTTTGGTTCTTGTGCTTAAACTTGTATTTTTCGTTATCATTGATAAGGCATGAAAACGGTTATTACTTTTTTTCACCATGTCGTTAGCATGAAAATTGAATTTAAATAAGTTGGTGAAGGTTACTCCAAGATATTTCATTTGATTCTGAAAACGAATATTATGACCATTAAGATTTAGAATCAGGTCTCTACTCTTCTTTACAACAAAATTACCTATCTGACAAAAACTTGAAATAATCTTAATATTACCATGATCAAAACCAATCTGAACAAGCTTAAAAATAAGCCCTCTATGATAAACACGATCGAATGCTTTTTCGATATCTAATGATACTGCTGCAGTACAAAGTTTATTCCTTAAATTTACCAATACATCATTGGAGAACTTAAAAAGTGCATGTTGCGTGGAATGTGCTTTTTGGAAACCAAACTGATAAGACGGAATAAACTTTTCCGAGTGCAAATCATGAATTTTGGAATGAATTATTTTTTCAAGTAGCTTACCAATGTTCGATGGTAAGGAAATAGGTCTAAATTCTTTTGCCTCAACAGAATTACGGTTTTTTTTAAAGGTACTATCTTGGCAACTTTCCATTTTAACGGAAAATATCCATTATTTAAGCAATTATTGAATACAATAAGTAGAAATTTGATAGCATTTTCCGGCAGTTTTTAAATTAAAGAATTCGAAATGCCATCTGGTCCTGCAGATGACTTTGAATTCAGTGAAATAATTGTGTCTTTAAAACAAGAAAAAACGTTAACTTCGGTTGCACCGAAGCTAAATACCCTTCACAGGTGCATTTCTGTTAGTAACTATGTGTCCAGTTTGTATGGAAGCTATATGCTATAGTTAACCGATCTGTACAATTTTTTCGAAGATTACATTGTTGCCTTAGAAAATAATATATACCAAATTTCGTGAATATATCTTGTCAAATGTGAAAGTTGTCCATACAAGAACTTGATTCCGATCGTTCAGTTTGTATGGCAGCTATATGCTATAGTTAACCGATCTGGACAATTTCTTCGGATATTACATTGTTGGCTTAGAAAATAATATGTACCAAATTTCGTGAATATATCTTGACAAATGCGAAAGTTTTCCTTATGAGAACTTGATTCCGATCGTTCAGTTTGTATGGCAGCTATATGCTATAGTTAACCGATCTGAACAATTTCTTCGGAGATTACATTGTTGCCTTAGAAAATAATATATACCAAATTTCGTGAATATATCTTGTTAAATGTGAAAGTTGTCCATACAAGAACTTGATTCCGATCGTTCAGTTTGTATGGCAGCTATATGCTATAGTTAACCGATCTCGACAATTTCTTCGGATATTACATTGTTGGCTTAGAAAATAATATATACCAAATTTCGTGAATATATCTTGACAAATGCGAAAGTTTTCCTTATGAGAACTTTATTCCGATCGTTCAGTTTATATGGCAGCTATATGATATAGTGGTCCGATATCGGACGTTCCGACAAATGAGCAGCTTCTTGAAGAGAAAATGACGTTTGCAAAATTTCAAAAGGATATCTTAAAAACTGAGGGACTAGTTCGTATATATACAGACAGACGGACAGACGGACAGACGGACAGACAGATGGACATGGCTAAATCGACTCAGCTCAACATACTGATCATTTATATATATACTTTATAGGGTCTTCGACGCTTCCTTCTAGGAGTTACAAACATCGTGACAAACTTAATATACCCTGTTCAGGGTATAAATATATTTATTTATCAAAAGCTTATTAGTATTTGTTGGAGGATCAAGCGATGTAAGACGTGGAGAAAAATCAACAATATTACACCCAAAAATATGATCATGCGCATCCAGGGTTCTTTCCACACGACTGACTGAAGCACAATTAGGAGTTATTTCCGAATAAATACTTTCGTAATAAGATTTGAACACTAGAGCCTTTGCCTTATCCTAATAAATCTCCACATTATTAACCAATAACTTATCACAAAAAACATTCGGTTTCATCTTAGCCGCTCTATAAATTTTCCTAAAAGCATGAGGCCCTGGTGTAATAGTTTCAAGGAATTTATTGAACCTCTCTGATCGCGCCTTACCAATCCAATCCTGCAGAAGCACTTTAATATAATAAATTTGAGATGAAATTAATTTGTATTCCAGAGAAGTTCTATGTCCGGATGTATGAAATTTTTTTTAATTTTTTTTGCCACATATGCTTGATGGCAATTAATTTCTTAATTTGATTATTATAAAAAGGAGAAAATTCTATATGCTTTGTAATGCAGGAATTTTTAATCTTGACAATGCCTAAATGTTCAACAAACTTTTCCATGTAGTTATCTATTTCAATATTAGTAAGATTAATATCTGCTGGAGGAAGTCTTTCAGCCAAATCCTGATTGAAATCATTTGCAAAAGACGTCCAATCTGTTTTAACAATAAACTTCGCACAATTAAATTAAAGATCAACATTTGGAATTTCTATATGAAGAATAAGGGGAAGGTGGTCAGAAAAGGAGGAACCTAGGAAAACTTTAAAGTTTTTAATATTGAAACCTATTATATGTGAAGATAAAAGAAAATGGTCCAGATACGATTGACCCCCTAGGGAAATGAAGGTTTTCTACCGCAAAATCTAACTAGATTTTGATCCGAGCTTTGTTACCAATCAGATAAGTTTGTCCCGTTAAAAATTCGTTTGCGAGTCACCCCAATCAACACATTTCGCATTAAAATCACCTCCTAGAATTGACGCAAAAAAATTTGAACTGAAATTCGCAAGGACATTCAAACCTTGTTGTAGATTATTAACGGACATATTAGAGGGAATATAAACATTACCAATTAATAAATCAGTTTTCCTTGAATTGATAATAACCTGAACTTTAATAAATAAAGAAAAAATTGAGCATAAGGACTATAAATTCTACTATGTGTTATGTTATTCCTTATCGCAATTAGCAAACCTTGTTTAGCATCATCTCTATATATAGAAAAATTTCTTAAAGAAATGGGAATATTTGAGTTAAGATGAGTTTCCTGAATAAGAGCAATATCAATGCTTTCACTGTCCAGAAAGAATTGCAATTCGGGCACTCTCAACTTATTAAATAAAGAGCCAACGTTAAAAGTTACTAATTTTAATTGCTTAAAACCCATATTTTGTTCTTACTTCAGATAGTAACTGACAGCATTGATCTCTGAGATCGTCTTTAGATAAAGAATTACAGTTATCCAAGAATTTTTGTATCCTGTCTTCAATAGTATCCGTAACAGGTTCAAGTATTCGTTTAGCGACAGCAAGAAAGTCTTCTATTAATTTAGGTTTATGCATATTTGGTGATTGACTATATCGATTATTACTATCTACATTGTAAAATTGGCTGGCAAATGATTTGCCTTTAGATACAAGAGAATGATTATTTAAAGCAGAATATACATTATTTTGCGCTTTTAAAATAATATTATTTGACAAATTATTATTTTATTTTTAAATTCTGAATAACGTTTAAAGCTGGACGTCCCTCCAATTAGCCGGATGACCCAAAGTATTGCAATTCACACAAAAGGCTTGAGAGCCATCATCTTTTTGGACCATACAGGCCCCTGCTTCATGATTTTCATTACATTTCATGCAACGAAAAGCTCTATTGCAGTTTTAAGCGGCATGGCCCCATTGCTGGCAATTGCGACATTGAATGGTATTTGCGTTAACCTTGGGCTTTTCCCACGTAACTATTTGATACGCTATAGTTTTAATTTTAGCAATATCTTTCAGTTCAAAGCCTTGATTCAAAGTAACTAAGAAAAGTCCTGTATCAACGCCTTGTTTCTTTGAATAATTCGTTACAAATTTATTTACAGATGCCACTGTTGAAGGGCAAATTTCGTCCAATTCTTGCTTAATTTCATCAGCAGACATATTGTAATGTAACCCTCTTAAAATTACGCTTGCTACTTTTAGTTTTGGGGTCATTGAATAAGAATCAACTTTTTTTCTTTCAGTTAAGCCATCATTTGCAAATAGATATCCAAATCCTTAATAAGAAGTTTACTTTTATATTTGGATTTATTTATAACCTTAAATTTCCCTACTTGGGGATATTTCAACTTGAGTTGATCAATTAAATTCTTCACATCTATATTATAAAGAAAGATAGGTGGACAATATTCTGCGACTTTTTGTTGTTTAGCCGCTCTCTGTTGCGAAGTTGCTTTTGAGTGCTTATTCGCATTCAAATTTCCAGTACTTTTCTCTTCTGTGTTCTCAGCCGGAGCAATCACTCTTGGGTCTCTTAAAACTTTAAACTCCAGATCGTTAAATATTGCAAAGCGATTTTGCGAATTCATTTCGCTCAACAAATTTCTCTTTACCATTGGATAAGGTGAATTGCTCCAACATTTCTCTCCTTGAAAAAATACGTCCATGGGTTTCTATGTTTAGGTGTAGCAAAATTGCCGCTCAGTGCAGGTAGTATTTGTTCATTAGATGTAACACTTGGAGGGCTGGAAATTGGTTTTGCTGATTGTTACTGTTGTTGGTAACATACAAAAAATTATTATTATTGGGCACGTGTTCGGTAGTGGGTAATGTGTAGCTTCAGCTTCATTACCCTCCATGCCCCGCACTATTAAAGCACCCACAGTGATTACACTTTAATTTATTATTTATAACTATTTATTTCATTCAAAATGTTCACAGAATACTTATAACATAAGTATATAAGAAATGAGCGCAATCAAAATAAGTCACAATGTCAACAATAGCACACGATATAGACCGCGAAACTTAAGACAACCGATCACGTTGACGAACGCCGTGAGACTCTTGGAAAAGACCAGTGAAAGGAGAATCGACACACACCCCCTCTTCGTCGATTTCAAAGCTGCTTTCGACAGCACGGAAAGGAGCTGCCTCTACGCCGCGATGTCTGAATTTGGTATCCCCGCAAAACTAATACGGCTGTGTAAACAGACGTTGAACAACACCAAAAGCTCCGTAAGGATCGGGAAGGACCTCTCCGAGCCGTTCGATACCAAACGAGGTTTAAGACAAGGCGATTCCCTATCATGCGACTTCTTCAATCTGCTACTAGAGAAAATAATTCGAGCTGCTGACTAAATCGTGCAGATACAATCCGTTAGTTCCGCCTTTTTCCAGACTTTGGGTAAGGAAGCAAAACAGATTGGTCTGGCAGTGAACGAGGGCAAACGAAATGTCTCCTGGCATCAAGCAAACAGTCATTGTACTCGCGACTTGGCTCTCACGTCACTGTTGACAGTCATAAATTTGAAATCGTAGAAAAAAATTTCGTCTATCTTATAACCAGCGTAATCACTACCAACAATGTCAGCCTGAAAATCCAACGCAGGATAACTCTTGCCAATAGGTGCTACTTTGGACTGAGTAGGCAATTGATAAGCAAAGGGCCTCTCTCGACGAAAAAAAACCAAACTCTTTAAAACGCTTATAATTCCCGTTCTGCTATATGGTGCAGAGGCTTGGAAGGTGACAACAACTGATGAGTTGACGTTACTAGTTTTTTGAGATAAAAGTTCTGCGGAAGATGCATGGTCCTTTACGCGTTGGCCACAACGAATATCGCATTTGATGGGAAGATGAGCTGTATGAGATATGTAACGACATTGACATAGTTCAGCAAATTAAAAGACTCATGTTGTCCGAATGGACGAAAACGCTCCAGCTCTAAAAGTATTCGACGCAGTACCAGCCGGGGGAAGCAGAGTAAAAAGAAAACCTCTACTACGTAGGAAAGACCAGGTGGAGAAGGACCTGGCTACGCTTGGAATATTCAATTGGTGGCACATAGCGAAAAGAAGAACGACTGGCACGCTGCGGTTAACTTTGCTATAATCGCGTAAACGGTGTCTTTGCCAATTAAGAAAAAGAAGTTTAAGCATAGTGATAGCGAGTTTACTGCTTTCTCCTTGATATGGGGTATTGTTTAAAGTCGGACAATGGGAATAATTTGTAGATTTTTTTCCGAATACCAATTCATATTCGTTTCGACTACGTACAATCAAGAAGAAGGATCTTATTCGAAATCCTAACCACTCCATTAAGCTGGCGCAGAAATCACCATCCCAAATGTGCAGTAGTTGTCTATATCAAACCTTCTAGATTTATAACTCGTACAAGATGAACCCGGTTTTCTCAAAGCAATCTAAGCGAATTGAACGAGATCAGAATGATACACTCTGTAAATAACAATAATTGCAAAGGAATTGAAAGTTTTGTTGGAATGCAAGAGTTATTTATTGATCTTTCCAAGAATGCAAGTTTACTCTACCCGAAATCGAATCTCGTAGGGGCTGGTTTTAAAAAAAAATACAAAAAAAATTTGTGAAAGAGCATTGCGAAATGTAAATTATTTTAAATTACCTCTGGAAAATTTTTAAGTGCTGTCTTTTCAGCAAAACTATCACAGCAATTAAATAATAAAGAATATATTTATAAATGCAGATAATCACGCGGTTTAGGAAAACCTAAATTTCAGATTGCGCTAAAGATAATGAAAGAATTCCTTGATCTCTTTATGGATTTTGCACCCTATTTCACGATATACCTGCAATGAGTTCAAAGACATAGTGACATTCCTGCTAACCCTGAAGCCAGCGCCCGCTCAATTATACTCCAGCAAAGAGAGAGTTTATAAACCTCTGGCATTCAAAACGTTATGTCATTCGAGATCAAATAGGAGTGCAAGTGGGTCACTGTATAATTGTTAGACATGCCAACAGACTAGGAACATCTTATAATGACTTTTGTAAAAGCTGTCAGGAGGTAGAAGAAGAGAGGAATCGCAGCTATGTGGTTGAGTGTTTCATGACGATTTTTCGGAGGCTGCACAGATAAACGTTTATGAAGCACGATGAGTTTGAGCTTTTGAAAGGATGGGCTATGCTTCCTCATCATCAATATCAACTAGTTCATTTTTCAAAACAACATAGTATATTAATTTTTATGTTTTGAGGATTAATTTTCGGCAATAAAGATTTGAAGTAAAAAAAAAAGTTGCTGAAATTTCGTAAACAAAATTAAGTAGTAACGCCGCTTCAAGCTGCTACCAGCTAAAGATACATTTCGTTTCTTTGTATGCGAATTTGTTATACATACTTAGGTATTAACATACATACTGACTGAAACTAATGATATGTGTATGTGTAGGGGTTTTTGCATACATAAATTCATGTTACACATACATATACGACAGTCTGTCAAGTAAGAGCGTGGTCGACTTTACCGATAGTTAATGAAAGATTTCGCTCTATTTCCTTCGCGAGCCGATAGAATAAAGCTTTGTCCTTGATGCATTGTCAATAAAGGTTCAATTGTCGTTGAGCTTTTGAAATAGAATCACTTTAAATGACATGAGTACTAAGTACACATCGCGCTAAGAAGCTGTGTTCCTTTGCATCCATCCGAAAGTTCCAAAAATGTCGCAATCAACGGCGGCTAAATATATGAGAAAGTCGAAGACATTTGTATAGAAGTGGATACAGCGATTTATAGTGGCTAAAAATGTCGATGACTTACAAGAACGTGGTTCGATAGGAAAAGCGAACAAAAAAGATGAAAAAAGAATATTGAACCGGTTTTCGCGGAATCCTGCTTTAACACTGCGGCAAGGACAAGCAAAATAAGTGGCAAAAGGTTGGGATATATCCTACGAAACTATCCGAATCTTTCTACATATTCATGATCTGAAATGCGCAACACATTGAAGTAGCCTCTGTTGACTGAAAAACTTGTGATATTGACAGAGATTTTAAAAATGTCATTTTTACTGATAAATATTCTATATGGGCACGTTCTGTTCTCATGAGAGCCTTCCACCAATAGGCTTGTTCAGCGGACCGTAAAACATGGAATAAAGGAGCATATTTAGGGCTGCTTCTCAAAGCAGGGATTCGGCACTTTGTACCTCTTTACTGACAACCTAAAAGCCGAGAAAATAATGGAAAACTCAATTTGTCATCGTTACATTGGATTGGCCCTCTAGAAAATGTGTGGGCATATATTAAACAGAAGCTTCGTGAAAGACACATACACTTTGAAGCAGTTGTCTAACGAAATTCGCCGTCAAATTAGTAGAAAGCATGCCTCGGATATGCCAGGCAATTATCAACGCCGGTGGTGACTGGACATATTGTTGACCAAATTGCATCATTGTTTGTAATGTGCACAAATATAAATTAATTTTTTTATAAATTAACACGACCACGCTTTTACTTGACAGACTGTAACAAAAGAATGTAGCACACATTCATTTCACATAAAGTGGCAAGGATGGGAGAGTTCTTTATAAAATGTGTATATTTGGTTTTATTTTGGCATTTTTCCATGTGCTGCTTAAGTGCGTGTGGTAAAAATGAATAAAAATAGCAAAAGAGCATTTCGGAAAATTTGAAAGCGGCCGAAAATGTTCCAAAGCAAAACGAAAATAGAGCAAGCAGAGTTTCAACTAATGAATAACTAAACTTATGCTTTTTCAGGATTAAGGTAAGCAGGCAAAAAATACAAAATTAAGTTGGAGCTAGAAATAAATTGGATTCAGTGCGAATATAACCGTTTTATTTAACATTATTTGCAAAAAAGTATTAGTTACAATACTTTTTGGAAATTTATACCAATTTGCATATATCACCACCAAATTTTATTAAACAACAATTTAGTGCCATATTATTGTACAACTTTAGAGCTATATTAGAAAAATATTTCAATAAAAATATTTATGAATAAGCCTGTGACGATGAATCTCCAGAAGCGCTTTGAAAAAATATGGAACATTATAACTCGTTATCGGATCATATGAAACAAAAAAATAGATATGCGTTTTAAAGTTGATGTATTTCTCGAGGTAATAAGAAAGAGCTTTTTTCTATTTTTTGCAGCACTTGGCAGTAAAAGCTTGATTTGAGCTCAAAAATTTAATTAATTTGTTAATAAAAAATGGAAAAACTTTACTTTATGTGAAGAAGTAATGCTCAAATTTTCAAAAGGATCGGTTCGGTAGATTTTGAGTTCTAATGTTCACTCACTCAAAATTTGTACACAATAGTCTCGACATATTGGGATCAGAACTCATTGCCTTCGTCAATATGCTTTTGCAGCTATCGCAATGAGTCCGACTTACCTGTAAGTACCCAATGAGTCGAATTATCCATTTGTGCGTACACATTTTACCTCTTTGGTAAGTGGCATGTGCTCGTATATGCTAATGTGGCAGCCATTCACGCTGCTCCACCATTTTTTCACCACACGTTTTGCCAACTTTAATTGCAGCTTCTGCTTTAACGTTCTTTTTTCTTTCAACTAACGCCCGCAAACACTATTAACGCATTAATGGTCAGTCCGTCTGTTACATAGTTGTTTTTTGTATACAAAGCGCAATTTTTTTATGATGTTGCAAGTAAAAAATTAACGAAAAAGAAAACGAGTGGATAAAAACCCAAAGCCTTTGACAAATCCGAACTCAATCACCCGCAAGTGTGTACAAAAAACCTATATATGTGAATACGAGGGTTGTTTGATGGGTTAAGTTGACTTATTGAATAGAACAATATCCTCAGGAAGCGAAATTTTTGGTTTGGTTTTAAGCCGACAAAAGTCGCTTTCATAATAGTCCCAAGGTGTTTCCATGAAAATTTACACTTGTACTCATATTTAGTGTATAAAGAAAAATATTTTAGAAATTAACCAATTAGTTTTTATCCACATCGAAGATTTTACAGAGCTTTTGACAAGCTCTACATGTCAAATTTAAACATGGAAATCTTCGATGGACTGGCTATGAAATAAGTTTGGATATTTTTTGGTCAAATTATTATGCTTTCGGTTCGAACATTCTTCACTTGTTACACAATCTTGGAAATCTTATAAGTAACGTAGTTGTTGTTCTTACCTTTTGGCTCCGATTTTTCGACGTTGTCGTTAGTTTTAGAGTTTTAAGTAGTCCAAGGCTAAAGCGTAAGTATACAAAACACTAAACATAAATTTTTCTTGGATTTGCAGCCCCGACTGCTATTTAAAGCCTTATCTCTGCATCACTCATGCATCATACACATCTTTTTGAATTTAATACCACTCTTTGGGTCTGTTCGATGTTGTAGTTAGTTTTAGAATCTCTAAGTAGTTCTGACGATTTTCGTATAAAGCGATAGTCTATAATCGAATGACTGTTCCGTTATTTTTGATATTGCAGAGCCGAATGATCTTGGTTATATTACTTATTAATTGATTTTAGAGTCTCCAAGTAGTTCGGATACATCCTCTATTTTTCTTGGAGTTACAGACCCTTATGATCTTGGAAGCATTATCTTTGTATCATTAATGTCCTTAGTAATGTTTAATTTTTCAATTAAGTCCTTATAATCCCAATTGTTCTTAGGAGCTTACTGTGAGTATGTTGTGCAGCAATCTCTTTTCTGCTTCCAGAAAGTCTCTACCAGTATTGCGCAAAATTCTTCTGAAGCGCTGTTCGGAGACTAAACTGTCTTCCCTGTGACGATAAGTCTACACTCCTGTAAGCGAAAAATACTCTCCTATAGTTTAAACTCTGTAGTATTGGTGTAACTAAATTTTACTATTTTATTTAGCAATATATCTCAATCAAACCTATTTCGCGACCTCTTTTTCTCTCTGATTTTTCGATTTTGCAGTCGCAAAGTTATAAAATAGACGAATATGATTATTCAAAGTGCCACTGACCTATCAAACTGTTCTCGTTCACACTCATATGTACATATACATGCCTATGTACTTATTTACACATATGCACTTAAGCCGATGGACGCATTTAACGGATGGGAGGATTTACTTTCCTTTCACTTTGTTGTGCGATTTTTGTGCGGTTATACGAGTTGCAAGCATAGACACTCATACAATGTGTGATATATGATGGACATATATAATTTTTTATGACAGTACAGGGATGTATACTTATATATATTATATGATGTACATGTGCATATACATATGTATATGGCCTCACCCATGTACACTAAAAATATCCGCACGTCAGAAAAGCCCTTGTAAATCGTGCTGATAACTGATAAATAGATTAGTTGTGTTACAAATAATCATACACACTCACATATTCGCACTGCCACAAGTCTATTCGCATACATATACAACCACATACACTTCTTTATGCAAGCATGCAAGCTTTCCAAAAAGCTCAACCAACCTCATTCATACCAAATGACACAAAACTTCACACATATATTTATTCAGCAAATCTTTATTGGTGTATGTGCATATTTTCTCTATTCCCCCCTTTACATTCTGTTGTCCTTGCGGCTGTCAGAATTTGCGTAGTAACAAAAAAATAAGGATTTGTTTGCACGAATTGAGTTAAGTCAATAGATTTTACACCCTGAACAGGTTAAATTAAGGTTTATTAAATTCTGGGCTTATATACCCAAAAAGAAACTTCGTAGATTCAATAAGCTGCTCATTTGTCGGGAGCGCCTATATCGGGCCAAACTGGCTAACCAAAATGAAGTTCTCGTATGGAAAACTCTGTTGTTTGGCAAGATATCTTCGCGAAATTTGGCATGAACTATTGTTCAAAAGAATTCTGCAATTACTAAACTAATTGCAAATATCGAACTACTGTATCATATAGCTGAAATACAAACTGACCGATCAAAATCAAATACTTTTATGGAAAATTTTTTTACTTCATGATAGATCTTCACGAAATTTGGCACAGCTTTTTGTTCAAGGCAGCGCGACAATCTCCGGTAATATTGTTCAGATCGGACACTACAGCGTATAGCTGCCATGCAAACTGAACACTCAAAATCAAGCTTAATATTTTTTGAACGCATTATGCCATAAGAAATACACCTTTGTAGGGTATTATAGCTTCGGTGCAACTTACCTTCGTGTTTTCATACTTACAAGCTCGCTTGAAGACGCATAGCGGGTGTTTGGACTGTTGTGTAGGTGATAAGTAGGGTATAATCTAGGAAAGCAGCCTAACGCTGACGCCGCAGTAGGGATTTCCAACTGATTATCCAATTTTTTTGTGCGCCCACTTAAGTTGACACAGATTTAAGAAGATTTTTGCTACCAGCACTAGACATACTATATATATAGCACATAAACATGCACATATATGTATATATATATATATATATATATATATAATTATTAGGGTGCTTCGAAAACAAATTTTGAATTATTTTCCAACTCTTAAATGTTAGTTGTTGGCAAAAAAAACTCCCCTCAAGCCAGGTGCTGTAGCTTACCTCTAAGGGGTCGCCATTTTTTTTACGTTCCCATTCACGAGCTAATTTTCGTTTCTCAAAAGTAACCATCACATATCAGAAAGTTGACTTTTCAAACTTTAAAAATTTCTGCAACAAAGTTTTATTATCTCAATTAGAAGATTAAACATAGCGTTTTGAAATTTGGAATTTTTTCAATAAAAATAAAAAAGTTTCTGAGAATAAGAATTTTTCGCGGGAATTTTCAAACTTTGAAAAGCCAACTTTCTACATATGTGATGGTTATTTTTGAGAAACGAAAATTAGTTGGTGAAATTTTAGTTTGAATAAAAAATGAAAGTTCCTATGTTAAATGAATGAGTTAAGCCACAGCGCCTGGGTTGAAGGAGGATTTTTTTTATCAATTACTAACATTAAGTGTTGCGAAAAATACAAGCATTTTTTTGAAGCACCCTAATGATTATGGTGAAATATAGAGGAAGTATAAACATATGAAAAACTAAGCTTCGTCTTTTTCCTGACACCCATACGCATAGCCAGGCTCGCCCAACTATGCAGTTTATGTGAATCAGAGTTATGTTTAATCAACTGGAAATTCGTTGTTGCCTGCGTATTTGTTGTTATTATTGTTGTTTTTTTTTTTGTTTTTGCTATTCTTTTTGTTGCTATGCTCATAAATATGAGATCTACATTATGCTAATGTTATGACGACTTGTTGTGCACAAGTTGTGCCGGAAATCAGTTACGAACTTCATAATGCCATAATCGTTGCGGTGGCAAGGCCTCTAATGCAGGACAAGCAACAGAAAGGATGCGAAGTAAACAATCAAAACAAAAAAGTCGAAATTGCATTAAGCGTTTGGCGGTCGAATTATGGATTTGCAATGACGTGTGGTTGCTGAAGATAGCAATTTATGTGCAGATTGGATTTAAGGGATTTCATCGAGCGTAAGTCCTGTTGTCTGCTTAGTTTTCTTTACATGAAAAGTATATGGAAGCTGTTGGCACTGTGGTCCATTGAGAAGCCATAGAAATGAAGAACTCCTGTTTTCTCACTCATAAATTAGCAAGTGGTCAGTACAAATTTCATTTCCGTTCCTGCCAGTTAGCTGAGATGTCTGAAGGTATGCGTTTCTAAATGTTTAAGGCATGACCTGCCAAACGTCGGACGCTCAAGAAGGAAGTGTTGTTTCCACATCGTCTTCTTCCACACAGCTTCTTCTGATGGCGTTCGATAAGATTCCCAGCCTTACGACGTGGCTAAAACCCCCACAACTAGGAAAAGGTAAGCCTTTTCGAGGGCAAAGATATTATTAGATATCTTGCTATCGATCTTGGGCCAAAATGGTTTTGCTACAGCGCATATACTGAAGGTGTCCCAAAGCTGACAAAGCTTCTGTGAAGCTCATCTATCTAGTAGTAGAACACAAAAGAACGGGAGCACCGTCCCGCCCCCTTCTACTGAAAGCGGTTCTAAAGTACTCTGTTTGCTAGCTTATCAGTTTTAGAATCGCCTGCGAATCCGCTGTGGCCTGGCTCCCACACCAGTCTTATCACAAAGAGACACAATGCTATTGATAACACGGTTAGAAACTCCTTAACCAACACTGAATGCACCGTTAATGAGTCCAAGGCTAGTATCCCTGTCCTGCTATCTGAGTTGATCGTCACTTCTCTGAAGGAAGCTGCAGTCCGGAGCAGTAAATCTACTGCTATCTTGCTGCAACCTCGGCTTGAAAAGCACTGCACACGAAATATTTTAATTTAGGAAACCATCTGCAAAATGACATTTAGTGCCATGGTTGGATTGGACTTTAGCTTATGCTGAAGAGCACGCCGGTTGAACGCTCTTGACTTCTTTGCAAGTTTTATCTTTTCTAGAGTCCTCCACCATATAAAGGCTCCATAGAATATAATAGACTTGAAAATGGTACCGTGGAGGCAGAAAACTACTTTCGGTGAGAGACCCCACCATTTGCTAGTGGCTCCTCCATAGCAGTACAAGGCAACCGATGCCTTTAAGAAATTTTCTCCGAAACGGCTGGACCCATCGACTAAAAAGTTTCGGGAAAACTGCTTAGTTATATTTGTCAGGTAAGGATGGAAGGAAAACGTTTTTACCTGTATTAAGCAAAAGTAATGATCCGCTCATAATTCCCGCCCTGCTATATGGTGCAGAGTCATGGACGATGTCAACAATTGATAAAACGATGCTGCGAGTTTTCGAGAGAAAAGTTCTGGGAAAGATTTATGGTCCTTTGCGCGTTGGCCATAGCGAATATCGGATTCGATGGAATGATGAGCTGTACGAGATATACGAGGACATTGATATAGTTCAGCGAATCAAAAGACAGCGGCTACACTGGTTAGGTCATGTTGTCCCGATGGACGAAAACACACCAGCTTTGAAAGTATTCGACGCAGTATCCGCCGCGGGAAGCAGAGGAAGAGGAAGACCTCCACTCCGTTGGAAGGACCAAGTGGGGAAAGACCTGGCTTCGCTTGGAATATCCAATTGCCGCCACATAGCGAAAAGAAGAAACGACTGGCGCGCGGTTATTAACTCGGCTATAATCGCGTAAGCGGTGTCTACGCCAATTAGAAGAAGAATGATAATTTTATTTTTGATTTTTCGAATTGAGATAATTTTAAACAGACACATTTTCCCATGCACCTTTTCACAGATATCTTCCTGAACATTGACTACAGGAAGTTAGGTTAGAATCAGTCACACCATATATGAATATTCTGATTTTTGAAGTAATGCCATATAGAAGTTCAGTTAAATTTGAGCTGATGGTCAAGCGATTTGATATCTATTGGTGATACTCATCAAGAACCTTGAACTCTGAAACTCTTAGATAAGCCGAATTCTATATAAGTTTATATGATGTGTTCCAATATATCTCCTTCTTACTTCCCTGCACTTTATATACGCATTGTGATTACTCGTGGTCATCCGGATCGCATGTCCAAAATTACTCCTAGGGTCTTGGAAAGCTTCTTAATTTTTAACTCAACCCCGTTGCGCCTTATGGGTTTTTATGTCGGGATATTGTTCTTTCAAAGAATACCGTATCCGTCTTATTGGCCTGTACGTTAGGTTGGCCGATATCAGCCATCGGTGTTTGACCCATAGAAGATTGTTAATCATGTTACTGATTGTATCTACGATGTTCCCAGTTATTAGTATAATACAGTGTGTATATTATATATATTACTAGCTGACCCGCAGACGTTGTCCTGTACACACGCTTTTAATCCGAAAATGTAAAACTTGTTTCAATAAGCTGTGACAATCTGGATCACTTTGATGAAAATTATTACAATATCTAACCTAATTACAGATACATTTATCACAATCAACCAATCCATAGCGTGTGAGTATATGTGCAAGTACATATTCAAAATGTGCTGATGATATAGTTGTCTGCATCGGAGAATGTTGTTGTCTTCATTATCACGAATCTTCAACCGATATGTGTAGAAGTTCATAGCACTAACTGTCTCCATCAGTTCTTCACCTGCAAACGAATATATTTATGAGATAAACAGAAATTATTATTATTATTTTTTTATATTGCATATCTTTATTTACAATCTGTCGTTAAACAATAAGTAAATGTAATTGACTGATATAATTCACATGGATGCATTAAGTGCAATTTGGCCTTAAAGTAAGGGTGATCAGTAAATATATCGTATGATTATTTTTGCATTAACTACTTAATTAGTTCTTACGATCTAAAGGGCAGGTCTAGAGGATGCAGTCTTTAAAGTCGTCGTGTGTCTTCACTGTTGTCTAATAAGTTTATGGCGTGTGTGTTGGGATGGAAATTTAGTCTTGTGATGTATTTAGAGCTGTATCTTTTTATTTCGCCAATTACCGTAGATGTGTTCAGATCCTTGTGGAGATGGATATTTTTGATATACACGGGCCTTAGCAATCAGTCTAAGAGTTTTTGACTGGTATCTTTGAATAATATTTATATTGGATTTACTTGCAGTACCCCAAATTTGAATGCCTAAGACCACACAGGTTTTAACACAGCTTTGTAAGAAGCATTTTGTTTTTCAGACTAAGTTTAGACTTGGGGCCAAGCAACCAATACATTTTTCTTGTTTTAATTTTGAGCTGTGTTCTCTTGGCTTTGATATGTTCACGCCAAGTAAGTCTTTTATCTAAATGTAATCCGAGGTATCTTACACTATGGATTTAGGAATTATGACTCCATTAAGATTTACGCTGGGGACACTCTTCTTTTCTCAATGTGAAGGTGATTTGAGCAGATTTTGAGGCTTTACCGAGATGTTCCAGTTTCTAAGCCAGGATTGCAATTGATCTAGCTGTGCTTGTGCGGTTTCAGCAGCTTCACTAGCCGAGTAGGAGGATGAAAGTATAGCAGTGTCGTCTGCGTAGGTGGCAACTATTAATTTATCGTCTTCTAGTATTGGCATGTCTGCGGTAAAAACTGTTATAGAGGCGTTTACCGGTATTCCAGTTTCTGAAACAGAAATGCTAACTCTTGGGAGTAGAGCTTCACTAGCCTGAGTAGTTGAGATGAAGTATAGCAGTGTCGTCTGCGTAGGTGGCAACTATTAATTTATGTCTTCTAGTATTGGCATGTCTGCGGTAAAACTTGTAGAGCGTTGGTCCCGAACACTACCTTGGGGACTCCTGCTTTTATCTCGTGTATGACCGAATTTCGTCTTGAATTTTAACGTAGAAATGCCTGAAACTCAGACAGGATCTGAGGAAGAGATAGAGCGGGGTAGGTAGTATCTTTTTAATTTTGTACAGTAGGCCTGAGTGCCTGCTGAATATCTAGGAAAATCGCACAACAATACTTCTTCTCTTCCAGGCTATAAAGTATAGATTTCACAATACGATGACATTGTTCCGGTGTACCGTGCATTTGTCTGAAACCAAATTGATGATCTGGGATGATCGATTGCCTTTCCAGCTCTGGCAGCAGTCTACGAAGAAATACTCTTTCGAGTATTTTCGAGAATATTGTCAGTAGGCTTATTGGTCTATATGAAGATAACTCATTTTCCGGCTTGTTTGGCTTTGGTATCATAGTTATTTCAGCACATTTCCACTGCGTAGGGAAATGACTTAGCCTGAAGCTACAGTTAAAAAGCAACACTAAAAATAACAGGCATTTCTTGGGAAGATTTTTGATTGTCCATGCGTCGATATTGTCGTGACCTGGAGACTTTGAATTTTTTATCCGCGAAATTTCCGACTGAACTTCTGAGAGTCTTACGCTTGTTAGAGGTTTATCCATTGGGCATGGACTGTCGATGTATTCTTCAACGTCCCGGCATTGGCTGATACTGTTGAAGTTAAATGGCTCAAATGAAGCTTCAAGATGGTTGACAAAAACATGAGCTTTGCTTGTGTTTGATCTACACCAAGAATTGTTGGCATCTTTTACCGGAAGCTGTCTTACGGTGGGCCGTTTTAGGTATTTGGTGGTATAGATGGGCGTAATCGGACCACTGCCACGCCCACAAATCGCCATTTACCGAAAAGCTATAAAGTGCCATAACTAAGAACTAAACCAAGCTATAAAGCTGTAATCGAACAAAAACCACGTTTACTTTCCATATAGCACAATTTTAAATTCCACTTTATTCTTTCAGTTTCCAGTTCAGAAATCAAGAAACAATTAATAAAATGGGATTAATCTTCGAACGAATAATTCTCTTTGTTTGAAAATATCGGTCAATGTCTAGGATATATAATTGAAATTAAGGGATAATCCTTCTCTTATAATGGTTTGTCTGTATGTCAAAAGTTTGTTGAATCGGATCAATACTTCCCCTTAGCCCCCACATACCTAACATAAAGATAATCGAACTTCGGGTTGACTTTGTACCCCATATATTAGCCATATGTGAGTTATCTCAATGAAAATAAGATAGCTTGTTTTATTCATAACAGTGTATCCTTGTGCCTAAAATAGATAAATTTGAGCGAACACTGACTTTTTCTGGATTTTCGAACATCCGGCTGTCTTTACTATATATGATTAGTTTTTTAGTAAGTGGCATGTTAGTAGCATGCCGATACTACCAAAACTTCGATATGCTACATACAAGTGTTTTCATTTTTCTAACAAACCTTATGTATCTGTCAGTATAGGAGTTATACTATATATAGCATATGAATATATAAAATTGCTTGGATTTCGATCCTCAGGTTGACGTTTTACACCATAAAGTATATCCTTGGCTTTGATTCTTGCAAGTGGCAAGAGTATAATATGATCGGTTGCACCCGAACTTAGCCCGAACAAGTATTGTTTGAGAGCAAATACAGCTGTGCGTAGCTATGTGTATTTGCTCGATTTGACAGGTCAGAAATCGATTCAGAGCGAAAGCAATAGGCATTCAACATATTCATATCTAACTATAGGCTATAGATATGAGTCGTAGATACATATAAATAATATAAATATAATATATGCGATCATACAAAAGCATCTACTTATATACATACATACACACACCCAAATTCGACCATATTTCCATAAATGCGGTGAAGGAAGGATACTTATCGATATGCATTTGAAATGCGTACATATAAATACATATTGTATGTTTATAAATGTGCAGTAACGTTGTCAAAAACTTAAATTGAGGATTCTAATGGCGACGTAACCCACAAGAATTAAGCTTTTAACACTTCCTCAACATACTGAGCCGAAACAGTAGTCGAAAGCTTGAAATGGATAAAGAGCTCAAGAATAAATGATAAGATAACTGCTAATATAAACGACTATGAGCAAATAATAATGGAAATTAAAAAACGTTAATTTCATTGCACTAGGCAATACCCAATACCCTTCAAAGGCATTGAAAAAGATTCCATATAAAAACTTTACTCAGATCGCTTAGTTTCTATGGCAGTTATATGCTATAGTGATCCGATTAGAACAATTTCGATAGAATATTACATTATCGCCTTATGCAAGAACCTATCTCAAATTTCGTGAAGATATCTTGTAAAACGAAAAGCTTTCAATGCAAGCACTTGGATGACCTCGACTCAGCAAATCAAGCTGATCATTTATTTATATACTTTATGGGGTCTCCAAATTTTCCTACTGAGTTTTAAAAACTGTTTTGAGCTAAAGTAAACCCCAAGTTACCAACAAAATTGGAGAGAAGATCCGAGACTTCTTTTAATTTGGAAGATCCTCCAAACTCCTTTTGGCGGCAGTAGTCGATGCTAAAAAATATACTTGGTGTAGAAATATTTTCTGAAAAGCTCGACGCTGGACTTTTTAATTTAAAAATTGGTGTTCACAAGAAAAATCTTTTCCGCTTTGAAATAAAGAAGTGTTTGGATGCGACTAGATCTAGATCTTATCAAAGTTATGCTAATGTCACCACCGTTGGAAAAAAATTAAGAAGAAAGTCTCTAGAATAATCTGGAAAATGTTTAGTATTCGATAATAAAAAATACAGAAAAAGATGAAAATTATTAGAGTTTCACACTCTAAAGATGACACTATTGTTTACTGAACGAACAGTTAAGTTACTAACCATCAGCCCCTCTACTCTGACTTCAGCTGGAATATTCAACCAACCAGAAAAGGTTGAAAATTCTAAAGCAGGCAATAAGTCAGATTTTATTGGAGCTTTTTTAGTGCATATACAAGTGAAAGCATACGAGTAAAGATATTACACGTACTTTACGTATGACTTCACTTCAGGAAACGTACATAAATGCAACGGTAACGCGGAGCCACTGCGGTCGGTTACCGTACACAAGTAAGATACAAAAGGTATGCATTTCCGAACATAATATACCTTACAATAAAAATCAGAGGACGAAATAGAAACCAACAAAACAGGCGATTCGAATTGATACTATAGAAAACCGATGAGAAGATCATCACTAAATATGCGCACTAACCCGTTGTGTTTTCTGGATTAAATCTCTTCAGGTTGGTCTTCGTCCCAGAGGCGGCAATTTTGATTGTCTACATACCCATTGAGCCGAAAATGGGCCTCTTCGTGAATAAAATTTGGCTCGGAAACGTTGGATCTTCTTGGAAATTCTCAAGATTTATAACCGTTGTTCAGGCTTAAGTCTGTTCATGATGAAATACCAAACAATACTGAGGAAAAATAACATGACAACTTTACACGACTCAAGTGTGATTGTAAAAAAATGGCTGTTGAAATAAGTACCTCTGCTTGGATCATGGGTTATATATGAAAGCGCCACAAACGAACTGTTTACAAGAATCTGCTTACTGACCTACACTGTACTATTCATGCGTTACGCCTGAGTAATAAACAGTAGGTATTGCCATCATAAAACACAACCATTAATCTGTATATTCAAAGGTAAGCTTTGTTGACATTTTTCTCAGCAGCGCTTTTTTAGGCCACATGGTTAATAGTAAACCTGTACATTTGCTTGTATCCTGAATTTTACGACCGCTATGCAATATATTATTGTTTAATTTGGTAATAAATTTTTTAACAATATTTTTATAGCCTTTCCAACATAGCACTTAAACACATGCTCATTCACTGAGGACTCCATTCGCCGCTCTGTACGCTTCCATTAATGTAGTTTGTCATAAATTTTTGCAACTTCTAACTCTTGTTTTTTACTTCGTTCACTTTAAAGCAACAGCATAATTTTCACTGCGAAAGCTCACAAATGCAATGTGTGAGTGTGTGTGAGTATAAGTCGTGTGTCATATAAATTCTCTACACATGCCATAAGTCGCGCTCGGGTCATGAAGCGCCAAGTGAAGCCTGAATTATGACACCCAACACGTATGTCAAATGCAATTTGGAGAATTTATTAGTTACATTAGTGTTCACAACGCGGCTAGAAGAAGTTGGCGCTACAAGCGCACTGTAGATTTGCGCATAAAAAACGCTGCTGAGAAGTTCATGGTTGGGTGTTTTGCTGTACAGAAGTATGCAGTACTCGCACTTATTTATGACTTCGATCATCTATTCATAATTTTGTTGTACTAAATTTTACGGAAAATGCGAAATTTTCAAACATTGGTACAAGCAGAGGTCTTAAAAGTGGGATAAAGTTAAACTTCGTTAGTACCGTAAACTTGTTAACCATCTATAGATATGTATGTTACATCCGGTTGTGGTTCATTCAGTCTCAATTCCATTAAAATTATCACAATGGTCAAAATGAATTAAGACTGTAGTGTGGGCTTTCTGCATCCGTTGATACTCCTATAAGCCCATACATATATACGAACACATATGTACATACATACATAAGTCTTTGCATACACAAAAGGAAGGTTATTGCGTCTCGTTACTGTTCTTTGTCCAACAATTAAGTAAGTAACTCGAAAACCATAAACCAAATTTGCTGGTTTTATTAACGAAATCTCCCGCCTCTATCCTCTGAACAAAAGAATATTACCAAAAGAAAACCAAATTGCTTACGCAGCAGTTAGAAGAACGTGCCAAACAAGAAGTTTCCTCCAAGTTCCCAAACTAATTAACACAACTAATATTTTACTACAAACCAAATGCCTATACAGATGTACATACGAATATACACAACATACGTTTTACGCTGTAAGAACAATAAAGACGACCAGATACTAGCATGTAATGAAAGCGGCAAGCTCTGAAGCCTAACCAAGTCTACATACTATGAGTATCTAGCTCCTCATCCCTACTTGGTTAGCTGAGAAAAATCGACTCCTAACTGTAAACTTGCGTAAACCGCAACAGCTTCTTCATTTCAACTTGAAAGTTGCTTAACTTTATCGTTGATCATAATAAATTGATATTATTATCCTGCAACGCAACGCCACTGAGTTGTTTTTGTTTTATGGCAGCCCTTAGTCTTTGGTTTTACCTAAAGAACACTTCATTGGACTTTCAAGGCAAAATTGCACACTAATACATGCATACTTTTCGTGGCGTACACAAAAGCTAATACACACACACATACGCATACTTATTTTATTTTTTTACGGAGACATAGTGAATATTTATAACAATTAATACATATTTTTAAGAATTTCGGTACATTTAAGTGAAACTATTTGCTATAGTTATCCGATCTGAACAATTTCTTTAGATCCACCTTGTGGATTTGGTAGTTTACAAGGAAGACTTTCTTCTCTTTGAAATAAAAAATGTTTTGGAATCGACTGGTAGTTGTCGTCTCCAATGGAAGAAAGCGAATATATTTACTATCACACAGTGTATGAATTTATGTCTACCATGCAAAACATGATCCAAGATTTAATAAAACCACAAAATTAAATGCTGCACAATTTATTAAGTAAAAAGTGAGCATACTAAATATCTGTATATGGAATGCTAACGGTGTTAACCAACATAAATTAGAGATTATCAGATTTCTGTTTGAAAAGGATATAGATGTAATGCTTATTTCCGAAACTCATCTAACAAATAAAAATAATTTCAATATACCGGGATTTAGACTAAATGTTACGAATCATCCGGATGGAAAAGCGCATGGTGGCATGGTAGCGTTGATTAGAAATCGTTTAAATCACTATGCTCTCTGAATCTCATGCTACACCACAGTGGTAAGATACAACAATATCACTAAAATTACAGAAAGCGAATTTAAAAACTTGTTTGTAACACTAGGTCAAAGATTTTTATCAGGTGCAGATTACAACGGAAAACACACGTGCTGGGGCTCACGTCTTATTAACGCAAAATAGGCACAATAACCTTGAAATAATATCTTCTGGCAAGCCGACATATTGACCTAGTGATCGTAAGAAAATACCAAATTTAATTGATTTTGCGGTAATCAAAAATATAGATAAATCGCTCATAACAGCTGATACATGCAATGATCTATCTTCTGATCAGTCTCCTGTACTAATAAAGTTATGGGAATAACCTATATTCGCTAATCCAAAACTGGGTCTAACTTCTTATAAAACGAATTGGCTAAAATATAAAAAAATACGTGAGTAGCTACATTTATATTGAGTACAAAATAAATACAGGAAGAGATATTGACGAAAGTACTCGTATAAGAGAAGTCAATGATATAATTACCAGCGCAGTTGTCTTAGCAACACCAAACCAAAACTATAAGCTGCTTGGTCCCAGAAAAATCTCTAATAGAGAAGTAGAAAAGCTTGTAAATGAAAAAAGGCGTGCAAGACGTGAATGGCAGATAAATCGCTCCCCTTCCATTCAGCTTCAATTGAAAGCTGCTGTGCGTAAATTAAAAAAAAACGCTTAAACGTGAGGAAGATGTCAACATCGAAATGTATAGTTATAAGGAAGCTGTGCCCAAATTCCAACAAGCAAAATTCCCTTTGGAAAGCCCAAAAGTCCATGAGACTTGGGTGGAAATGGGGCTCAAAGTGACGAGGAAAAGGCTAATTGTTTTGCAAATCACCTTGAAAAGGTATTTCAACCTAATTTTCCAAGAACAACTTTAAGCTATCAATCTTGCCCAACACAAGTAAAGAGACGCTCGAGTCTTTTAAGACTTCACCTTCTGAAATTATTGGAATCATCAAGAACTTAATCCAAAAAAGACGCCGGGACATGATAATATTTCCCCAAAAATGCTAATTAAGTGACCAATTATTACTGTAGATATGCTCTCTTTGCTGTCGCAGATTATCTTGATATATAAAAGTTTTACTATCAAATATTGGTCCTTTTCTTCTACGAAAATAATACCAATACCAATACATCAATTTGCATTTCGTGCGAAATATAGCACAATAGAGCAAGTAAATAGAATTACTAACGAAATAAGGAAAGCATTTGAGCGCAAGGAGTACTGTTCATCAATATTTCTAAAAGTAGCTCAGGCGTTTGATAAAGTTTGGCACGAAGGTCTTTTATATAAGATTAAAAAAATTCCACCTTCAGAATTTTATAAAAAATATAAAATTTATGGTAAAAGTGTGAGATTTCATATCTGATGAACGACAGATAAGGGTTGGTGTACCACAGAGCAGTGTTTTAGGCCCAACTCTATACATCATATACTATATGCAGCAACTTATCTTAGTATTCACTTAGGCAGAAGACTGACGTGGAGAAAACATCTATCTAGCAAACTAGCTTGCAAGAAGATAAGAGCTGTAAATTTAAATTGGCTTTTAAATGAAAACTTAAAACTTAGCTGTTGTCTAGGCTTTTATATAATGCGGTCATAAGGCCGATTTGGAATTATGGCATTTAACTGTGGGGTACGACCTGTGCAACTAATATATAGGTTCCAATCAAGAATGCTCTTGTAGAACCCCCAAAGGTGATCTAGCCACCGATGCCCAGAGCATACTTAAATTATGGAGGGAACACTTCTCCAGCCTGCTGAATGGCAGTGAACGCACAACACCAGGAGAAAGCGAACCCAATACCCCAATCGATGACGATGGAGCAGATGTTCCATTGCCCGACCATGAAGAAGTTCGAATAGCAATTGCCCGCCTGAAAAACAACAAAGCGGCAGGGGCCGATGGATTGCCGGCCGAGCTATTCAAACACGGCGGCGAAGAGCTGATAAGGAGCATGCATCAGCTTCTTTGTAAAATATGGTCGGACGAAAGTATGCCCAACGATTGGAATTTAAGTGTGCTATGCCCAATCCATAAAAAAAGAGACCCCACAATCTGCGCCAACTACCGTGGGATTAGCCTCCTCAACATCGCATATAAGGTTCTGTCGAGCGTATTGTGTGAAAGATTAAAGCCCACCGTCAACAAACTGATTGGACCTTATCACTGTGGCTTTAGACCTGGTAAATCAACAACCGACCAGATATTCACGATGCGCCAAATCTTGGAAAAGACCCGTGAAAGGAGAATCGACACACACCACCTCTTCGTCGATTTCAAAGCTGCTTTCGACAGCACGAAAAGGAGCTGCCTTTATGCCGCGATGTCTGAATTTGGTATCCCCGCAAAACTAATACGGCTGTGTAAGCTGACGTTGAGCAACACGAAAAGCTCCGTCAGAATCGGGAAGGGCCTCTCCGAGCCGTTCGATACCAAACGAGGTTTCAGAGAAGGCGATTCCCTATCGTGCGACTTTTTCAACCTGCTTCTGGAGAAAATAGTTCGAGCTGCAGAACTTAACAGAGAAGGCACCATCTTCTATAAGAGTGTACAACTGCTGGCGTATGCCGATGATATTGATATCATCGGCCTCAACACCAGCGCCGTTAGTTCTGCTTTCTCCAGACTGGGCAAGGAAGCAAAAGAAATGGGTCTGGCAGTGAACGAGGGCACTCACGTCACTGTTGACAGTCATAGCTTTGCAGTTGTAGATAATTTCGTCTATCTTGGAACCAGAGTAAACACCACCAACAATGTCAGCCTAGAAATCCAACGCAGGATAACTCTTGCCAACAGGTGCTACTTCGGACTAAGTAGGCAATTGAGAAGCAAAGTCCTCTCTCGACAAACAAAAACCAAACTCTATAAGTCACTCATAATTCCCGTCCTGCTATATGGTGCAGAGGCGTTGCGAGTTTTTGAGAGAAAGGTTCTGCGAAAGATTTATGGTCCTTTGCGCGTTGGCCACGGCGAATATCGCATTCGATGGAACGATGAGCTGTACGAGATATACGACAACATTGACATAGTTCAGCGAATTTAAAGACAGCGGCTACGCTGGCTAGGTCATGTTGTCCGGATGGATGAAGACACTCCAGCTCTGAAAGTAGTCGACGCAGTACCCGCCGCGGGAAGCAGAGGAAGAGGAAGACCTCCACTCCGTTGGAAGGACCTGGCCTCGCTTGGAATAGCCAATTGGCACCACGTAGCGAAGAGAAGAAACGACTGGCGCACTGTTGTTGACTCGGCTATAATCGCGTAAGCAGTGTCTATGCCAGTAAAGAAGAAGAATCAAAAATGCTTAGATCAATCACGTTTTCGCCATGGTACATGCGCAACGAAAATATTCATAAAGACCTTGGTATCCCAATGGTAAAAAAAGAAGTAGAAGACAGCAGAATTAAATATATATCTAAACTCCGAGATCACCCAAACCCTTTGGCTAATGCTTTGGTACATTCCTACGATCAAACAGGCCTTAAAAGAAGAGATATGCCTGCGTACTAAGGAGCAACGTATCACCAAAACAGCTCAATCACTTGCTTGAGCCTGTCTAGTTTTTAGATAGATTTAAGATTTTATAACCTTTTTTTTTTAGGACTTTAAAACAAAAATCAGATTCATTAAATAAAAACAGATATTGCAAAAAAGAAAAACTACTATACTCGACTATTCAGAAAACTTAAAATGTCGATTCAAGCCGCGGCGAGCTGTTTTGACACGATTCAGAAGATACAAATCCGAATCGAAAATGGTTTTAAGGGTTATAGTGGAAAACGAATACTCCAACAATTTGGAGAACTGAAAAATGTTTTGGCAAAAACGCGTTTTAGCGGACGAGGATTTACTTTCAACGGGTTGAAATTGATTCAAAAGAATAAATAAAGAATTTATATTTGATAACAAATTCATGTTACTTTTTTATCTCAGTGGTATGTGGGATGAGAAGCTGACCATAGATTATAAGATTTACAGTGGCGAAGTTCTCAAGATTGTTATTTGTACATATAATTGAAAATGTGAAGCTAATATGGTAAAAGTTTTGCAGAAGAAAAACTTTCTCACAGACTCATTATTTCGGAGGTCTTTCTGTAGATCGGCTAGGGATTCAAGAAATTTCAAATATTATCAAAATGAAATCCCTATTAATAAAGTTTGTAAATTCTGTAAATGTTTATTATTTGTATTTGTTTATTAAATAATATGTCTTTTCAAAAAAATTTACGAAAGCGGTTTTATTACGAGTTTATGTAACTCCTTAAAGCAGACCGAGGGAGAAATATATTTTCCTTGTTTCAGAATCGCAAAAACTTTTTCTTCCGCTCGATGCGAGGGTTAAGGTCATGTGATTCATTGGAGAATTTTTCAACCCCAACTTGGTATATGATATTTGGCACTTTAAATTTGCTTCATAAGCTGTCATTAACTTACTTAGTTTTCTAACATATGAACTTACCCCTTCGTTTGCTTTATTTTGCATTCGAATTGTCTTGGATGTCCTAAGTGATATTTAATATACACAAGGAGCTTTTGAGCGCATAGAGGCACCCACCGAAGTGACATTCACACCGTCTTTATTAAGCCACTTAAATACTAGAGACGAGCTGAACAGGCTGACACCTACGACGTCGTCATAAATTTTTTTCCTTTGCTTCTAAAAAAACTTTTTCTCATTTTAATTTCCCGTGTAACCAATTCTTCTCACATCCTAGACCCAACTTTTGTACGAATGACCGCATTATCTGTGCTCATCGACTGGTACTATAACAACATAGAGCCTAGGAAAACGAAGTGCCGCGCGGCGAAAGAATTCAACTATTCAAAAGTGTTAAAACTATAAGAACGCTTCGTGTGTATTTGACGGTGTTGGCGTTATATGTTACGTCCCGATGCCACGCCGCGCGTTTACAGTTGAATATGGCAGCCAATTTAACGTTGCTTCACGTGGCGCGCTGGCAGCGCCATGCTGTTCGTCATAATATACGCGAAGTGGTAAAATCTTTTGTCTCTGGCAGCGCTGCCAATGATCGCCCCGAATTTATGACTTTACCATACAAAGGCTGGCATTGTGCTCTTTTCGCCCTATTGTTGTTGTGATAGCAGTGCGACGCATTGTTTTTGGGCAATTGTTTGCTTTCTTGATTCTTTTTTTCCACCAGGCAGCTCATTCAGTGTTACCGTTCGTTTTTGTGTTGCAGGTGCTTCTTTTTCTTTCTATCGACTTTCAGATTACATTTGCATTCCATTGTTTTGCTGAAAGCTGTTGAAAATTACTATTGCCCTCGTTCATGCTAGCGCTCACATATGCGCACACGCTCCTTGCTAAGTGGTGATACGCGCGCTCGCTCTGCTGCATGCGTTGATTCGGCTTAGCTTCGGAGGCAGCTCGTTGCCGCTGTGCGAAAGTTGAAAAGTGGCAGGAAAGGCACACACAATTTAATTGCCAACATTGATGAAGGCAATAACTACTTAGCAGGAAGTTGATAAATTTGCCCCTTGGAGTAACTAGCTAAGCGTAATTGTATCATCGTGCAGGATTTTGATGATTGAGAGAAATCACAGGAAATTGCTTATATAACCGTGCATTTGAACCATATGAATTAGCAGTCAAGTGTTTAAAGCTATGGAATTAGGGACATTTATATTATGTGTGGGCTCAGTGGTGGTACAATTATTGAGGTGAGTAAAATCTTATATTTCTCCAGAAAAATTTTTGTCAACTTTCGCAAAAGTCTACTGCAGTTAAATGAGTTGAGAACAATCTTTGAAAGACTAATCTCATAAGAATTCTTCTGCATTACAACCGTGCCTTGACCTGGACCGAGAACACCAAACTTCGTCAGTTGTCTCTATTCTTTACGCCAGTTGTACAACCTAAATGCAGGCAAGTTATTATGCACTTATTCCTTCCATTGGATGCGTGTGCTCTATTGCTGCCGTTGTCCATCCGTGGGTCTCAACCGAGTAAAAACTTGTTAGAAACTTCAGGCTCTCGACTTTGTAAGATTTATGTCTTCTATATATTTACCAATAGAAAACCAAAATTGATGAAAAAAACTGAAAGATACCAAAGTCTTTTATAGCTTTAAGGCTGAGTTCAGGCTACCACCGAGGTCACAGCTGGCGGATAGTGGACGGCCCACGCTAAGTAGGTTAGCTGCGAATAGTAATACGCAGCCCCCGACCAAGAGCTGCGGGAGAGGAGGGCTTGGCTCAAAACGCCTCACGCGTCCAAAGAACCTCCTGCGAAGAAGATGATGCCGCCTTAAAATAAGCGTCCACAATCCCCACCGGGGTTGCACCGAGGGAGAACCTACCCAAGAGAGGGAGGCAACAAAGCGACGAGGGAACAGAAGACGACGAAAAACCTTGGGAAAAAATCCTTCAGAATTGAGACCAGTAAAATTCTGATTATGGTGTACTGGAAAACCGATACGGATCAGACTGACAAGGGCTGGGGTGGGCAATATTCTGTCACCTCAGTTGATAGGAGTGACATCTTTTCGAAATGGCTGGCAGGTTAACACTGCTCTCACCTCCGTCTCGTTAAAACCATGGCAGATTTTCAAGTACGTTCAATGCACGTCGCCAAAATTTTCTGGTTCAGTTGAGACGAGCTCCTGGCTCGTGCCCGAACCTGGCTCTGAACATAAGCACCCATAAGAACTTGTATCAACCCTCGCGTGGCCTCCCTGCCTGCATTGATAACCACATGGTTCATTAAGGGCGACTGTTACAAAATGCGGAGATAGCGGCTTGAAGCGGAGACCGAATAGAAAAAAAAATGAACACACCGCAACTACAACAAAACCCAAACAAAAAGAAGAACAAGACAGTCTTCCGTAGAAGCAGTAGGGTATACAGATCCCCCATACTCATCGCCACTCCAAAACAGCCAGACAAAAATATAGAAAAGACAGCCCAAGAGAGATTCCGGTTACACAAGCAGCACCGGCAAAACAAGGAGAAGGGAAGAGCACCCCAGCTGTCACAAAAAGCTGCCGAAACAAGAGTACATCACCCAAATGAGACGGGCAGAAGAGGAATCCCTAGAAAAGTGCAAGGGTATAGGGCAAAAAATGAAGTTGGCGATGGCAAAACAGAAGAACGTCAGCATGGATGTCAAGAATGGAACAGCATAGCTAGACGAATTCTTCGACCTCATAACGAGCTACCGCAGAAACTGGCTCAATGTAGAAAGCGAAAAAAGGCGAGAACATCTAAGCAGACGCATCACGACCCCCGAGTCAGCAACCTTGAAGCGCCGTGCGACAAGCCCTGTGGAGCCGCGAGAAACAGTGCGACCACGACACGAAAACGACGGTCAGTGGCAAAAAGTTTTGCCTAAAAAACCCAGAAAGACCCACGCACACGAAGGAACGAGCGAAGCAGCGCTCAAAAACGGAAACAAGAGACAACAAATCACAACACGGCTGCAAGCCAGAATGCAAATAATAGGCCTAAACGACAAACAGAGGCCGTTATAATAAAACCAGCAGAAGGGATTAGCTACGCCGAAGTCCTTAAGAATATCCGTAGTAAGGTAGATCTAAAAGAAGCAGAGGTCAAGATCCAGGGCATCTGCAAAACAAGAGCCGGGGCTCTATTGCTAGAGCTAGGGAAGGGACAGTCCACAAAGACCAGCTTCTGTGAGGCACTCAAATCCACACTTAAAGAGACTGCAACTGTCGCCGACCTTAAAACTAAGGTCACCATAGAAATCGAAGACCTCGACGCGCTCATAACAAAAGAAGAAGTTGTAGTGGCTGTCGAAGAAGCGCTACAGGATCCCACTGAAGACTTATCAATTAATATAACAGCTCCTAACACAAGAGAGCAGGTAAGGGCATACATAACACTGGACCTAGATAGGGCAGGCAGAAGTGTCTAGGGGATCAAGCCCACATTAAACTGCTGACCCAGGAGACCCTACTAGAGTGCAAAGACATTGATGAGGTTACAAGCAAGGAAGAAGTTCTTTACGCCCTACAGAGAGAATTATTTAACACTGAACTGACGATCTCAACAATTAAGAACTTAAGAAAGTCCTATGGAGACACCCAAACAGCCCTCATTAAACTCCCGGTTGAGGCAGCTAGACAGCTTCTACTGACTAGAAAGCTGAAAGTTGGATGGGTAAATTGCCGTATTCGAGAATACAGACAACCACAGCGGTGCTTTAAATGTCTCGATTATGGTCACACTGCAAAAACCTGCACAAATGAGGACAGGTCCAGACTCTGTAGAAGATGTGGCGATTAGGAGCACCAGGCAAAGGACTGCAACAACAAGCCTAAATGTTTGCTCTGCCTAAAAGCCGGTTCAAAGGATATCGATCACTTTACTGGAAACGTCAGGTGTCCAATATACAAGAAGGCAGCTCAGCAGGTAACATGAGATTTCTACAACTGAACGCAAACCACTGTAAAGCGGCTCATGACTTATTAAAACAGTCAGTTGTCGAAGAGCAAATAGATGTAGTTCTACTAAGTGAACCATATAAAATCGGACAATGCGTAACCTGGATAAGTGACACTCGAAATAAAGCGGTTATATGGAAATGTACCCTAACCTTGCGCAAATGGAAGCACCCTTCTCTTCTGATGGCTTTGTCCGAACAACAACTAATAATATTAATATTTATAGCTGCTACTTACCCCCTAGCCTCAACGACGAGGAATATCGTCGTATTATTGACAATCTAGTGGCCGATGCCAGATGCAAAACGAAAATTATAATAGCTGGTGACTTTAATGGCTGGGCTATCGAGTGGGGATGCAAAAGAACCAACAGCAGAGGTAAAACCTTACTAGAAGCTTTTGCTTCTCTTGATCTGGAGCTTTTAAATGCTGGCAACCACTGCACATTCAACAAAGGTGGCCGACAATCTGTGATAGACCTAACGTTCGTACACTCGAGCTTAGTTCGCAAATCTCACTGGGAAATTAGTGATCATTACACTTTTAGCGATCACTACGCAATTATTTTCGAAATAAATACCGCACACGAACGACAGCGTTTAACGAGCCTAAAAAGAAGTAACTGGCGACCCACAACGTTCGACCCAGACCTGTTTGAAGAAGTCTTCAAGCTAACTTCTCTTCCCGACAAGTTGTTCTCGGCTAACAAAGCTGCTCACTCGATTATGAGCGGTATTAAAAGTGCATGTGACGCTTCAATGTCTAAGTTATCTCGGCGCAAACACCATTCCCCAGTGTATTGGTGAAATGAGACGATCGCCAGGTTACGTAAAGAATGCCAGCAAGCAAGGCGATTATACCAAAGGTCACGAGGTACACCTGAATACACCACTCTTCAAAAATATTTTAAGGAGAAAAGGAAGCTACTAAAACAAGCAATTAAGAAAAGCAAACGGGAATGTTTCCTTAAACTGTGCGACGATGTCGAAAACAACGCCTGGGGACCCGCCTACAAAACGGTAATGGGAAAACTCCGCACTGGCGGGCAAATGCCAACCTCCCCCTCAACAATTGAGAGAATTGTTTCGGTCCTCTTCCCTATCCAACCCCCACTCCATCAGGAGATCGTGAGCGTGCCACAAACCCAGATTATCCCGGCTGTTTCTAATAAAGAAGTGCGAGAAGCATGCAAACGGTTAAATCTATCTAAAGCTCCGGGACCAGATGGAATTCCAAATATAGTATTAAAAACAGCGATTGCTAGAAACGTAGACCCCTTTCGAACTATGTATAATACATGCATCCAGGAAGGCCGCTTTCCCACCATATGGAAAAGGCAAAACCTGATACTATTGCCGAAACCTAACAAACCAATGACCGAACCGTCCCACTTTCGGCCCCTTTGCATGCTAGACTCCGCTGGAAAAATCCTGGAGCGGATCATATACCAACGGCTAAATAAGGCAATTGACGATGCCGGTGGGTTATCACCAAACCAATTCGGATTCAGAAAGGCAAGATCCCCAATTCCAGCGGTAAATTTAGCAAAGACCCTGGCTGAACGAGCTATAAGTGGGAAAAGATGGAAAGGTGGCACAATGCAGTACTGTATGGTCGTAACCCGGGATGTAAAGAATGCCTTTAACTCGGCATCCTGGCAAAGTATTCTGAGCGCACTAAAAAGCTTCTCCGTGCCTCTATACCTTTATAACATAATAGTAAGCTATTTCGAGGATAGAACTTTGAGCTACAACACAAATAAAGGCTCTAAAAAATATAAAGTCTCTGGTGGAGTACCCCAAGGATCTGTTCTTGGGCCGCTACTATGGAACGTCATGTACGATGGAGTACTGCGACTGAAAGTACCCAAAAACGTGAATATTATTGGGTTCGCAGACGATATCGCTGTTGTGGTTATAGCAAAACATATGTATACACGATATAGTTTCGATAACCAGCAGAACAATAGAGTTAATAAGCGATTGGCTCGAAACTAACGGACTGAACTTAGCGGAGAGCAAGACGGAAGCGGTACTCATTACTGGCAGAAAAGTCCGTGAAGTTGCCACGTTCAATATAAAGGGTGTAAGCATCACGACACAACCGGCAATTAAATACCTGGGAATCGTACTTGATGCAAGGATGTCCTTTAAGGAACACGTAGCGTACACAGGCGAAAAAGCTACAAAAAAAAGAGTATGTTCTGCGTTCCGCACAGTATCGGAAGATGCTGCTATAGTTATTGCAGGCTTACACCCTTTAGACCTTCTGACCAAGGAGATTCAATGCTGTACAAATGACAGGGTACCGCACAATACATCAAAAGAAATAGCAAGGGCAGAGACAGTAGATCAATGACAAAAACGCTGGGAGGAAAGCGGAAACGGGCGGTGGACATTCCGACTGATCCCCAATGTCGAACCATGGTTAAATAGACCACACGGTGAGGTAGATTTCCATCTAACTCAAATTCTCACAGGACATGGGTGCTTCAAAGCATATCTAAAACGATTCGGGCACGATAATAACGACACATGTGATTATTGCGGAGGCGATACCGTCGAAAATGTGGAACACACATTTTTCTATTGCCCAAAATATATTCATGAGAGGCAACACTTAAAAAATGCGTTCGGTGTAGACCCAACTCCCGACAACTTCGTAAGCCAAATGGTCGAATCGGAAGAGAAGTGGAAAGCTCCTTGTGAAGTAGCAGCCAGGGTTATGAAATCCCAACGGGCCAGCGAACAGCGGCGGAGAAGAGACCTGTTAAATGTAACGGACAACCACGACTCAAACACACAAACATTGACGTTACGGGAAAGGTTGGCGACGAACAATGTACGAGGCGGGTTATAAGACCAACAGAGGTGGGGCCAAGTAAATGCAACTTGCAACTGAATGCATTTTGACCATCACGTACGCTTGAGTGTCACTTAACCATCCTCCCGACGTAATACTTGACGGTGGTACCGGGGGAACGGTACATGATGGTAGGAGGTTTAGTTTGGATTAAAGTTCCACACTGACTGGGGTCCAGGCTTTCGATGCTTCCTCGTAAAAAAAAAAAAAAAAGATAGGGCAGACACACTGATGCGACATGCGACGGGCACGCATCAAAATTGGATGGGTTAATTGCAGACTGCGACTAAAAGAAATTCCCAAAAGGGACGGGCACGCATCAAAATTGGATGGGTTAATTGCAGACTGCGACTAAAAGAAACTCCCAAAAGGTGCTTCCGGTGCTTTGGACCAGGGCACTTAACCTGGGCCTGCAAAGGGCCCGATAGAAGAGGACAAGGTAACTGCATGCGACCAACCAGGGCACAAATTGAAAGAGTGCACAAAGCCTCCTTCATGCTGCCTTTGCGAAGAAAGCCGATCACATTCCGGGCTCCGCAAAATGTTCGTTATATAGGAACTACCGAAACAGATGAAGATCCTACAAGCCAACATGCATAGATGCAAGGCAGCTGACGTACTACTCTCGCAAATGGTGATGGAAAACGACTACGAGACAATACTTGTAATCATAAGCGAGCAATACAAAAATAAAGAGAGAGGTACAGGCTAAAAGATGGCAGCTCAACCGCCGCTATATGATTACCACCAGGGAGTAACGCCACCACTGTGAGCGATGGAAACGGCAACGGTTTCGTCTGGGCCAAGTGCGACATTTTTACAGTAATTAGCTGATACTTGACGCCAAGCGATAGTATACAGGAATTCCAAGAAAAGCTCAACAATATAGAGGACACAGACAGAACTATAGAAGGCCAATTGATTATCGCCGGAGACCTAAACTCCAAAGCCGTAGAGTGGAGTATGCCAAACACTGACTCGATAGGAAAGCGAATTTTAGAAATGGCTGCGCGGCTAGGTCTAATAGTGCTCAACACGGGAAATGCAACCACGTTCAAGAGGCCGGGATGCAAAGAAACCACACCAGACATCAAAAGAACGCATGGCAGGCTCAATAAATAATTGGAAAGTCGTAGAGGGTTACACTGGCAGCGATCAGCACTACATATCTTTCATGATCGATACTGGAAGAAACGCTCACCAGCTCAGAAAATATAGTGGAACACGAAAGTGGAATATCTCGAAATTTCCACATCAAAATTAATCGCCGCAATAGACGAGCAGAAACCACCCAGCGACCCCTCCCTTATAGCAAGAAAAACAGTCGAGCACATAATGATTAATATAACCAAAACCTGCCAAAAATCAATGATCAAAGCTACCCACAGCAAACGTAAAGCAGCAGTTTACTGGTGGACTGAAAACATTGCCGAACTCAGACGCACATGCCTCCGTCTTCGCAGATCCTACACGAGATCCATTCGCAGAGGAGCCGCACCCCAAGAAGCCGAGCAATACAGAGCAGCAAAAAAGGAGCTGAAGCACGCCATCGACGACAGGAAAAAAAAAATGGGACGAACTACGGGAGGATATAAAAAGAAACCCTTGGGGCTAGGGTATAAAATTGTAATGAAA